>JARHVA010006427.1:0-65000 GCA_037957365.1 Torreya grandis
TAATTGCATGGTTAGAATAGATCACATAGTCTAAGTAGGTGATTTTTAATATGCCATTTAGCTGCACTATTTTTCTTTATTTCACACACTACCAAATCACATAACTTCAAAATACATTTTTACATTTGTCTTCCCGAGGCCTACCTACCTAGATTTCATCACCAAGGTGGAAACTGACTTGGTTTTTTGGCCAAGTATAAATATGTGGTTAATGGTATATATTTGAAAATTACCTGACACCATTATTACTATGGGATTATGATGTGAGGGGGTGGGCCCCAATACCTAGCCAATACCATTTCGCACATAGATCCCTTTCAGCCTAAACATCCTAAACCCAAGCATAGATTGCTTTATAATTCCCTAATTTCATCCTACTTCCCTATCACACTTAAAATATCATTTTATATTAATCTAATAACATTTAGGATGACCACTTAATTAGTATTTACTTTTCAATTTGATTATTTACCCTTTGCTCATTGTATGTTGTATTACAAAGAAATGCATTAGCCAATGTTGGTGTAAGGTTTTGTGATATGTGCCTCAATTAGATCATTTTCATTGACCCAATTTATTATGTGTTTTCTTTCACTTATTTCTCTATAGTGCATTGCAAAAAATTTCCTTGTTTTTCTATACACTATCATTCTATTCAACATAGTCTCTTATAGACTATCTATTTTCCCTATGTATAGTATGAAGTCAACCTGGTTAACTTGGTATTCATTTATGCCTCTTATATTATATTACTAAGTTGACTCTATCGACTATATATCCTTATAAAAATTTCCTCTATCTCAGGTTACAGTAATAGGTCAACCCTATTGATTATGTATCCTTGTCAGACTACTTTTTAGACCTTTTTTCTAGTACTAGGTCAACCTAATTGATTCTATAATCTTATCTATCCCTTCTTGTTTCCTTATTTTTTATCAAATTATCCTTACCTAATCTATCTCCTTCATCATAAACTTCCTATTTGAAGAAAACATTGAGTTGAATATAATGGATATGATGAGTCTTAACAACCCTAATAAGTTATCCCATAAGTAGCTTGTGGCCCCTATCTTAGATGAAAGCAATATTCATATAGACAATCACACAATAAACCATGGGACCCCTCCTCATTACTCTTCACTTCATAGTCTTCTCTTCTCACTTGAAGATCAACCCAAATTAGAGTATAGATCAAAAATTCTCTTCTTCATCTCTAAATTTACTCAACATCAAGGAAAGGATCCTTATACCATTTACCAACTCATGATAAGTATTCAATATGAGGACCTCATTCACCTTCTCCCACATTCTCACACAAATTTAGGGATACTAGTTTGTTTGTGTTTCAACCTCTTCCCTCTATTTTAACCCCTTCTCATACCATGACTTATTCTTCCTTGATTTCATCTACCTCCATGCCTATTATCTTTACTAACATTGTGGGTTCTACATCTATTAGGCCTCTTCCAAGACCCACTCTTCTCAATTCTTCCACTAGTGTATTTTTTTCTGCCCATGGTAACCATGCCTCTAGTGTTGCTTCTTCTCATCCATCTACTAGTCTATCTTTTGATACACAAGAAAATTATGATACTAGTGTCTCACTTACTAGAAACTCTTCTCAATCTCCTACTAACACCCATAGTGGTACCCAAGACACTACTACCAATTCTAATGCTTCAAAAAATTATAATAATGAAAACAAAACCCATAAAATCCTATTATAAACTCTTAATCAAATGAATGCTTTTTAAAATAACAATACAAATCAAATGATGTAAATTCAAAATCATCTTATGAATCTTCAAACCCATCCTTAATAGATGACATGGGACATGTATAATCAAAATGTTGCCCCACCTCCTCTTTAGGATTACCATAGTAATATTATTCCTTGACCTCATCTTGTTAATAAGACAATCAATCATCTTTGAAATGATCCTCTTACATCTCAAATTGATAATATTGATATAGGAGGTATCACCTCTACCATTTATTACAATGGGTCAATCGATCCTACCCTACATTTAAAATCATTTAGAAATCTATATAAATATTGGGTCAAATTAAATACTTTTTTCACTACTAAAATCTTAGTAAAAACTCTCAAAAATTATGATTTATATTGGTACAACCAACTTAAATCTCACTCCATTAATATTTTGGAAGATATAGATAATGCTCTAGTCTAAGAGTTCCAAACTAGTGATCCCCTTGAGAATGCCTTGGCCCATTTTATCATTTGTAAGTAGCTTGAGACTGAAAATACCTAATATTTCATTAAATTATGGAATACATTATCCAATAAATGTGAATATAATATGGCCAATGACAAATTTTTACATTTATTTACCAATGATATTTTCCCCAAGTTGTAATATTGGGTCTAGAGTATCTCTCTCCATGTACTTTAGAAGAAGCCATTGACCAAGCAAAGTGTCAATATTTCCTTATGCATTAATTCAGCCCATCCCAACCTTCTAGGGTACTCGTATGTTACTCAAGAATAATAATCATCATGCCACCAATGATGATGTCATGGACTCATATGATACCATTCACACTATTCAAGTTGTTTTTACTAACCAATCCTTGGAAAAAGCTTCCCCTCCAAACCATATTACTAATCCCAATTCATTTTCAATCAATAACATCAATGTTCACAAAACTTTATCCTTATAAAAATTATTTAAATTTCTACTAAGGCCTCTACCATGATAACTTGATCTCACTCATCCCATGAAATATTGGTATGATCCCAAAAAAATTTGTTGGTTTTATGCTAGTTGGGGTTATTCTCATGAGACCTATAGGTAGCTTCATAATTTGGATATAAATTTTCTTCTTGGTCCCAATTTTGACCATTATTATATCATTCATAAATGCCAATAATCCTATGACATTGCTTTCAAATCCCATGAAACACAAACTAAATATCAATATTTAAATTAGGCTAATGCTCATTTGGTCACGTATAAAGATCCTCTTCCAAATCACCAAGATACCCAAGACAAACCTACCCCATCTACCAATAATATCAATTGTCTTATTGACCTAACTTATAAACAAAATGTGGTTAATATAAATAACATGTGAAGGTTAGTTACTTTCATTGATCATCAACCCATCTACACACCTATAATATCTCTCACATTTTGTGTTAACCAAGATTATTCCCCAACTTACTTAACTGATTTGGGACAAGAAGACCTTATAAATTTTGATAAACTAATTCCAACACCTCCCTTGGATGACACATATCATACTATTTATACCATTCCTCCATCTTCTTTACCTATCATTGATGATACTCAATCTATAAACACTTCTTATAATCTATCTCAAACCATACCTACATTAACTACTTAATCTTATCAACATAATTTACAAACTTATTCTCTAATTAAAACTTCTACCTCTTCTTAACATTAATTCACATGTACTTCAGCTCCTCCTTTCGAGGACCTCCTTCAACACTATGCATGTCTTTTCAAAAATATTATTATGGGTTATGATGAGTGGAATCCTATCATGAAACTCACTAATATTCCATCTCAAATCCCATTTTTTTACTTATGTATACCTCTCCATGTCAACGTAACCATCATATGTAGCTTTTGTTTAAAATGAACATCCCTCATCCTCCCCTATCAAGATGTGAAACAACCTTATCTAGATTATAAGATAGCATATTTAAATAATGTTAAGATATGTCCATACATATTGATGAAATAATGGACACTTCTCTTTCCCACAAATTTCCCATTTCTTCTATGATTCCCAATGAGATTTTGCTTTATGTATATGATCCTCATTTTTTCATTAGTGTCCAAATTGGTGACATCCAATTCAAGTGTTCCTTAATTTATGAGGGTTATATCACTTATTTTTCCTCTCTTAATTTTATCAAAACCCTTTGATATTTTAAATGTAATCTTAAGAACACACATAATACATGTCAAGGCTATCACCAAAGGCAAATGCTTCCTTTAGGTTATGTGTGGCTCCCCATTACCATCCCACCTATCACCATTCATGTGAAAGTGATTATATTTAACATTCCTCTATCTTACAACATTTTTCTTGGTAGGATATGGACTCATTGTATGACAACAATTACCTCTTTTGCTTGTCAATGCATCAAATTTCCTCACAATGGAGCCATCTATAAGATTCAGGGTGACACTAATCCTTGGAATTTCAAACAATTCCAATAATGTGATGCATTCAAGGTTCCTACCCTTGAACCCTTAACAAATATTCCATTTCATGAATCTCAACAATTTATCTTTCTTGTCAATTCCACCTAAGGTTACAATGGTCATCTTGAAATCATCAAGAATATTCCCCTTAACCTCATAGATTCTATTGAAGATGATCCTGATGAGATCAATCTCAAGATTAAAACTTATAATATCTCACCTCATTTAATCTCTTAGCTTATTGCTTCTTTATAACCTCATTCCTAATAATCACCTTGTGATGACATCCCTGTTGTCTTAACTAAGACTTGGCATTCCATTCATCACATCACATTGGATGACAAGGTTGTCCCTACCTGCATCATTGATATTCATACACCTGATTAAGATGATGTTTATAACTTAGATGATCCATTCTTAAGAAGTCTTCTTTAGGCCAAAGATGCTAATATTATTCATTGTCATTCCTCTTCACTTTATTATTTTAGTATAAATTCTCATGTTCCATATTATATCATTCCTAATTTTAGCATTTTCCCTCTTTATCATAGGGTAGAAATGGTGTGGACACATCCAATTTCTGAGGAACCTCATAAGAATATGCTTATGTATCATGCTATGACTGGTCCCTATCACTTTAATAGATACCATGACCCCTATATCCTAATTATCCCTTCAATGCATGTGGCTATACTTCAAACTTTTACACACCGTAACCCTCCTTCAATAGATCCCAATTTAGATTCCATTCATACTCCTACTCTCATTGAGTCTCTTCCTATTTTTTATCTTATTGATCCATTAGTTGATCCTTGTCCAATCTCTCCACTAGCCCCACCTTTTTTTACTAATGGTTTTCTCCCTTTACCACATCTAGATCCTTTGCCCACTAAATGGGATGATCAACCTTATTATGACATTCTTAAATTTATTAGTCATTGGACTTGATATTTTCCCCTATATAAAGCTCCCTCAACTTCTATTTCCCTTCCTATTATGAGTACACCTATCAAGACTACTCATAATCATATATGTTTCTTCCATGACATAGATAACCATTCATCCATGCATTATTATAAACAATGACAATATATTTACACTTTGCATCCCACCACTCCTCAACCCTCAAACAAGGCTCTACCTCCCCCAAAATTAGCATCTTCCTAAGTATGGAGAGGTATATTATCAATGGAACTAATGTGGCACACATCACACCAATCATTGCTTCTTCCTTCAACAACATCTCAAGGATCACCTCCTAACCATTCTTGCACCTTATAATCTTCCTCCCACAAGTCATTCTTACAAGAAGGCTCCAACTTATTCCCCCATTTTCCACTTCCTATGGCTCCATCTCCTCCTATGGTCCCTAATTCACCTCCTATTCATCCACCCATGAATCCTTCACCTGTGGATATTCCCTCACCCATGTATCCTTCTCCACCCATGATTCCCTCACCTATGCCACCTTTCACACCACTAACCCATTCATCTCCCATAGAAATTGATCTCGTGTATTCTCCTAAGCATCCCATACTTGATATCCCTCATCAGCATGATACGTCAAGCATTCTTACCTTTTTTTAAAGATATTTGATGTGAATTATTTTTACAACTTTCATTGAATATTGATGAGACATTAGTTTTAGTTTGCATTCAAATTCATAGAGACTTATTATATGTTATGTATAATTTTTTTGGACAAATATATCAATATTTATGAACACATTCATGGTGTTCTTCCATTTTCAATTAGATTGGACATGTGATCCAACTTTATCTTTATCTATTTCTATATAATTTGACATTGTGTAAAATTATTATCTATTTTACATGGTGAATTTTGTTTCATACTTTATATTGATTATGATGTCATTATGTTATCTTATGGTTTTTTTTTTATCATCGCCTTCTTTTTCTTCTTAAGTTCATTTTCTTATGACTCCCTTTTTCTTTTTTATAATTTTTTACTATCTTATCTCTATAAACATGGATAATTATTATTTTGACATGGTCATACAAAACTTTCTCCATTTAGTCATTCTTCATTTACCATGTGACCAATTAAAAAATAATTCGTCTCATTATAATATTCTTTTAATGTTCCACTTTAGATTTCCCTTTAGTTCCCTTTATTGCCTTTTTCAAACTAAACATATACATGGTTTTGACTTGAGATAACATGATGGTTTATAGTTAAGCCTAAGTTTTTTAGTTATTCTTGTCTTCGGATACTTAGCTTCCTTTATCCAAATCCTAAAGATCATTTGTGTGTATCTCTATATCTCTCATGACTGGTCATTCCAAGTTTGTATGAAGGAGAAATCATAAAATACATAAAACCATTCAAAATCCAAATAATTTAACAAAAAGCAATGATCTACAAGGCAACATTCAATTTCAAAAGTCAAAGCACACTAAAATACATGATTATAAGCACATATCCTTTTTTTAATTGAAAAATAAACTCCACAATTGGCCTCATAATAGAGCTGAGGTAAATTAGGGTGCGATAGGCTAGTGGATTAGAGAATGAGAAAAAAAATATTTTAGTACTCCTACTTTCAAATGCAAGTACCCAATCTTCATAGTATATCAATGGCTTTATAAGGGTTCCTTAGGAATCGGGAACACATTGTGGGAAGGTAGGTCCATTTTAATTTTCTTATTCAAAACTATTTACATGAATTGTCTTAGTAGCACACTTGTTTTCCTACATAGCTTTGTGTCTATAGAGAATAGGTTTCCTTTATATATTGATGGTCACTAGTCACTTAGTGTCTTCTCATGTCCTTAGTGTGCCTCATGTCTCCTAATATATTCTAATAAGATGCACACCTTATGATTTTTACATTCCCTTTTTCATTCCCTACAACCTTAATATTTACTCTTGAGAAATATTATTTTGTTCACTGATCACTCCCCTAGGGATTCCATTTGTGAGTTGTATTGTAAGACCATAGATAGGACCTAGCCTTCCTCAAAAATTACCATTCTAAACATCCATTTTTACCAAATTTTCACATTATTTCCACGTCATTGGTGTTCCTTTTATTATTTTTAGTGTAAGACCATGGATAAGACCTAGCTTTCCTCACAAAATTTTCCAATATCCAAGTCACAAAAAATTTACATGTGTCAAATATGAGATAAGATGTGATTGATTATGAGTTACACATCATGAACATGCTTCCCATATTTATTTAGTATTTTTTATGCTTACTTAATTAATATTTCATCTTTTATCTTCTTATTTTCCAATTACATGTAAGAATCCAACCACTTTTCTTAAGTTTTTCATTCTTCCCAACTTGAATTAATGTGATTAATTTAGGACCAATTTTTCCAATTTTATTTCTCTTTTATACTTCTCAACATGATTTAGTATGATTGATTCACTTAATTGATTTATTTTTATCCCATTGGGTCTTTCATGTGGTTTATATTTTATTACATTATTTTCATACTTCCCAACATGATTTAGTGTGATTTTAATTGTTTTTATTTGGTGCTAATTCTTTTATCATGGTTTAAAAATAAACATTTTCCCCTCTTGTTACCACTCTTTTGTTTCTTATACTTAGTCATCTTTTGTTATTACACATTTCCCAATGTGAAATAGTGTGTAATACATTTTTTTGATTGATTATACTTTACCAAGTTCTTTTTGCCTATTTATTTTTAACCATGCATGTGTGCTACATAATGATGGAAAAGAAAACATAACACATATATTTCATATAACATATACAACAAAAGATAAATTCATGTGATAGAAATGAATATATCCATGCATATAAAACAACAATACAAACACGTAAGATCAACATCCAAATTTCAAAATAAGATATATATATATATACATACATATATACATATACATATATATATATATATATATATATATATATATATATATATATATATATATATATATATATATATATATATATATATATATATATATATATATATATATACATACATATATATATATACATATATAGACATATATATATATATACATACATATATATATATATATATGTATATATATATATATATATATGTATGTATATATATATATGTATATATGTATGTATATGTATATGTATATATATATATATATATATATATATATATATATATTTATGTATATATATATATATATATGTATATATATATATATATATGTATATATATATATGTACATATATATATATATGTATATGTGTGTGTGTGTGTGTGTGTGTGTGTGTGTGTGTGTGTATCATGTATTTTTTATGCAAAATACAAAAACACGTTACTCTATCTCTAAGGTTGGTGTCTATCATGTCTATTTCGTGGCCTAGACACACTACCCATATATGCCTTGAATAGTCCCCTTTGAATAGTACACTATAAACAAGATTTATGAGATCTCAATTTTGCTACCTATCCATGTAGGTTGGTCACCTTGGCTTGTACTTATCCTAGTTGAATAGTGGTAGCCAAATTTGTAGCTATCTCTTAAGACAAGTCTTTCCATGCCTATTCCTTTCCTATTCACAACCTTTTTAGTGGTTTTAGACCATCTTCATGTGAATATAATCACCTCATAGTCTCCCCTTCTATTTTAAACCAACATGCCTAAGCTGGGGAAGATGGTACCATGGTATGATCTAATAAAGTAGGGTCATATGGTGTTATTACCCCATCTAAACTATCATGGAGTGATCCCCTCACTAGGGATCCCCATATAGTCTCCTCCTCATTCATAGGATCTACAACATTAAAACGAAGTAGATGTTAAATCATAGATGTATCTCAAAAGTTATCTATATCTATAATATATCAATCAAATCTTATACAACTAGTATTCTATTTTTGAAATGATTACAAAATTTCAACCATTTATTACCTATCCTAATGTCACCTATCACCATCTCCCCATCTACTCATCCTTCAAGCACAATATCTTCATTATCTCATATCCCAAGTACCTTGCCCATAGGATACCTCCCAATCAAAGAAAACCTTAGGGTCACCACCTGTGCACACCTCAAGCCTCACCTTAATGGTGCCCTTATAGATGAGCTCTATCTTAGGCTGATTGATGGGTCATCCTAGATGACCACCCTCTATGCTCTCTCTCACAATTGACATCTCCATTAATTGTGTGATCAAGGTGGTCATCATTCCCCCTATTATGGTTCCACCTATGGTACCTATGTCACTCTCTTATCCATGTCCATGCCCTCTCTAGCTTTTATTCATCATGCTTAACCTATCCATGGTCTCTCACACTATGGTTTAATCTTTAGTCTCATGATTGGTGATCCTCTTCCTCCTCTCCCCCTAATATATCTCACATGTTATATCAAAAAATTGGGCACCAATATAGGGGCCACCAAATTAAGGAGTCTAAACTATCTTGGAAAGTGTTCCACTAGATGTATCTTTACCCATAAAGTGTAGTGGCCCATGATCCATGTTCATGCCAACTATAGTGCCACCATCCTCCAACACAACCAAACTATCATAATGTGTGAATATGATTTACACACAATATATACTCATGTGACCATTTGTATCACTATAATTTGGGGCATTTACCATGCCACCTGATCATGTCTCCATCTTAGTACTAGAGGTAACTTATCATCAACCATATAAGGTAATGCAACTAGTTAGTACATCAAGAACCTCTCATATATATAAGCACTGAGTAATACCACTATCCCCATGATCTTATACCATCTAGATAGCATCCCATACATATCATGCATGAGATAAACTTGGATGATAGAACCTAGGTCATAGAGTACCCCCTACTCTAATATCAACTGACATAAGGTTATTGCATGTATCTATACCTTAACATCTAAATTATGACATATCACTCATGATATAATAAGCCCTATCATATCCTTCTACATATATAAAATATATGTGATATACACATCAAATAGACTCACCCTCAATCCTAGGTAACTCTTATCCAAGCAAGTCACCCATCAAGATAATGATTGCTTTTCTTCCTAACCATATAATATCCTTATGATCACCAATGTCTCTCCTATAGTAATTCCAAGTAAAACATACACATCCTCCAATGTGATACCAACCTCTATAGTATCCCCATGCACAACCCATCTAAAGGTATTGGTGAAGAATTCCCAAGGTCCTAGGAACATGACCACTAAATCAACACTCAATGGAACTTTTTGCATCTCTATGATGCCTCCCAAACCTAATGCAAATTATCTATCACAGTCCACCTCCATCAAATTATCTAATATATAGTAGCCAAAAATCATCAACTAACCACCAAAATTTGGTATGCCCATATATCCATAAAACAATAAAAGATTTATTAAACCTCCATAGCACTTATAATCAAATAAATTCTTTGAAAATTTTAACAAATAATTAATCAATTCTCACCTTAATCTATTCAATTTCTACCAATTTCAATTATTATTATCCTCATTGGTCATTTTAGTATTCAATCAGGCACCGTGGGCCTTAAACATACTATTTCAACCAAATTTTTACATTTACATACTATACCAGCCACTTAGTAATGTACTAATTCAACCCAATAGTACTAAGTTGATCATGTGGACTTAACAAACTAAGTCAACCCTTTCATTTCCCCCCTTAGTACTAAGTCAAAAATTTGGTTTAATCAACTAAGATAACAATAGGGTACTAAGTAATCCCTCTATTTAAATTAACTAAGTTGACCCATACCTATTAAGTCAACCATGTCAAACATTGATTTTCAACCTATTAGGTCGATTGGGTCGACCAAGTTCATTCAAAATATTGACTCTTTGACCCACTTGTAATAAATTCCTTCAACATTTATTACTTTGATTATTTTCAACCTCTTTCCCTATTTGACCTCTAATTCCCTTAACAACTTCCTAGGGTTCATTCTGATTTCTATAATTGATCTAATTTACAAATTTATATAAAATACTTAATTTCAAATAAAATACTAAAAAAATTGAAATTCTTAGTTATCTACCTATGCTACACTCACTATAGTTGCTAGGCATCTCTCTCATCTCACTTATCATATCCTCACCATAATTGCTCTTTCAACTTTCTCTAGGTCTCTTAGAGGTATATTTTTCTCTTAGAGTAGTCAAATGATATCAAATTACTTTCTTTTCACCCTATTTAAAGATACTATTCACAATTTTTTACCTTCCAATTATTTATCTTTAGATTCCTTATTTTGATCATATCTTTATTTTTACTAACTCATTTTTGAACCGTAAAAATTTATAGAATCATGACATCATAGAGAATATTTCCTAGTATTATATGTCTATATTACAATTTTTTTTATTTTTTTCTCTTTTTTGTACTAATCTCTATAGATTCACCTAATGTTCCTCACATTAGATGCCTTCAAATCTCTTGAAGTATCCTTATTTATCTACAACACTAAGATAAGTAAAGGTGTGCATTTTTCAATTCCATCCTTTCATTTATCTTATTTGATCCTTATTTCACTTTACTTAGCATCAACATTATGTGTCATCATGTTCTATTCTTGAAGCACCATTTTATGTTACACTTACATAACACATGATGAGCTTTGAGTGGGGTATATATTAATAATAATATTTTAAAACTTTTATCAATTACTAATGCTCTCTATCTTATAGTAACCCAACTAGTCTCAATCTTTCTAAGTTCACACCTTCAGGGGTGAACTAGGAAAGGGGTGGATAAACCATTGGTACTTCATAGGATTATTATCCATTTTACCACTTTCTATCTACACACTTATCTCATTAAAACCATTACCATAAGATTATTATTATTTTAACTTGTACCCCTTGAGAAGATGAAAAGTATCTCCTTATTTAAGTGGCACAATGAAACCACCTCAAAGTTGTGAATGACCCAAATTTGAGGTGGATCTCTAAATTAGGGCTAAATCCAATGATGTACCAATATAAACAAAAAATTACTACTAAATTTTATGGGGTAAAAATGGATAAGGATAACTAAAAAAATATATAATCTAGGGGAGGTGATACATCAAATATATGGTCTATTCACACCACCTACAATGCACTTAGAACCAAAGAAAATCCCATAAATACACTTCATCCAATTCAACACTCTTTTACATCAATGTTTCAAACATGGTGTCTTCAAGAGAGCTTACAATAGGAGGACTTAGAAAATAAGTCTTCTATAAACACTAATGAATGAGCTAATTACTATACCTATAATCCACATTAGACACTTCTTGATGACCTGAAAAAGATAGCTCTCAATCTACACAAGACACTAGGAAGAGTAACATGTAAAGGTAAGTAAAATATACTTACACAAGACCAATAACCATAAAATACACTTAGTGGAATATTGAATGAGGTAAAAAAAATTATTATTAGTTCAAGGCAAAAATTTGGTAGGGATTCGTCATACCTAGGTGGATATTTTTGTACAACATCCAAAAAGGCTAGTATTTATATCAATTATGAGAGGAGAGAGAGAAAGTGAAGTTAAAAAGTCACTAAGACACTTATCAAATGAGAAGAATGAGCTATAATAGTAATACAATCAATCATGAGATAGGTTTTACAAGGAAAATATGGACAAATATCTCCCAAGTCTTCTAACTCCTCCATATGTGGCATCAATGTTCTTCTACTTGCATAAGAAACTATTTTTATGATTTGCCTTAAAAAAATCCTTATCCAATAAATAGGGTCAATTTGGATGATTGATCTACAGGTGAGGGGTTATTTACAAGCCCCTATATGCATTTTAATGGTTCCTAATCATATAAATTATTTTGGCCATGAGAAATCATCCCTGATAGTCATAAGTAACTCCTTCCCACACACCTCTCACACTTGGAATTTAAAATCCTTTCAATTCTATAATATGATCCATGAATAATGAGGGATGACATATTTAAATAGTTTCAAAGTAATTAGGTTCATTAATAAAGCCTTAAAATTATTCTCAATTAGATTTTCACCAATTTCAATAAGTGTTCACTGCTCATTCACTATGATTAGCTGAGATGAGGAAGATGGTAGGCCCTACAAAACATAAAAATTTATAAAAATAAGTCATGTTATACCTATTTTTTATAGGTATGGTACACCTCAATTAAATTTAATAGGATATTTAAGAGTCTTCTACAGCTCCAAGTTGTATTCTTGGTCATTTTATCCCATTTGGATGTTCCATTTTCTTCATCTTTTCCATTGGGTTTGAGTTGGGGGTTGGGAGGGTTTTAGGGAGGTTTTAGGTCTTATCCTATGTTAATAAAGACCAATCACTATATTTATGAACTAATAACACTAATATAATACTAAGGACCCTAAATAACACTTCTAAACACCTTAGGCCACCATGCAAATTATTATGCAAGTTCTAAGCATCTCAAGATGATCACTCATGCCATTTCTGAGCATTCTACAGGCATGCAGCCAAGAAATGGATTTTTGGTATAATAAACTACATCATAAATGCTTAAAAAATTATATAAATATACCCAAAACATTTTTCAATCATCATAATATCTCATTAAGATCTATAAATGAAAAGACCCCCCTTTTGAAACTATGCCTAAACTTTGTTCAATAGGTAAGTCTATATTTCTGAGCAAAATGACCCTTTTTGATATTTTCCATGAATTTACATAGTTTTAACACATAAATTATATCCACATGAATATGATACAAATAATTTTAATGTTTTTAAATTTATAGAACTGGAAATGACCCCTATTTGGAGTTAGGCTTGCACTTTGTCCACTAGGTCTAGTTGCAAACCAAGTTACCTAGAGCACCCTGTCTAGTTTAAAACCCTAATTAAAAGTTATTCATGTTTTATTAGTGTATCATATTTCTAAAAATCATTTTAAATTGTTTTTAGACCTTCTGGCTCACCACTTTGCCTATTTTCCAAAACTTGTAGGGTTCATGCAAGGGAAAAGTACCCTACCTCTAAGATAGAACAAAGGAATGTTGGCATAATTTATAATAAAATTTATCTAATATATGGGTATATAAAATTCACAAGGATTATATTCACGAATTTTTAGTACCTAACTCCAATTATAGGACCTCTTACTTCCTCAACTTCTCAAATAGACCTTGCTAATTAGCTCTATGTTTATGGTTTTGTAAAAATAATTGTTTCATGAAATTTGGAGGATATTATTTTAAAATATGATCATTTAAAGGACATATATATTTATATAATATCACATATCATGCATAAAAACCTTCTCCAACACCCTTCCCTCTCAAACCACCTCTATGATCCTGAAAATACAAGACTAGGTCTATAAACTATCTAGACTGTGACAACCCATGTTGCCTAACCTGTAGGTATCCATGTAAATATTTGGCTTAAAAAGAGTATCTAAAACCTCATATTATCATATTATAATCATATTACCCTTTTTTATCACTTTTATCCCCTTGAATGACTCTAAGCCATCACTTTTCACTTATAGTCACATTCAACATGGTATATATGTGTATGGTCTGTAATTTGTCTTTGGTCATGTGTTTATAGGTCCTTATTAGGGATTTGAAAAATAAATTAACTTATTATCATATTTTTATTCACATTTAAATGTTAAAACATCATTTATATCCCAAATTGACATGACTTTGTCTCCATATCTAGTTGACTGAGACCATTGCCCTTAACCTTGTTGTAGGTCAAGTCCCTTGCACATTCAAGGTTCTAAAAAGTATATAGGTCCATATTTACTTGGTCATGATGATAATTAAGATATTTTAAACTTATATTAGGTTAAAAATTTGAATATAATCTTCACTTCACCTATATTTTCCATTTGGTCTCAAAACATGCCCTTCACTCTTGACTTGGACCCTTTCTCTTTGAGACCCTATTGTAGGTCACTATTTGGCTTTGTAGGTATGCTAAGGCATTTATAAAATTATCTAGAGTTACCTAATTTAAAAATTCACTAAATTATCCTCTTATAACCTATATTATCCCTTATAAATCATCTTAATCCTCATTAAATGAGTCTATCTTGGATGATTGAGATACTTTATAACTGTCCTACCTATAAGTGGGTATTTCATGCCTCTGTACAGACCATAGATAATCATGGAATTAAAAAAAGATTAAATTTAACCCTTTATTATTTCCTTACTCTTAATTTATCCTATTCATCCTATTTTATCCATGCTTGGATTTATGTTCAATATTATTCCTTAAGATATCAAAATGCCATTTACTCTTTTATGCATGTAGACACTACTCAAGTATTTTAGTTTGCTAAATCATGTTTTTTAGGTATAAAAACCTGATTTTCCCCTATTTTTACATCTTATTTATTTTTTTAAATTTATATCCTATGAAAATTATATAATTTGTATCTCTTTAGCCTCAACAAAACTTCATGTTCTCTTTTATGTCAAATCCCCAAAAGGGGTAGAGCTCTTTGTTCTGTCAATTCAAGGAAAAAGTTCACAAAACTTAGATTGGTTGTCAAGTTGGTTCCATACTCCCATGTTTCCATTAATATATATTCTATGAGACTATCAAGACTTTATTTTTATTTAAACAAAAATGGGAACATGACATTGTTTTACCCTTCCATAAATACACCTATAAACTCCTATCTGACACAATTATAGGTGACTACTTGTAGGTGTGGGAAGTAAACATGAAGTAGAGAAACAAGGTAAATAAAAGGCCCTATACATAGTTAAAACTTACTGTCAAATTTCTTAAAATACATGATTTTTATTACTATCTCTTTGAAACATGTTTCAACATCTTGCCTTCAATGTGAAATCCACTATGAAGAAGGGAACCATCTGTAAGTTCTAACAAGCCTAGAAGAGGCTTATTGAGTTCATGAGACCTAAAAAACTAATAATATGATGATAAACCTATAGAGATGACCTGAGACACATATGAAACCATCAAATTCATCAAACCAAAATCAAAGTATTTAGAAACTAGCTCAAATAGGGACCCCTCATGAATGAATGAGCATAAAAAGTTGTTTGGCCTCTTAGTGATGGTTCATAAAGGAGGATAAATGAAACTCAAACTTCTTGTCATTGAATTTAATTACACTAGGACCCATTTCAAGCCCCAATAAAAATCCTCACAACTCCAATTGTACGGACTATACTTTGCATCCAAACTTGACCCTTTTTGCCCTGTGAAGGCTAAAAGAAAGAAAATAAGAAAATTCAATATTTATAACTTTGTCTATACAAATAAAGCATGGTAAAGACCTCAAGGAGAAGAAAAAAAACTATTCCCTTATTTTAAGCTGAAGGTGAGCTCACCAAGTCTATACAAGTGCCATTAATAGCCTATTTTAAAGGAGAAATTGTCTCTTTCTATATGAAACTACTTCTTGGAATGAATCTAACCACTTCCTAACATATTATAACCTCCTTCACGTTATAAACATGATTGGTGACAAATATACCTTTTTGACAAACCATATAAGTCATTTATGAGCCAAAAATATGACCAAATGACACTTTTTGCATTTGAAACATGACAAAGGGAAAATTTATGACTTATGAACACCTTAAAAAATTTAAATTACCACATTTTGACATTTTAAAGATAATTTGGACCTTTAACCATGTTTGACAAGGGTTAACCAGAGTTGACTTTCATTGACTAGATAAGTATAAGGAAGTTAGGCTTAGACCAAGGCTAGAGCAGGGATAGGTAAGGAATTTAGACACACGTGAGGCCTTATTAGACATATGAGAAATTTTGAAAAGCTTAAATATGTAGGGGTTGACCCAATTTGAATAAAATTCAAGTTTGGTCAACACTTTTAGCAATTCCTAGGGGTAACATGCTTGCCTATGTTAAGGACCAGTAGCCTTATCCCATCTATTATGTAAAGGGAGTCAAATTCACTATTAAATAGTAGGACCAGATCTTGACTTGACTAAAAAGGTAACTGATTTACCTCAAAACACACAAAGGAAAGACAACACACAACAAGACCAAGCAAACACACAAAGCAAAAGCACGCTTATGCTACTAAGCACTTTGGGAACACAACACACAACTAAAAGAAAACTAATTAGGTAAATCTAACCAAAAATACCTCCCTTCTTGGATCAAAAGGAAATTATCTTTATTCTCTTTCCTCACTAGATGAATGAGGGTGCCAAGCATTCTTCATTTTGGATGTAGTATTGGATTACCCATGCTTCTTTTTTGCTCCTTGGCTTGGCACGTCCTTTGATGAAATCATCTCAAACAAGTCTCCAAAGTAGATGAAGTCTTCTTGACCTTGGAAACATGCTTAATATTATTTTCCCTTTGTCTCATCATGGAAAATTTGCATCTCTATGCATGGGATAGCTTGTTAAAAGTCTATATCTTCTTAAAAAGCCTCATTATCCTTCTCATTTGTTACAACCTCTTCAAATCCTTCAATAAGTGTTGTATCATGACATTCAATGGGTGTTTCTTGTTCAAAATCACTATTGGTGTTTGTAGAAGAAGCTTTACATGTGGTTTTAGGATCAATCTTCAAGTCATCTTCAAAAGACTCATAGTCATTATAAATTGCTCTATCATGGTTTGCAATCTCTTGATGGTGATGACTCTCAACACATACCAGATCTTCAACATCTTGGGATTTTTTTCATAGAAGTTTCGTCTTCTCACAATCCTCATATTCCTTGAACATATGCATATAAGTGTGTCACATGTCTTCATCTTGAAACATAGCATCCTACTTACCTATCTTATAGTCAACTCCAAAGGAGATATATGATCCTTATGGATTTCAATTTCATTGTAGATGTCATCAAATATCTTACAAAAGTCATCATCCTCTTTTTGGTCATCATCATGAAGGTGAAAAACAAAATAAACTTCATCCTCTTTGGAGTCTAAAAGAGCCTCTTCCAAAAATCCTTCTTCAACACAAGGAATGTCATTTTCATTATCATCACAATCTAAATTCTCCTCATAAGAAGATAGATTCTCTTCATCCTCAACCCATTCTAAAATTTCGATCTCCTTCTCCCTCTTAGTGGTGTTAATACTAGGCATCTCAAAACTAGGAACTTCAGCCCAAGAAGGATACCAAGGAACAATGTGTTCCTCACCATTATAATATGATATGTCTTCAATCAAATGATCCATAATAGGTTCAATGATCTCATTTTCTTCAATCTTGCCTTGCATATATGAGAGATTCTACATATTGAGTTCTAATTCCTTAATTTATTTGGTAAGGCTCTCTTGAAATATATTCTCTTGGGGGCAAATAAGATCTTCATTATGAAAATAAGTAGGAAGAAGTTGAAATGAAGGGGAAAATGCTTCTTAAGTAAGGGTAAGAAGGAGTTGAATAGGTTTAGTCTTCTCTTCACTTCCAACTTCTCCACTTAGACATCTTTTTTTTTCTTTCCACAAGATACCACTATTGCCTTCCATATTTGGAAACTAGACTTAGAATATTCTTCATGAGAATGAAATGAAAATAAAGGAATACCACACTTAGAGACCTATTTTTCTACTACCATGATGGATTGATTTAGATGTTTGTTTCCCATCTCAATCTCCTTGTCAAGATGAGCCTCCAACATCAACCTTTTTCTCTCAAATTCTTCTCCAATAGTGATATCCCTCTTCCTTTGGATGCTCTCTTGGATGGGAATCCAAGAAGGGAAACTTTGGGGAATGCATGAAGGACTTGGGGCATTTTAAAACATTTTTAATAGGTTTAGTTCACACACTTTAAGTATGTTGTGAGGTGTATTGGAGTTGATAAGACTGAGCTAGTTCATGAGCTTTCAACCTCTTTTCTAGGTGGAAAATAATACCATAAACATCAAGCATTTCACCTGTAAGGCCTTTCTAATTATCTCTCTCTATTGGAATTCATTATCTCTTGACTATTTCTAAAGTATTCCTCACACTCTTGACAAAATCACTAGGTATAACTTGACCAAACCCATTTCTAGTATCAAGGTATAACATATAGTCTTTTTAACCAATAAGGGTCTTCTTGAAACTTGCAATGGATTTATTTGGAGAAGAACTAGGTGGACTAGGTGAAGCACAATATTTATAGGGCTGATTATAGGAAACATATGATTGATAGGGATCATGACAAGCTTGGCCAAGGACTTACTCATATTGATGTGGAATAGGCAAAGATGGATATGTCACACCAACTTGTGATAAGACAAAATCAACATCAAAATAATCCATGAAAAATTCATGAGAAGTGTATAGAACAAGAAAAAAACTATAATTAGATTAATTGTACTACTTAACTAGTAGATTTGTGCTTGGATTCACCATTGGTACGTAGTAGAATTGCCTCCAAAGGCTGGTATCTTAAGGATAACACCAAAACTCCTCAAATTCTTGGAACAAGTGTCCCACTGAGAATTCCAAATATTTTTTTCACTTTAAATTTCACCCCTTTAGGATATGACAAGTCTCTCCTCATTAAATGGCACAATGGAACCACCTTAGGGATGTGGGTGATTGATATTTGAGGTGGATCTTTAGATTGGGAATAACTCCCTTGATATAACACTATAGATCAAAACTACTACTAAATTTTGGTGGGTGAAAAGGGAGATGAATAACTAAAAACAAATATAATCTAGGGGAGATGATACATAAAATATATGTTCTACTCACATCACTTACAATGCACTTGGAACCAAAGAGAATCCCACACATACACTTCATCCAATTCAATACTCCTGTTCTAAATCAATGTTTTAAACATTGGGTTTTCAAGAGAGCTTGGGATAGGAGGACTTAGACAATAATTATTCTAGAAACACTAATGAATGAGATACTCACTATACCTATAATCCACATTAGACACTTCTTGATGACCTAAAAAAGAGATATCTCAATCCACACAACGCACTAGGAAGAGTAACATGTGAAGGTAAGCAAAATACACTTACATAAGACCATTAACCATAGCATGAACTTAGTGAAATATTTAATGAGTTAAAACAACATTATTTATTAGTTTAATTCAAAAATTTGGTAGGGCTTCACCATACCTATGTGGAGAGATTCATACAACATCCAAAAAGGCTAGTGTTTATATCAATTATGAGAGGAGAGAGAGAAAGTGAAGTTCAAGAGTCACTAAGACACTTACCAAGCACTAATAAGGAGTTATAACAGTCATAAAATCAATCATGAGATAGGTTTTACAAGGAAAATATGTATAAATATCTCCCAAGTCTTCCAACTCCTCCATATGTGGCATAGATGTTCTTCTACTTGCATAAGAAACTATTTTTATGATTTGCCTTTGAAAAAATCCTTATCCACTAAATAGGATCAAGTTTGATTATTTATCGTAAGGTTAGGGTTTATTAAAATCCCCTACATTCATTTTAATGGTTCTTAATCATCCAAATTATTTTGGCCATGAGAAATCATCCCTGCTACTCATAAATAACTCCTTCCCATGCACCTCTCACACTTGGCATTTAAAATCCTTTAAATTATACAATATGATCCATGAATAATGAGGGATGACACATTTAAATATTTTCCAAGTCATTATGTTCATCAATCAAGCCTTAAAAGTCTTTTTAATTAGATTTTCACCTTTTTCACTAAGTGTTCACTACTCATTCACTATGATTGGCTGAGATGAGGAAGATGGTAGGAATAATTAGGAGATTATATAAATCAATATATTAACATGAGGACTTATAAAAAGTCCTATTATCTCTCCCAAAGGTGGGTATATCTTTTGAAAGTTCTCCATTCCTAAAAAACACATAAATTTGTCAAAATAAGCCCTATTGTACCTCTTCCATATAGGTAAGGTACAATTTAATTACATGGTATAGGACCCTAGAGACTCCTATATATCTTCATATTATATTCATGGTCACTTTATCCCATTTGGATTCTCCATTTGCTTCATGTTTTCCATTGGGTTTGAGTTGGGGTTTGTGTGCATTTTAGAGAGGTTGTAGGTCTTATCCTTTGTTCATAAAGACAATACATTGTATTTATAGAATAATTACACTTTTATAATCTTATGGAACCTCCATAACACTTCCAAACACCTTAGGCCACCATTAAAAGTATTATCAAAGTTCTAAGCATCTCAAGATGGTCACTCATGCCATTTTTTAGAATTCTACAGGCCTATGTGCACTTTAAGTTAAGAAATGGATTTTTGGTAAAATGTATTGCATAATAAAGGGTTAAAAATTTATATACATATCCCACAAATATTTTTCAATCATCATAATATCTCATTAAGATTTATAAATGAAAAGACCCCCCTTTTGAAACTAGGCATAAACCTTGTTTAATAGGCATATCTACACTTTTGAGGAAAATGAACCTTATTGACATTTTAAATGCATTAAAATAGTTTCAACACATCATTTATATCATAATGAACATTATCCAAATAAATTTAATGTTTTTTAAATTCTATAACTAGAAATGACCCCATATTTGGAGTTAGGCTTGCACCTTATCCACTAGGTCTGGGTATAAACCTAGTTACCCAGACCACCCTATATAGTTTAAAATCCTTATTCAAGGTTATTAATGTTTTATTGGATGTATCCCATATCCATAAACAATATTTAAGATTTTTCATACATTTTATCTCACCACTTCACCTATCTTCCAAAACTTGCAGGGTTCATACAAGGGAAAAGTACCATACCTCTGAGACATAACAGATGCATGTTGTCAAATTTTCTCATAAAATTTAGTTAGTTAAGGGTTATATAAAACTATAAAGGATGATATGCACCAATTTTTCATACCTAAATCCAATTATAAGACCTCTTACTTCCCCAACTTCTCAAATAGACCTTGTTAATTAGCTCTGTCTATAGGGTTTTTATAAAACTTTATCCAACACCCTTTCGTCTCAAACCACCTCTATGCTCCTAAAAGTAGAAGACTAGGCCTATAAACTATTTAGACTATGACAACCCCCTTTTGCCTGACCTGTAGGTATCCATGTAAATATTTATCTTCAAAAGAGTATATAAAACCTATTATGATCTTATTATAATAATATTACCCTTATTTGGATCACTTTTATCCCTTGATTTGACTCTAAGACATCACTTAAGCATCACTATTCACTTATAATCACATTCAGTAGGGTATATGTGTGTATGGTCTATAATTTATCTTTGTTCATGTGTTTATAGGTCCTTATTAGGGATTTGAAAAATAAATTAACTTATAATCATGTTTTTATTCACATTTAAAGGTTTAAAACATCATTTAAATCCCAAATGAACACTACTTTATCTCCATATCTAGCTGACTGAAATAACTACCCTTAACCTTGCTCTAGCTACACATTTAGGGTTCTAAAAAGTATATAGGCCCATATTTACTTGCTCATTATTGACGCAAAAAATTACAATTGAGGGCAGGATGCCTAGCTCCCACCCTTCCTCACGTAACAATGGAAACTCCCCTCTTGCCTGTGGGACTGGTGAAGCTAGAGGGGAGAGTCTCTAGATAAGGGCTAGCTCCCTCTAATGTATCATTTAGGCCCTAGTTTCTCTTACTGATAACAAATAAAATGTAAAAAATGGGGGGGATGAAAAGGGAGAGAGAGATGCTGAAAATAGAACCTAAGCCTAAAAAGGGAAAAGGTGATACACCAGAAAATGTGATCCACCCAGCCTGAATATACACTTTTCACCAAAAGGAAGCACCTATACACTTCATCTAAAGTGAAAAAAACTTTTGTATCAGTGGGTTAGGGGTCTATGGAGATACAAGGAGGAAATAAATACTAGAGGCATTCTGAGACACATTGTATCAGCCTATCCACTTCACCTATACTCCTCTAGGGACACTTATGACAGGCCTATAAAAGGAAACTCAAAAATGGACTAGACATGTTGAAAACATTATAAAAAGTCATTAAGAAAATGAATTAACATAAAATCAAATGCATAGACACATACTAAAGATGCAAAACTTAGAATGGAGGTAAAAATGCTAAGTTCTAATTCAAGGTAAAATTCTGGCAGAGCTCTGCCTTAAAAGCCCGAGAGATTTTTTGGTCAGAGTTTTGCCTTAAGGGTAAGAGCTGATCCCTCTCAAAATGAGAAGTTTACAAGTTATAAGAAAAGATAAACTTGGCACTTTTTGTGAAATATTTTGGTTCTCATTTCTACAAGTGGCCCATGTGCACTATGAATCTTGGGAAGAGTAAACCACTGTCACTGATGTCATTCTTCTAAAGAGGCCTACTAGAACCATGCTGCACAATCACTCAAATTGACTTTGGTGTTAAAACATTAATTTAAGAGCATGGCCATGCCTCTTTTCTAAAAATAGACTATATTTTGTCCCCTCATCAATGCCAACTGCAAAAAATAGGCTACACCATTGGGTCTGACAATAACTCACCTTCCCTTCACCACTTGAATGCTTTGTCTTTTTTGCTCCTTGTCTTCTTCTTGCTCTTTCAGCCCTCAGGGGAAATCTCTTAATAGGTCACTGCATTCCTTGGGCTCTTTCCATGATTTGGTGCTAAGGTAGTTAAAAAATAATAGCTACTTCATTGAGTTAAATTTGACATTCACACAGCCATCACCCAATAGCTAGTTTGCTTACTTAAATTTGATAGCTTTCAGGACATCACTGTCCTTGGAAAAATTCATTGGGTCCTTTTCTATGAATTTTTTGCTTTGTGGGATTTTGTTTAAATCTTTTTCCTCACAAATAAAAGTCCATAGGAATTGGCCACTCTTTGTCTTCTCTGTCGGGCTCTTTAAAACTCTCTCTACCCTCCACAAGGGCTTCTGGACTTTGAACTACCCTCTACAAGGGCTTTTGGGCCTTTGGTTGTGCCCTTAAAATTTCCTTGGAATGTTTCTTACTCTCTGCAAGGGCATTTAGACCTTTAACTACCCTTCAACTGTATGGTACACCCTTGAACCAAGTTGTTGAACTAACCTATTGAACCAAAATTGGTTTAATGGTTCAATCAGTTCAATGATTCAACCACTGCACACCGAGCCCATTGAACCAATTCATTAAACCTCCTTGCTGAACCAAAGTGATTGAACCAAAGCATTGAACCAATTCAATGGTTCAATGCTACACACTGATGCCAAGTGAATAAAGCCTTTGAACTTGCTGATGAACCAACTGATTAAACCAATTCATTGAACCAGTTTAATGATTCAACAAAGTGCACTGAGCCCATTGAAATTTGGCATTGAACTGCCTGATTGAATTGGAAGCTACTTGAGATGATGCCAATAAACCAACTAAGTGAACCAAAGGATTGAACCATCCAATTAAACCAAGCCATTAAACCAATTAGTTAAACCGGTTCAATGGTTTAAAGCTATGTGCCAATGAACCAGATGATTGAACCAACATTGAACCTTGGCCTTGAACTTTGTTGATGAACTTGGCATTAAACTGGTTCAATGAAATAAGGCCGATTAAACCAAGGCATTGAACTGGTGATGAATCAAGTGATTTAAACTGGGTGTTGAAGCAATTGAACTGAACCAAGTGATGAACCCTATGTTTGAATTAATCCCAATTGAATCATATGATTAAACTAATGGTTGAACCAACACATTGAACCTTGAGCAATGGACCAAAGCCAAAGCATTGAACTAGCTCATGAACCAAGTGATGAACTGGAACTGATTGAACTGAGCATTAAACTAAGGCATTGAACTGATTCAATGGTTCAAAGGCACCAGCTTTCCTATTGGTTTTATTCAAACCAGAGCCTGAAGAAGCCTTGTAAAACCTAGAACTCTCTGAACCAATCTTTCATGCACCAAAATACTAACCTACAGAGTCCATAGATTTCCAAAACCTACAGAGTCTGTAGATTTAAACCTATAAAGTTCATAGAAATAGAGCTACAGTGTCTGTAGAAATTTTGTAGAGTTTGTAGAAATGAATATATTCATGCAAAATAAGAAAATGAAATGGCCTAGAATAGTAGGGATAGAAGGGGACCAATTTTTTTGGCTTGTTTGGCAAAAAATGGTCAACAAACTAGTAACTCCTAGGGGAAGCATGCCTACTATGCTTAAAGACTAGTTGCCTTATAGTCCATTGGGCACAGAGTTAGATGTAGCTTGAACAAATATCAGCAATAGCCCCAAAAGATCCAAGAATCAAACACAGAGCTTTTTAACCCCACACACAAAGGGAAGCACACACAAGGCTAAAAACACTACTTATGCAAACTTCACTTAGGGAAAATAGGGAAGACAATTGAAAACAAACTACTATGTATAACTAACTAGGTGTATTTTATTTCCTCCTGGATAAAAAGGAAAATTTCTTAAGTCCCCTTCCTAGCAAGAAGACTTATGGTGCCAAGCAAGTAGCTAAATGAAAAGGAGATTTGGTGACCTGCTCCTCTTTCTTGTCACCTGGATTGGCTGATATTTGAGTGGAGATTCAAATATGCTTCCAACATATACGTACTCTGTTTGTTCTTGGAAGCTTGCCTCCTATTGGTTCTTCAAGCTGGTGTATCTCATCAAGAAATCAATTACTGCCAATTCATCACCATAAGCCCCTTGATATGCATCATTTACTAGCTTGTTCTCTTCTACCTCATGCTTAGGTTCCATGGTATGACTATCTTCCTTGATGATTTCAAAGAAGATATCTTCAAATTCACTAACCTCCTAAAAGGGTAAATTTGAAAAATTATAGCCTCTTTGTATGCTTGTTTGAACCCGAATGCTGCCTTCTCCGCTCTTATCTAGCTTATAGCCTCCTTGAAGAATAGTGTAGCCTAACTCAATGAATTCAAATGAATCATTCAAAACATAAACAAGAGATTTTCCATGCTCTTCCATGTCACCTAAGGTGATCTCCTCCTCATTTGTACTCCTAAAGTCTCCCTGGTCAGCCATAAACTAAGCATAATCTATATTAGGCAAGGCTTGATAGCTTTCTTAGAGGTGTGTGTATGGAGAGTATTCAAACATGGAATCTGCCATTTGGTCTAAAACATCCATCACACGTTTGCTAAGGAAACCCACTCTGGACTCCAACTCTATAATTTGCCTATCCATATCTTCCTTGAAAAGCCTTTCTTGGAGGTCACAGTCATCATCAAGAGTAGGAGAAACCTCTTCTTCTTATTCAAGAGTTAGACTAAAACCTTCCTCCTCCTCCTCCTGTTTGGCCCAAGATTACACTATTTGCTTCCAGCTCATGATCTTGGGATTGGAATCTTGCTTTTATGAACAGGTAGAAACTTTATCATCTTTAAGGTCTTGAGCTGGTTCATGATGATCTTTCTTCTAGCTTGGAATTTGGAGATCATGTTGAAAGACTTGAGGAGGTTGGGGAAGAGTTGTGAGGGTCTACTCATGTACATGAAGAGCTATCTAAAGAGAGGCATGCTAAAAATATAGGTGTACAGGATTGAGGGTAGGATTGATAGATACATTGGATGAGTCAAAAAGATCAAGTGTCATCTGATAGAAAGGATTTGGCACACAAGAAGGGGCTTTCTTTAGAATAGGAGGGGGCAGACCTTGGGCCAAAATTTCTTGGTTTTTGTCCCTCCACTTTACCAACACTTCATCAATATTGAAATTAGCTTTTGGATTGGTAGAAGGGGTGCTTGTTGGCATCGGTTCCTCTATAGGGTCTAAAATCTCCATCTCTCTTTCACCCAACAGTCTCATCTTCTTTTCTAATTCCTCAATCTGCTTGGCTAGATCATTCTCATTTTGTACCTCTTGGAGCTCATGGGAATCATCATAGAGATGGGGAGTACATGAAGATTTCCATGAAATACAAGGAGCTTCCTGAGGAAGGGTAAGAGGGACTTGAAAAGGACTAACCTCATTTTTTACCTTACACTCTTGGACAATGTCTTTCTCCTCCTTGTTATTCCATGACTCAATCACTTTATTCCAGCTCAAGCAATCCAAACTGGGCATCTCCTTTGGGGGTGATGGGGCCACAATGTGAGAGGGTAGTGAAGATTTAGATTCCACTTCCCTTACTGCCAAAATGGACTACTACATTTGAAGGTTTTCCAATTTGATCTATTTATCAAGATTAGCCTTAAACATAAGATTTGCTATTTCAAAACTCTCCTCAACATAATTGGGGAAAGGACTTTGACAGGATTGACTTGGCTTATGAGCAAGCGCTGTGCATGATTGATATGATACTTGGGCTAGTGAGTATGTAGGTTGATAGACTTGGTAAGGCTGCCTCTCATAAATACTTAGCTTCTGCTCCAAAGATGCAATCAAACCACTCACATCCAACATCTCATTTGTCAGCCTGTGCCAATTGGCTCCTTCAATAGGAGCCCATTCCTTCTTAACCTAATCCAGTGCATTCCTCACTTGATGGATGATATGATCAAGAATTTCTTAGCCACATCCCCTTCTAGTGTCAAGATCTATTACATACTTTTTTATCCTAGTAGTGCTCGTTTGAAGGCAGAAACAGATTGATTGGCAAAGAGACTGGTTTGAGTAGGAGAAGTGACACATTGAGAAGACTGGGCATAAGGTTGATATAGTTTATGGAAGGGTTAAGACTACCCATATTAAACCTAATAAGGATCAACATAAGGCTGGTAAGGATCATAGCCATGTTGGCTAAGGAAAATAGGGTCCATGGCTCTGAATGATGGGGTTATACATACCAGAATATTGTTTCTTAGTGGTACATTACTAGAACTACTTAACTAGTTGATTTAACTCAGAGTCGCCATTGGTGTTTGATGTAAAAGCCTCCAAAGGCTAGTTAGTCAAAGAACACACCAAAAATTCTTCAACTCTATGGACACAACTTGTCCTAGTTGGTCCCACTAGGTGTGTCAAAAACTGTTGTTGCAAAAGATTGCACCCGGGGGAAGGATGCCTAGCTCTCGCCCTTCCACACGCAACAATGGAAACTCCCCTCTCACCTGTGGGATTGATGAAGCTAGAGGGGAGAGTCTCTAGATAAGGGGTAGTTCCCTCTGATATATCATTTAGGCCTTGGTTTTTCCTACTACTAACAAATAAAATGTAAAAGGGGGGGGGATGAAAAGGGAGAGAGAGAGATGCTGAAAATAGAACCTAAGCCTAAAAAGGGAAAAGGTGATACACCAAAAAATGTGATCCACCCAGCCTGAATATACACTTTTCACCAAAAGGAAGTGCCTATACACATCATTTGAAGTGAGAAAACCTTTTACATCAGTGGGTCAGGGGTCCGTGGAGATACAGGGAGGAAATAACTACTAGAGGCATTCTGAGACATATTGTAGCAACCTATCCACTTCACCTATACTCCTCTAGGGACACTTCTGACATACCTATAAAAGGAAACTCAAAAATGCACCAGACATGCTAAAAAAATTCTGCAAAAGCATTATGAAAATGACTTAACATAGAATCAAATGCATAGACACATACTAAAGATGCAAAACTCAGAATGGTGGTAAAAATGCTAAGTTTTGATTCAATGTAAAATTATGACAGAGCTATACCTTACAAGCCTGAGAGATTTTTTGGGCAAATTTTTGCCTTAAGGCTGAGAGCTGATCCCTCTCAAAATGAGAAGTTTACAATTTATAGGAAGAGGAAGAGAAACTTGGCACTTTTTGTGAAAGATTTTGGCACTCATTTCTGCAAGTGGCGCATGTGCACTCTAAATCTTGGGAAGAGGAAACCACTATTATTGATGTCATTCTTCTAAAAGAGGCCTACTAGAACCATGCTACATAGTCACCTAAATTGACTTTGGCATTCAAACATTAATTTAGGATCATGACCATGCCTCTTTTCTACAAATAGACTATAGTTTGTCCCCTCATCAATGCCAACTGCAAAAAATAGGTTGCACTGTTGGGTCTGACAATAATTCACCTTCCCTTCACCACTTGAATGCTTTGTCTTTTATACTCCTTGTCTTCTTCCTGCTCTTTTAGCCCTCGAGGGTGATCTCTTGGTGGGTCACTACGTTCCTTGGGCTCTTTCCATGATTTGGTGCTAAGGTAGTTCAAAAACAATGGCTACTTTACTGAGTTAAATTTCACGTTCACAAAGTCGTCACTCAACGACTAGTTTGCTTGTTTAATTTGATAGCTTTTAGGTTGTCACCATCCTCAACAAAAGTCATCAGGTCCTTTTCTATGACTTTTCTACTTCACAGGCTTTTGTTTTGGGCTTTTTCCCCATGGATAAAAGTCTGCAGGAATTGGCCACTCTTTGTCTTCTCTGTCAGGCTCTTTGAAACTCTCTCTACCCTCTACAAGGGCTTCTAGACTTTGAACTGCCCTCTATAAGGGATTTCAGGCCTTCAATTATGACCTTCAGCTTTCCTTGGAATGTTTCTTGCCCTCTATAAGGGCATTTAGATCTTGAACTGCCCTTTAGCTGTAGGGCACACCCTTAAACTAAGCCATTAAACCAACCCATTGAACCAACCCGTTGAACCAAAATTGGTTCAACAGTTTAATTGGTTCAATGGTTCAACCATTGTGTGTTGAGCCCATTGAACCAAGCCTTTAAACTGATTCATTAAACCTCTTTGTTGAACCAAAGTGATTAAACAAAAGTGTTGAATTGGTTCAACAGTTTAACACTGCATGTTGATGTCAAGTGAACCATGCCTTTGAACTTGCCGATGAACCAACCGATTGAACCAATTTGTTAAACTGGTTCAATGGTTCAATGAAGCACGCCGAGCTCATTGAACTTTGGCATTGAACTATTTGATTGAACTGGAAGCTACTTGAGTTGATGCTACTAAACTGACTGAGTGAACTAAAGGATTGAACCATCTGATTGAACCAAGCCATTGAAGCAATTGGTTGAACCGGTTCAATATTTTAAAGCTGCATGTTGATGAACCAAATGATTGAACCAATGTTGAACTTTGGCCTTAAACTTTTCCAATAAACTTGGCATTAAACTGGTTCAATGAAATAAGGCAAATTAAACCAAGGCATTGAATTGGTGATGAATCAAGTGATTTGAACTAGGTGTTGAACCAATTGAACTGAATCGAACGATGAACCCTGCATTTGAATTAAGCCCAATTGAACTATATGATTGAACTAATGAGTTAACCAATGTGTTGAACCTTGAGTGATGGACCAAAGCCAAAGCTTTGAACCATCTCATGAACCAAGTGATGAACTAAAACCAATTAAACTGAGTGTTGAACTAAGGCATTAAACCGATTCAATGGTTTAAAGGTGCCAACTTTCCTCATGATTTTATTCAGACCAGAGCTCGAAGAAGCCTTGTACAACTTGGAACTCTCTAAACCGATCCTTCATGCACTAAAAGACCAACCTACAGAGTCCATAGATTTCCAAAACCTATAGAGTCCATAGATTTAGACCTACAGAGTCTATAGAAATGGACTTGTAGAGTCTGTAGAAATTCTATAGATGTCATAGAAATGAACAAATTCTTGCAAAATCAAAAAATGAAATGGCCTAGAATAACAAGGACAGAAAAGGACAAATGTTTTTGGCATGTTGGGAAAAAAATGGTCAACAGTCATTATTCTCATTAATATATTTGAAAATTATATAAGGTTAAACATGTGCATCTCATCTTTAATTAACCTATATTCTCCATTTGGGCTCAAAACATGCCTTTCACTCTTGACTGTGACCCTTTCTCTTTGAGACCCTACTGTAGGTCACTATTTAGATTTATATGTATGCTAAGGCCTTTATGAACTTATCTAGAGTTACCTAATGAAACAAGGCACTCACTTGTCCTATTTTAACCTATCACATCCCTTCTCAATCATCTTAATCCTCATTAAATGATTCTATATTGGATGACTAAGACAATTTGTAACGGTCTTGCATGTAGGTTGGTGTTTCATGCCCCTGTACAGACTATAGATAATCATGGAATGAAAAAAATATCCACTTCAACCCTTTATTGTTGCCTTAATATTCATTTGACCTCTTCATACCAGTTTAGTCATTCCATGCTTGGATTTATGTTCAATATTATTCCTTAAGATATTAAAAGGCCATTTACTCTTTTATGCCTATAGACACTACTAAAGTTTTTTAGTGTGATAAATCATGTATATTATAATTTTACATCTTCCTAATTTTGTAAATTTTATCTCCCATGACAAGGATAGAAATTGGACCTATTTTTCCTCAACAAAACTTCATGTTCTCTATTATTTCAAATCCCCAAAAGGGACAATTCTCTTTCTTCTATCGATTCAAAGAAAAAGTTCACAAAAATTAGATTGGCTATCAATTTGGTTCCATACTCCCATATTTCCATTATAATATATTTTATGAGCCTATAAATAATTTATTGTGATTTAAATGAATATGGGAACATGACATTATTTTACCCTTTCGTACATACTCCTAAAAACTCCTATATGAGACAACTGTAGGTGACTACTTGCAGGTGTGGGTATTAAACATGATGTAGAGTAACAAGCTAAATAAAGGGACTCCTACATAGTTAAAAATAATTTTAAAAGTTATTCAAATGTATTATTTATATCATTATCTCTTTGAAACACATTTCAACATCTTCCCTTCAATGTGAAATCTATTATGAAGAAGGGATCCATCTACAAGTACTAACAAGATTAGAAGAGGATTATTGAGTTCATGAGACCTCCAAAACCAATAATATGATGAAAAAAATATTTATATTACCTAAGACACATATTAAATAATAAAATTCATTAGACTAGAATCAAACTATTTATAAACTAGCTCAAACAGGGACCCCTCATGAATGAATGAGCATAAAAAGCTACTTCACCTCTTAGTGATGGTTCATAATGGAAGATCCATGAAACTCAAAATTATTACCATGTATTTGAATTAAATTGAGACACATTTCAACCCCCAATAATAATCCTCCCAACTCCACCTGTATGGACCATATTTTACATCCAAAGTTGACCCTTCTTGGTTTGTGAAGGCTAAAAGAAGGAAAAGAATTAAAATTCAATATTTATAAATTTATTTATATAAACCAAGAATTTTAAATACCTCAAGGATATGAAGAGACACTATTCACACATTTTAAGTTGAAGGTGAGCTCACCAAGTTCATACAAGTGCCATTAATGGCCTATTTTCAAGGAGGAACCACCTCTTTTTGCATGAAATTGCTTCTTGGACTGACTCTAACCACTTATTGACATATTATGACCTCATTCACATTATAAAATTTCTTGGTGACAAATATGCATTTTTTAAAAACCATACAAGTCATTTAATGAGATAAACAATTCACCAAATGGCACTTTTTGCATGTGAAACATGGTAAAGGGAAAATTTAGACCTTTGACCATGTTTGAATATGGTTTACTAGAGTGGAATTTGATTTAATATAAAATTACAAGGAATTTAGGCATAGAACAAGGCTATATTAGGGATAGGTAAGGTATTTAGACACACATGAGACCTTATTAAACATATGAGAAATTTTGAAAAGTTTTAATATGTAGGGGTTGACCCAATTTGACTAAAAATCAAATTTGTTCAACACTTATTCTTCTCTCTTTCACACTACTCAAATATTTTACCATGTTCCATACCCCATTCCCTAATCAAAAACCCATTTTGATAGTTTATAGTACTAGGTTGACTAGGTTGACCTTGTACTCTTATTGGTGAAACTCATTTAGGATCTATGTTGTCTCTTTGTTGACCTAGCCCATGGCCTAGTGAGTTTTTATTAATAATTATACTAGGTCAACTAGGTCAACCCTATCGGTCAAATTTTTCAAAAGTGTTTAATATTAAATATGCATATATACAAGATCATTTCACCATTATTTAGAGAAGAGAAGAAGAGCTATTGTGCATGTGGTTATCCACCATTCTACTTGAGGAACAAGCTTAGGGTTTCAAATTTTATTTGGAGATATGGATCTTGTCTTGTGGTGATTCCTTTTATATTTATTTATAGGTTGTGTATCCTATATATAATTTATCCATGTCATCCTTACATACCACAACAACCTCTTGTGAAACACATTGGCCAAGGGAGAGATTGAGGCTCACCGGGTTCATCTTCAAAGGTAAGTATTCCTAACTTTTTTCCTCCTTTGTAAGAGGTGATAAATATGAATTTTTAATTATATTCCATGAATTAGTATTTATTAAACATTTATGTGATTATATGTCTGTTATGCATGTTTAATTTTAGTGTTTATTGCACCCACTTTGTGCCACAAGCTTTTGTGAGCACTAGACTAGATTTCTTTTGATTTAATTATTATTAGTATAGTGAATATGAAAACATAAGACTTAGTTAGGGTTATTGCATGATTATAATTGACTATAATATATAGAACCATCCTTAGTATTACTATTGTGGTGATAAATCCCCTAATTTGGTCTAGTGGATCCACATATTTGTCATGTTCTTGTTTATCTAATGTATCCCAAATTAGAAGTGTAAGTAGGATCTATCTTCCCTAAGACAAGATTTATTTAAATATATGATTAATTTCCCATGGAATATATGTTCGCATAGTTTAGTCTTGGAGGGAAGGGTGTATGAGTGAAGGAGGATGACTGTGGAGTGATATGGGCCTTGGAACATCAAGATAGGGTTAAAACATAGTGTAAATGGCATTGGAAATAATATGAGATGATAGAGTAATTTAAATTACATAAAATTAATCATTATGAAAATTATAATACAACACATAGGAACCTAAAATACCTTAATTCATTTACCAATGAAAACACAACACTTTGGGGGCAAGAAAAAGGGCACACATATTCCAAAAGTGAAACCTAGGAATCTCTAAAAAACCTTAGATTTGGATAAGAGACCTTAATTTTTGATAAATTGATGGAGTGAGATTTAGAGGAAATAAGAGTGATTTATAGGCTTATAAAGGATACCATGGAGGTTAAGAGACATTATCATAGGGATGTAATGATGGCTTGTTAAGGTTTTAACACTCCATTTCAAGTCCTTAACTATGTTTGAAGGATCTCAAGGTACCAATGAATAATATATAGTGTTCAACACATAATTAACATCAAATGACTATTACACCTTCATTTAAGGCTCCAATTGATATTATGAGAGGCTATTTTGAAAACCAATATTGAGAAAAGAGGCATGGGGAATTTTGGAGCACTCACCCAATCCTTCAACATGGTCAACTCCTTCTATAGAAAGTACTCAACACTCTATTTGTTATAAATTTTTTCCTATAGACTGAATACTATGCTATTTTTTATGTTTTATGGTTCAATAAACTCAAACATGTGATTCAAACATTGAAAATTCTATGAGGAGTTCAAATAAGACATAAGGAAATAAGAACAACCATTGGTTTGACCAAATAGGCTAAAAACCATCAAACCTATCCTATTCCACTTGGCCTTTGTAGACATGGATGATGTTTAGATCCATTAAGTTCTTAAATAATGTTTATAAATCTTATGGGAAAAATACACAAACAAATACCCATGAATGAAAGCTTACTCAGTATGCTTCTTTTGGCTAAGAGATTGGACTTCCATTCCCTCTCATCTGTAAAGTTTGAGCACAAACTTGAAGGGTTGTCTTGGTCTGTAAAGAAGGTAAATGAATTAAGAGGACTGATTTTGAGTATTTATTACATCCTTATAACATGTAACTTGTTTGATACATTATATATGATCCATCTTACAATCCTCTAATTTCCTCTATATAGATTAGTCTGTATAAGTCTGTAAAAGTATAGAAAATACCTAAAAAAGTGTCATTTCTTGCATTTTCTTTAAATATCTAACTTTGAGCCACTATTTTATGGAGATATTATAGGTAATAAGAGTTAATAGATGTTTTTAAATATGAAATATGTAGGAGGAAGTGAGAGAGACAATTTTGGTACTTGGGGCCCATTTGACTAGTAAAAAGGTATGGATGGGTCTCAAAATGGGCTTTTAAGGATATGAAACATATAGTGGTAGAAATATGATGTGAATAATACATTTTAAAGACCCTTTTTAATTTAATTTACATTAAAACACTTCTCTTTCTTTTAGGTGTTATAAATTATGAAGGCATATATGAGGTGATTGATGGCTTAATGGGTGTTTAGAGGTGTTAATTGAGCTTGAAATAGTATATGATGGACAATGAACTTTAACACACCAAAAAATATTCATATCATAATTTTAGTAAGGTTAAACATCCTTCATATTGCCTTGGAAATACCTTCTCATAATAAAATGGTTTAAAAAGGCTCATGTATCATGAGAACTAATGACCTTAAGCCTATAAAGCTACCTTAACTTTACCAAAATATTCTTAAACTCCTCAAACAGAGCTAATACTACTTATTTTGAATTTTCAAGACTTATGCACTTCCTCTCTCAGTCTCAAGATCATAGTGACCACTATTATGTTACTAAAATACTTAAGGAAACCATGATATAATGGATTTAAGTATGCCCTATGACACCTTAGTGATACTTCAAACAAGGCTCAAAGGCTCTCAATAGGACCAATTATGACATGACCATGAGTAGGCTATAATAATTGTCACCCAAAAATATTTTGATATTAAGGGTTGACATTTGGCCTATGAGGCCAAAATGTCAACATTTTTGGTGACTCTGAGGATGACCAACCTACTGGTAAAGATAACCCAACCACTTCCATGATAAAGATGAACCAAACATGATAGCATGGTCTTGATACTACCTTCTTGGACTATAGAAATAACAAGGCACAATAAAGATAACAAAGAAAATGCCCCTAACACTTAAGGATAATAAAGTAAGACACTAAAGCAATAAGGCAACTATATAAAAACTATGTATAACACACTTATTAAACCATGGAAATAACTACTAAAAATAAGTAACTGAAGCACATCTCATTTCTACTCCAAGATCAAAAGGGAAAGTCATTTGATCAAGTTGGCTACATGAAGTCAAATGATTATGTGTTAATTGGGACCCACACTTATAGCTAGAATCATTTCCATGATCATGGTCTCTTATGAGAGTGACTAGAACTTCTATCTCCATCCCTAGGTGCATGGGTTGATTATGTGAGTTAAGCACCCAATCATACTCTCCCCATATCTGTCTACCTTGCATAATCAATGTGATTTCTTCTTTGGATGAGCTATACCTAATTTTTCCCATTAGACTCAGACTAGTTAGCTATCAAAATATCATTTTCAAGCTCTTCATGATATAGAGATGTATTATCTAGACTTAATAATTTTTTTTCCAAATATTCCCAAAAAAACATCTTATCATGATTAATGGAAAAAACATGGGATTCACTTCCATTCTTACCTTTTGCTTATGAAACATCATCTTGGTCACTCATATCCATCTGTTAGACAAAGTCATAGAAAAGTTATTAATCTATTGTGGCTTGATCATCTTCATCTTCAATAGAGAAAGACAACTATTCAACCCAATGAAGTTAGAATTCATCTTTCCTTGGTGATTCTAAGTTTGAATTGCTTTCTTCACTTGATACTTCAGCTTGTTGTCCAACTCCACCATCTAAATTTGCCATATTGAGTTGTTACAATTCACCAAATAACTCAAGATATAATTGCTACCAATGATCTTATAATTCACTTGAGCTACTCTTGGCCTCAATAATGGGCTCATATGAGTTGTCTCCATGACTATCTTCCATAAGGGAGGTTGCTTTATTTGTGTTTTCATTAACTTCATCATCATGAAACTGTGACTACTCTATATCATCCAATTTTACCTCATTTTTAAATTATTATATGAATATATGTAATAGGGTTCCAATCATGATTTATTCTTCATATGTGTTTTAGGTATCTTCTTCAAGGTGTCCTTGAAACCTTGTTGTAGTTGCCACATGGTCAAGTTTCTGAAGGACTACCACTCCACTAGTTGAGCTTGACACTTTTGGATATTCATGTTATGTCATTAATTCACTTAGTTTTTATTCCAAAGAAGAGGGGGTGGGTGGGCATTGAACTTCATTAACCTTATTTACCTTTGATATGAATCTCTTCCAACTTGGAGCTTTAGGAGCATAAAGGTTGGAGGCCATACTCTTGTTCTTGAAACCTTCAATTACATTGTCCTATTTTGATATGGTTTGATGATCATAAGTAATTGTAGCTTGGAGAACTGATGAAGCACTTAGTAAACTTGAGAGACATCTTAAAATGGACTTCATTCCTTCCCCTTCTTCCCTAACCTCCATTTCAAAGGTAGTCATGACATGATTTGGGGTTTTAGCCCATGAATGCTTCCAATATGGGGTTACTATAGGCTCTTCAGAAGGTATGGTATATTGAAAGGGGTCCTAAATAAAATTATGTGTATTAGGAATAGGATGATGAATAAAATTGGTATTTGAGGTGGTTGGTGTGTATGGCTAGATATGGAACTTAAAGAATGATCTAGACTTGATTTTAACCTCTACACGATACCCATGTCTACATAGCATATAATACAAGTCACTAGATGAGCGTCCCCCTATGTTAGACATGAAATCACTAGAAAAACATAAGGCAAAATGAGGTAACAAGTCTAAAACAATAAAGTCTTATGCAATTAAAAGTTTGGGGTAGGCATGAAGGGTGATTTGAAGGTTTTTGACAAGGCCAAATGTCCTCATAGAAGACCCATTCTAATGAAATTTAAGGTTATAGGTAGGCTCATATACCAAATTCAAATTATCTACCACTATCTTAGGGATAACTTAAATGATAACCTTGTCATCAAATAAGTAGTTGTGAACTAAGAAGTCTCTAATGACCACAGAGGTGAGAAAAGGAGATGGATTACTTTTCCTAGAAGATTGTTCTTGATTTGTAGGGGTAATTTTATGATGGATAAGGGATTCAAATTCAATCTATTTCTATTGCCTAATACATTCCTTCAAATTGTCTCTCTCCTCCCTTAACTTCTCAGTCTCTAATTCATATTTTCATTATTTGGTGTGGGATAGATATGAGGAACAATATATTGGTACCATGATTGATTAAGAGGATAAAGGGATTGCCAAAGAGGTGGACAATGTCCATAATGGGGTTGATAGTCTTTGTAGTAAAGAGGCCAATTATAGGGATCATAAGAGTTAGCATAAGGTTGATAGGGGTCATGGTAGGGTTGACAGGGAGGTGGATGATAAAATTTTTCCCCATAGGCTTCCATAACTCCTTATGTAACATATTCACAACATCATAAATGAAAAAGAACCCCTCCTTACCTATACAAAAATGATGTTATGATGTCTCTGAGCTTGAAAATTGATTGGAAATATGCTAATGTGATGTTTGAACCTCTCTAAGATGACTACAGATGTTGCTACTAAATGTCCTTAGGTTCAAAATTTCCTCTAAGGCTACCACAACATGTTTTAAGGCACTTGATATTTGGTCCCACTAGGCATTCCAAAACTATCAGTTACCTAAACTGTATCCTTTTGAAAAGTACTATTCAAACCTTACCCAAACTTGGACTAACATGGTATTAACCTATAGATAATATGTAACCCACAACCTATAGGTTAATCCCATGTTATTCCAAGTTTGGGGAGGGTTTGAATAGTCATTTTCAAAAGGGTGCAACTTGGGTAACTAACTAAAACTATGTGTTAAATTTAAAATCCCTAATAAATTTTCCACACCCTACCATCCATAATGCAATAGCCAAGCTAAGGCCACTAAATAAATTATTAATAAAATTATCCAAAATACAATACATGAAACCCTACATAAATTGGCATATCCATTTATATCCTATTCTTTTGGCCTACCACACTAACATATGCACTATCACTAGGGCAACACCATTCTCACTAGTCTATGGTTTTGAATATATCCTCCCATTAGAATTTTAGCTTCCCTCTCTCCAAATATCTCTTCAAAATATCATAATTGATGAGGAATTACATTAATATCACCTTCATACTCTTGATATTGTTGATGAACACCATCTTTTTGATCTACAACACAACTGCCCATACAAGGATTGTATCACAAAATAACATAACAAAAGGGTTAAAGTATATAATTATAACATTGCTGATATTATCCTTAAATTATAATATACTCATGATAAAGAGATAAAATATGTCAAAAATTGGTGGGGCCATTATTTAGTAAAAGACATACTTGTTCCTATCACATGTCACCTTCAAACTAAAGGACATATTTTCAAAGAGCCCACCAATGCACAATTTTTAGAAAAGTATTTTTCTTAGATCTTTCCATTCTTATCATGAATTATATATACTATCATATTAACATGTTTTAAAAGATATATACATGGGTCTTACCCTCTACAATAGTTTCTCTTTACATAAACCTCGATTCCTTCTCTTGGTCTTTTGGTTTCTATTTTATCATGAGCTACATTATAAAATCATGGATAGGACCTAATCTTCCTCATGACTTATTTTTATCTTAGTCTTTTGTTATTTTCCAATGAATTTTTCACCCCTTGGATATTTATTTTGTGAGTTGTATTGTAAGACCATGGATAGGACCAAGACTTCCTCACAAATACCATCTTTCTCATTTATTTTTCACATGATTTATCCACCCTCTCAAGTTTCTATTTTATGAGTTATAGTGTAAGACCATGAATAGGACTAGGCCTTCCTCATAAAAATATCAATCTTTAATTAATTCAATGTTCCTTTTCTATAATTTCAAACAATGGTTACAATTTTATGATTCCTTATTCTTAGTTTTAGATTTTTCTTCTTTTGTAGATAGAATTTACACAATAAACTATGTTAGAATGTTTCCATACATTGTCATTCCTTCTTATGATAAGGAATCACACTTCCCTATCATTGTATCCCTTTTTCACTTATGTTAATTTTTTTTTAAATTTGAAGTAATTTAAATTATTTCATTTTTCATTCCTCTTTTTTTCTTTTACTTTCATTCCACTCTAGATAAACCAAGGTTGAAGTCAAGATAACACTTGTATTTCAACTTATTTAACTAGACTCTTAGACACCATGCTCTCTAAGTTCTCTTTCTTATAAATCAAGTCCAAAATTTTCAAATTATAGTCATCTTTAGCACCCATGGTTGGTTATATAAATCCATATGGAGGAGGAATAGAAAAATTCATAAAAAGGCTAAAAGATAAATCATTTGAAACAAAAGGCAATGATACAAAAGGAAACATACAAAGTAAAAAGTAAAAATCACACTAAAAATGTGATTAATAGCACATATCCTATCTCTAATAAAATTTTAAAATACATAGTTGAAATCATGATAGAGCCAAGTTTCATTGGGTTACAGTAGGCCAGTAGATTAGAATAGAAGAATTCAAAATAATCTATGGTTCTATCTAATTTATCACACTAGTACCCAATCTTCATAGTAGACTAATGACTCTATAAGGGGTCCTAAGGAAAGGGGAACACATTATTGGAAAGTAAGTCCATTTTAATTTTCATGCATATAGCCTTTATGAGATGATATTCTAATTTATCCATTTAGGGTTTTACTATGTATATCCTAGTTTAGGTTAAAGGATTGGGTCTATATTAAATATAGAATAAAATTGGGATTTATTGATTCTATATAACTTTAAATAAATAGTAAAATAGTAGAACGTGGAGTTATTGGGATATACACAAAGTTATTCATAGATATGAATACTATAAGCATCTAAGAAGATAGAGAGGAATCTTTTAACTATAGATTATTTTTTGAGATCTAGCTCGAGATAGTAGTACCTACTTATGATAGTGATTCCATGTGGCAATAATTTCCAAACCTGGTGCTAGTGTCCCTCTTATAGTGACTATCTACAAATTCTAGGGAAGTTACAAGAGTTATTAAGGGTTATGTAAATGATTTATTTTCATGTAGGGGCTCATCTATGTCACTATTTTAGTTGATTCTTATTTAAAACCTTAATTAATACCTACATGCATGAAATAATTAAAAAATCAAATGAAAAGGGAAAGGAAAAAATATGTTGTGGGATGTTACAATCATATAGAATAGAACCCATGTTATCTTGACTTTTGATTATATTAACCCCAATGATAAGGGTCTCAAATTTTGTATAGTTATCCCTTAGGGAATGTGCATCATTAACTTACATGATATGCTAGGATGAATTTGGCCTAGGCTCTTCTTTGATCAAGAATGTAAATGTTTAGGTGTAAATATTGAGTAGTATGTAGAGTATTTGAGCTAAACTATTGATTGATTATATGTAATAAGTGCCAAAATAGTAAGTTATAGATGTAAAATTCCTTATGGGGATATTTATATGGGAGGATTTTGGTTTGGAATATAATACCTTTTTAGTTGTATAAAAAGTCATAAGAAAGCTATAAAAAACATAAAATAAGGGTCACATAGGGGTTAAGATACAAACATGGGTGAAAGGGATTGTCAGACATTGAAGGTAAAATTAGATAGTAGTGTTATGTGGTGTTAATGTCCAAAGGCTCATAATAGATCAAAAATCAAGGATGATAGGATAGGGAGCCCTAGGGCCAAGAAAAGGTGACCAGTGACTACTAGAGGTGTCAAAAATAGTGAGAAAATGCATAAAAAATATAAAAAGACTCAATGAGACCATGTGAATAAGGACTATAACCATCATTAAGACCCTTTGTGTGAAAGATAAATAGAGGATATAGTACTTGTGGTTACCTAACCAAATTAGGGTGTTTACATTTTCCCTCCTTTTATTCTAGTAATGTAATGAAATGGAAGTAATAGAGTAAAATAAAATAGAAATGTGTGTGTACATACCTATGTGAATGTAATCCATATTTGGTCCACTTATTGGCTAGAGAAGTGGATGGGAATTGGAGTGTAATATGTGAAAGGAATAATATTCTATAAAATCCACCTATATTGAAACTAAGTGTGTAAGTTGAATGAATGGAGAAAAAAGGCTCACTTTCCCCCACTTTGAATTTGAGTAATGTGAACTGAAGGTGTAGAGAAATAAGGATCACTTGCCCCCACTCAAAATTTGAGTAATGTGAACTGAAGGTGTGGAAAAATAAATATCACATGTCACCACTATAAATCTAAGTAATTTAAACTAAAGGTGTGGAGAAACAAGGATCACTTTCCCCCACTTTGAATCTGAGTAATGTAAATTAGAGGTGTGGAGAAATAAGTCTCACTTTCATCCACTTTGAATATGAGTAATTTAAATTGAGTATGGTGTACTACTATGGATCGAATAATATCTATGTCTTTGTGATCCAAACTAGTGAAAACATAGTGATAATACTGGTGATGATATTGGTGTAATCTAATAAATATAAAAATGGGAGCCATTGTCAATCAGAGCTATTGTTAATCAGTAGAGTGCCCTTGAGAGAAATTTTTTTATTACTCACTCCTATTGTAACATGGAATATTTATAAAGTGTGGGTGAATTTATAAGGTATAAAATCTATATAGAGGGTTTGATCCCTTAGTTCTCTCATTATAACTTACTTCTAGCCTACTATCTATTGATTCTAATAATGAAAAGGGTGTAAAAGTTATCATTTGTAATGGAATTGAAAGAAAAACTAAAATGAATCTGATGCACCAATTATTTTGGGACCACTTATGCTTGTAATGACACTCTTATGAAAGGGTAAAACATGCACACATTCACTATACTCAAGAAATATTTCTACGAAAGTGTTTCACAAGGACTTGAAAAACTCAGTTTATGCAAGGAAGGACCGAACTCACGTCTAATATATGAATTTAAGCTAATTTATACACTTAAAATGACCAATATAACATCAAATATCTCTCATTAAGGTAAAATAAATAGATAATGTCATAGGAAAACAAGTGCTTCACTAGATTATATCAATGTCAAGCACATACACTTCAATCAAAAAACATGAAAATGGAGGAACTTAGCTTCTTATTTCTCTCAAAAGATGAATAATTTTTTTGGTAGAATTTAGGAAAAATATGAAAGAAAATATTTATTTTTACATTATGGAAAAATGAATTCATATAGAAAAATAAATGCTTGGAGACAAAGTAGCCACAAAATAAGGGACTTCAAACTTTGTCTAAACTCCTCCTTTAGTGCTACGTAGAATTATTCAACCTCTCAAACATTGGTCATCGATAGAGTGGAATGGAAGATAAATTTTCAAATGTTTTTGGGTATTTTAAAACTTTTAATAATGGATATTCAAACCTAAACCACTTATAGAGTGCTTAGATTTTTGATTTAACCCTTAGATTTTATCCTTCATGTCTCTTGATGAATGAGACTCCATCCAAGGATGTAGACATTCGTGTCTAATGAAGACTTATATTTAACCCTTCCTAATGCTAATTAATGATTCTTTAACATTGGCATAAGTTTTTGGGAGACCTACTCAACCTTATTTTCACTTTGTCTTCAAATGGGGTGTAGGAAGGACGGAGAGTCCTATTCCCACTTGGAGACCTTTTCCAACATGTTCAATTTAAATTAAAACCTTTATATGAATTAATACAAGTCAAAATGTGGTGTATAATATCATGTATTATCTTATTAAGGCCTAATGAAGAGCCATATGCCTTGATTTAGTCCTTTAACTCCTCAATTATCTCATTTCCCACTAGGCATATAATGCAAAAGTTGATTTTTATTTATGTTTGATTCAATTCTATTGATATCCTCCATGGAATACTTATAAATAGAATAATAGATCTATAAAAAGGTAATTTGGTGTGTTAATCACTCACCAAGCCTTGATTCTACACCAAAGCCATGTATTTCCTATGAATTCCTTATTACCCTTTTTCAAGAAAATATCATTATCTAGGATAATACAGAGATGAAAATGAGAATATGAGAACATTATAAGACACCTTATATCCCCTTAAATCTCCTCACAAAATTTGTCGTCCAAATTCTAAGTGTAAATATGTTTTTATCACTTTCTTTCATTCAAATTAGGCCTAATTAGCCCTCTTAGGCTAAAAATCTAGAAAACTTACTCCTTAGACCCATAACACATTTTAAACTAACCAAAAAAATTTGATTAAATTTTCCAATGATTACATAAATTTCCATGTCAATTTAGGTGGTTTGGAACACTGTTGAGGTACATGAACCTTGAAATGGCAATTGGAAAGCTTGTCTTTTTGAGGCTTTTTGTGACTGGCCCAAAAGGATTGAATATTTTTGGAATATCTAAGTGATTTAATATTTATTTTTGAGTTTTATAAATTAAAAAAGTCTCAATATATGTCTCCCAATGATTGCCATCTTTCTACACTACTTAGAACAATTGTTTTAGCTCAAAAACATGAAAATATGTAGTTTTTATACTATTCTATAAAAATGAAGGTAAAAAAAAGCATTTTAAGGATGATATAAGAGTATAATACAACCTATTGTAGTTTTTAGTAATCAAATGTGGCATTATATGATGTTTCCAACTCAATCTTTATAAACTAGTCCAAATTAGGGTTTAGGAGGGTTTAAGGTAGTTTGAACCCTTAAGGAAGATTCATAAAGTTTTAATGTCCAACCTATGAAAAAATTACACAAAATGAAATTATAAATACCCTATCAAAAATTAAAAATATCCTTTAGTTCCCATGCTAAGCCACCATGTTGATGTGATCATCCAAAATTGGTCTATTGAGCTTTCCTTCATACTCTGCATACCATGTTTTGAGCTTGGGCCAAGAAATGATCTATCTATGACTTATAATAAAAATAAATATATTTAAAAAACATAATATAACCTTATTAAAATTTTATAATTATTTTTATAGTTTATTTAGTGTTATAAATGGAAATGACCCCCTCTTAGGCATTAAGCCTATACTAGACCTACTGGGTTTTGATTACAAATGGCTACTCATCACAACCTATGAGTGGTTTCTCAAGATTAATAGGATTAATTAATGTTATTTAAATATAAATTAACATTAATAGACCATATAAATTTGTCATATATTGTTTCTAAGAGCTATCTACACTCCTTTTGATCATCTTCTTACCACAACTTGTAGTCTAGCCTACCTGAAAGCACCCTACCTCTAAGATAAAATAGAGGATATCTTCCCTATTTTAATTGAAATTTTGAATTAATTATGTGTTATTATAGGTCACAAGGACAATATTTACCAAATTTTTGAGGTATATGACCTCTTTATCACCTTTGAACATTAGAAACTCCAAGGCAAACTTTAAATGGTGACTGTGTGCAGGCTTTTGTTAGTTGACTATGGATTATTCTTAAAATATATTTATTGATTTATTTTTCATGATATTTTAGTTTAATTAAATACATTTCATAACTATTTATGTATTATCCCACCTTTTATCTCTCACAATATTTTCCAATCCTTCAAGCATACCTTACACTTTCCTAGGCAAGACTAACAAACTATATTTCCTTACTTAGAAAGTGATATCTATAGGTATATACTTCATGGTTATACCTTATTTAATTTAATAATCCATATTATTGAATTATAAAATTAAATTTTAAATTCCTTTGTACTTTTTATCACCATACCTTTGCTAATTCATTCTCCATTCACCATGCTCTAGTGCATTGCCACGCCATAGTCAACTTTAGTTGACTATTTTTGGTGTAAAAAGGGGCCTATATGTTGCATTTCAATCCTTAAAATGTATGATAAAAAACCTTTAACTATATTTATACCTTGGAATCAACTCCATATTCATGTTTTCCATGTTTTCTTGTCTAATCATAAGGTTTTGATTTATAATATTGTAGGTACCTATAATCAGGATGTAGGTACTCTCTTTAAGAGTAATGGTGCACTTAAAATTAGGTATGTAGGTTATTACCCTAAAATATAACCATTTTTTATGTCTCTTTATTTATTGGTATGTCACTCACCTTCATATAACGAATTAACATGGGTGAATGCTTCATCTTACTTGAAAAATAACTAGAAGGTCATTCTAGAGTGTCAACACTATAGTGAACACTAAAACCATGTAGTGAACAAATGCATAGGTTTGAAACCTTATAGCATGGAAAGATATTGGACAAATCATCCAATTTTATTTTCAAATAGTTACCCTATATGAGGGATTCAATATGAAATAATTAGGATTCACCTAGACATATTGATACACCATTTCATGATAGCTCCAAAGATGATTAGGGTTCTATTTTAGAAATTTTAGGGAACTTGTCCCTAAAACTCAATTCCTTCACTTGAGGTGAATTCTCAAGTATACCTTCATGTTAATGACCTTAAAAATGGTATTAAAGGTATCTATAACTTCCTCAAACTTGATGAATGTCTTAAAACGTTTTAACCTACCTCATACAACACTTTTGGATCTCTATGGGGGCCACCTATAGGTGGATACATAGTGTACAAGATAATGAGGATAGAAAGTGTAAAATATGCATGGTGAATGATGTTATAATAAGTATTATACTCTTCACCAAATCCTCAAATATATTTTAAGTCTTAAAATTATTCATACCTCTCCATGGAACACCTCTAAGCTCCACTAATAGTCAATTGTGATTGTGTAGTTTCAAGATTTAAGTCAATGAGTATGATATGGGTAGTGTGCACCTTGATTGGGCCTTTAAATAAATATAAATATATCCAAAGTCTCCATATGAACATGTTCAACCTCGAGGTAGTGTGAATCAATTCATGTTTTACAAGCTTCTCAATCTCTTGATATCACCTATAGGTAATAACCAATGGTACGAGCCTATAGGCGATATTTTAGAGGTCACTTCACTTGGTACATTTCATTAAGAGATCCTTTTAGAGATATAAAGGTTCTTGAAAACCTAATACCAAAATAAAATAAACCTTCAAATATTGTTATCATTCCTTAATAATATTATCATTATGTTCCTTAAGTTTGAGACCTTCAAGCTTGTCCATTAGGCCCAAGATAGTTGTAGGTACTATGTTAGATTTTTGATGTATTCTTTAGGTTAAAAAATCTCTCCTTATGGTACTAATTAATTCATTAGTGAGCTTAAACTTGGTATCAAATAATTTTAATTGAGGTTAAGCACCTTTCAACACCTACTCTACCTTTCCCAAGTTTCCATGTCTTATCATCAAGTACATAGTAGTACAGACCTATATGTGATGTTAAGGAACTATCCATCCAATTTTTTGACACTATTCCTTTTAAGTGGCCTAGTTAGAACCATCATGATTCATCTCTTTTCATCAAGTGACTGAGGTAGTATCCTATGTATTTGATTAGATTCACTATGAATAATGGTGCCAATCAAGGTCCTAAATGAAGACCTACAAGCCTAAAGGCATGTAAGTGGCTATTTGTACCCTATACCCACCTTTAAGTGACCGACCTATAACCATCATGAGCTATTGAGCCTCACTAAATAGTGTTTATTTGAGATGAATGAAGTGATGAATAATATGGTTTATGAACTTTTGAGTTACTCAAAGTAGTTCAACCTTAAGAAGACCTAGATACTATGGAGTTGCTATAAGTATTGAGAATAATCATGCATCATAACTTCACCTACCAAAACTCCATAAAGATGTTGAATTTCTTGTTAATTTTGAATATTTTAATGATGGAGATAGACTATATAAATCATTTCATTGTCATTTTATGTCTATAAAAACCCCTTTCTAACCATGTTATACACAGGCCTGACTTTAGCTTCAAGCATATAAGGCTTAATTTGGTCTCTTTTGTTCTCTAAGAGTCTCATTAGCCATCCAAAAGACATTAAGGTGTGAAATAAGTCTTATTAAAACCTAAAAAATTATGTGACTATTTAATTCAAACCATTTATTAATCTATGAAACTTATTTATTACATTTTTACCTTTTAAGGAAAAAATGTCTCAAGGAGACGATCCTTAAAATGAAAACTTATTAATATGAATAAAATTGCCTAATAACTTTGGTTATGATCCAAAACTAACCCAAATGACCTTTCATAAAGATAATGAAAGAAACATGGTTCTATGCTACAATTGCTTTATTGGAAGGAGATATCAGATGAAACCAAGATTAAAAGGAGACTCGTGACCCATAAAATAATACTTAAAATCCATTCCTCTCCATTTATTTTTTATCTTGAAAAATAGGTGCTAGAACATACCCCTCTCAGATGCATAGGCTATAATAACCTATTATCCCTCTTAGAGATTGTTAATAAATATGAAGGAACCAATACACTAAATAATTATACTAATTTAAATATTACTCAGACCCCCAAAAATTTCCAAATTTTTAGATACTAACTCTTTCTCTTCTTTCCATACTAAGCATTTGAAAAATGCCCTTTTTGAGCTACCAAGAAGGTTGATGTAGGAGCAAAGTGGGGTTTTGTCATTTTTCACCTAAAATTTTATCCAAACTACTAATATGACCCTTTTAGGTCCCAATTAATCATATTATATTGTTTTCTCACAAAAATCCATTGAAAACCAGTATGAATGCCTCAAAAATACCTTTTTTTGCACTGAAAAAGGCCAAATTGCTAAGGAGCTCTGCTTGAATAGCTATCAAATGTGTTCTTGAGTCTTTAGAATGTCTGATAAGGTGAATCAAGATGGAATTAATCTTATTCCTAATTACATACCATCAAAACCTTCTCTAAAGTAGGGTATTTTTTAGGGGCTATTTTCACCAATTGGCTATTTTTTAGAAAAAACTAAAATATTAGATTCGCTAATGAATAATTTTTTGAAAAAGTATTCACCATATTTTCATAGAAAGTGTCCATATAATTGGTAAACTCACCAAGATATACATATATTAGTATTAAATTTTATTATTTTCTTTAAAAGTTTCTTATTGTATATATGTTTGATAGTTTTTAATATATAAATATTCACCTAAAAATATACACTTCTAAAAAATTATCATTACTTAAAAAATACCTTGCTTTTGAGGGCAAAAAATGATCATAATTACATAAAAATGAGTCATGAACTTAGTCCATAATGTGATCTACCTGATTATTCATATGTTAGGAATGTAATGACCTTGACACATGCTATTACACTCATAAAAAAACTTTAGACTCTTGTCACCATTGAAAATGGCTCAAAAAGGCTAAGAAATGACTAGACAAGCACAAGATAAATCAAGGACAAGACCTTAAATCACCTAATCAACCTTAATACCTACTAATCATGGTTTATAATTATCACTTTGAGGACCTTTCAAGACTAAAATACTAACCCATAAGAAAAATTAGGATGATATGCAAAGTTTCAAATGATAGGGGTGACAATTTGAACTATGAGGTTAAAATTGTCAATAAGAACTAATAATATGCACTATGCATCATGCCCTTAGTCATGATATCTAAGTTATGTAGATATGTATCTGAATATCTAAATGAACAGGTATACCTATGTCAAAGTTATCTATCTACATGGAGTGTATATTTGAATACTTGTGTAGGCCTATGTATCTTATTAATATAATAATCTATAACTTATGATGCCTGTGTAAACATATGTAGACTTATGCATCTATATATCTAAAAATATGTGAAAATGAATGCCTATATATACATGTATGTCTATATAATCTAAAAATATATAACTCTAGATGTTTATGTAAACTTGAGTAGACCTATGCATATATGTATCTATAAATTTATGTAATTGAATCCCTATGTAGACCTATATGTCTATATAATCCAAAATTATATAACTCTAGATGCTTGTGTAGACTTGTACATTTATATATGTAAAAATTTGTTAAACTAAATGCCTATGTAAACTTGTGTAGATATATATGTATGTATATTCTATATAAGATTTGAAACTAAGTGCCTATGTAAACATGTGTAGAATTTTATGTATGTATCTCTGAAAATATGTGAAATTGAATGCTTTTTTAAACCTATGTTGACCTACATGTGTTTATAACCTAAATAAGTTATGTAACTAAATACATGTGTAAACCTATGTGGACCTGTATGTTTGTATCTCTAAAAAATTGAATGTAACTATGTATGTTTGAATTAATCTATGAATATTCCCCCCCCTCTCCATTTGGTGAGATATCTAAGGATATGATGAGAATATGTGACCAAAAGTGGTAAGGGTTGATTGTACCAATTTCTAATTGGAAATTATGATGTCATAAGAGGTTTGAATAATGGATTGATTATGTCAGAGTTTGATAATTTAGTGTGTAGTTAGATATCTATTTGGTCAATTATATGGTTAATAGAATATAATTGTTTTTGTCATTTTTTAGTTTTTAAATTTATGAGAAGATTGGTCTGACTAATATGGGACAAAGTATATCAATATCAAGTACCATGTATAATAAACAATTCACAAATTAGAGTTACAGTTCTCAAGATATGGAAATAAAAATATAACTATGTTAATTAGTGAAATTGGCACATAAGATTAACCTTAATAGGGTGGCATTAAGTGATGACTTAAATAGGTAATTTTGAATCATTTACAATTCATTTGCATCATTTAAGTAGGAATAAATTTGAGTCTTAGAGAGAGAAGCATGTCAAGGAGATGAAATGTTAGGTTATTATGCTATGAGGAGGTTGAAGCACTTATTTAGGCTAGGGAAGAGGTACACCTAGTAAGGGACCCTATATTTTTCTATGTTTTATCATTGTTACTATCTATTTTATGTATTTTTCTAGAGAAAAGCTATTTTGGCTAATTTTGTAAAAATGTGGCACTATTATTCCACTCTACGTGTTAGTGCAAAGTTTTTGGTATTAATGTCTAGAGTGTGGCACTACTCTCTAGCACTATTGTCCTTTAGGAAGTGTTTGTTTCTAGTAGGCTCTAGATATGGTGCTCAGCATTGCTAATTGGTATTTGATTTTTGTTGTTTTTTTTGGGTATTATTTTTTATTTTCATTTATGGTAGATTTAGTTGACATTTTTTTCAATTTGATGCCCATATGAGGGAATTATGTGTTGGTCAAAGGATGGAGAATATCCAAGTTTTGCCCTTGTCTAAGGTAGAGATATATGTTCTTGATAGAGTAGGGTTATGACACATGGCTTTCCTAGAGCCTATGCTCTAGGATAATCATATGATATCTACACTATGTGAGAGGTAGAATTTAGATACACGTACATTCTAGCTACCAATGAGTGAGATGACAATGACATTAGAGGATTTATATCATATCTAAAAATTATAAATTTCTAGGAAGTAGGCTATATTTTAGGAGGCCACTAGTGTGTGAGATATATAATAAGCATCTAGGTATTTTTATGCTATGGCTACAATTAATCACCACACGTATAGTTAGAATGACATACTATTGACCCTAATTATTATGGTTGATGTTCCATGGTTGTATAAGTTTCTAACAGTGTTATTGTCATCATTTTTTATTATGGATGGGAGTGGTGTCTCCATTTCATATAAGATGCATGAGATAGTAAATGACATTGAGCATCATGGCATAGTATATTATTAGGGCTAGACCATGTTGTCTCATCTATATAGGGACATGTACCACTTTACATAAGAGATGAGTGGTAGAGGTATCAATGCATTGACACTATTGCTTTGTTGGTTATATGAACACATACATATGAGAAGGATAGTGGTACATTCACATGATGGATGGTCTCACCTAAAGGTATTTACAATTAGATGGAATGGGATAGGGCATGCTTAGAGGATGAGTAGTACCTATTATAGTTGGTTAGTAGATAATATGAGATTATAAGACATTATTTGGAGACCTTATAGGGGTTAACAGGGATGGCTCAAGGATAACACACATTTGAGGTAGAATCAATTGAGATATTGGATACATGATCAGTGGGTTAATGTATACGACTAGTGCTAATATGAGAGGGTTACCCAATAGTTTAGTGTCAAAGATGATGTATCCCTAGCACTGGTAGTTTGGTTGAGGAGTTCTCAGGATATTTCAAGGTTGAGGAGTAGGCTCAAGCCATCGATTGATGAGTTAGATTATATTCTAGTGATAAATTAGGATATAGAGATTGAGGTATTAGATGTGGATGATGATGGAGTGACCAAGGCATAATTAGCCTAGTGGAATGAGCACTATTTAGCACCTCTATTCCTAATAGATGAGATGGTCACATATGAGGTACTAGATGTAGAAACTTGAAGGGTTATGGATGGTGAGTTAGATAGTTTTTTAAAATGTTTTGTGTAATGTTGATCATGTGTTTTGATATAATAATATTCTTATTAATTGTATGGAAACTTTTAAGTGTAGGAAAGGATGAGTATTGGGATGTCACCATCAAGTTGGTGCTTCATAGTTGATGATGTCATGTATGATGGATTCATGGAGCAGACCACTAATGTAGCTAGAATTAATGCTCATTTATTTGATTTCAAGGTAATAGAGACTATGACATACATGCAAAAATAAATATATAGAGATGAGTTACATGTAGAGCTATAGAGGTAAACCATGCCCTGTCCCAATGATCTAGGTGGGGTAAATAGTCCTATAAAAGATGACTATATATAAGGTTAGTAAGAGTATGTTTAGTGTAGGGATGAGTTAGATATGTACTAAGAGAGAGTAGGTGTAACCATAGATTGAGGTCTCATAGAGATAGTGGGGCCTATAGTTCTAGTGATGATGTGTATGAGATTAAGAGTGGGGGAACTAGTCCCAAAAGTCATGTTCACATCATTGAGTGATGCATCACATTTATATTGAAATAATGTTATGAGTTATATATATAGAGATGGTTGTTACGTAATTTGGCATTATTTATTGGCATCTAGATCTGGTTATATTGTATAATTTTTTATATGTTTAAGTTTGGTTAATTATATGAAATGTATGATATTTGTAATTTCATTTTCATTGGAGTAATGTTAATTTATTTATATATGTGTTATGAATATTTTAGGCATACATGTTAGAGATTTAATATTTTGTATTGGTATATGACATTTTTTATTTAACTATTTATATCTCATAATATGTTTATGTGTATACCCTATGATGGTGAGATGCCCTATTTTAACCCTAATGACATGGAGAAAAATAACCATACTGCTCATGTTGTGTTTGTGTAGACATAGATTATGAAAATAGATCTACTTGTAATGCATTACTGTGGGAAAATATGTATACTTTGATGTAAAAATGTTGATTAGTTGTTGCTTTGAAACTACACTATGAGTTGCTTAATTTACATGTAAATATTTTAATCAATATTTAAACTGAAGTTTGATTTTGATCTCTTTAGTGATTGTCATAAATATTTATCAATTTTCAATATAAAAATATGGCATTACATTGATATTTATTCCAAAATATCTTAATTATTGTATGTATTAGAGGTGCAATCTATGTTTTGTAATTATTTCCAAAGATATTGATTGGTGTCTATAAATAAATTGTGCCTTTGGATCTATAGTTGTTCCAAAATATATTAGTCAATGTACACACTGGAGGTACATTCTAAACTTTGTGAACTAGATGCCATAACTCCTAAGGCTATGATGTAGGAGACCATTGATAAATAGTTTTCCTAGAAGTCAGGGCTCATACGATGAGTAATCAATGGTTTCATAAGAGGAACACGTTGGGATAAATTTGTAGTGGAAGAGTGTGATATAGGGGAGTATGGTGAATGAGGGAATCTTTCCCCCTATGTGATCTTTCTGATACCTCTACTAACACATTGATCGATGTGAGTTTTGAGTGCATAGAAATGGTCATTTGAATGTCCATTAATCTAGTGAAAATGACAATAATGTTTATGTGGTGCTTGGTGTAAATGGTGAGATAGATGATGAGTAGTTGAAGGAAGTGTGATCATCCCCTTATTTGGTAGTCTAAGCAATGTCATGAGGCACAACTTTATCTAAAAATTATATAACATCTCTTTGTATATCCTATGTGCTACTCACTATATATTTTGTTGTATAGAGTGACTCTTTGCCCTTGCTAGGTATTTTTATTTGTTTTTTGTGTTCTAGTAGTTTCTAAGTTAAAACTGGACTAGGCTATTATACCATATTTGATGATTGAGGTTCTAGAGGATCTATAGACAAATCTACCTTAGACTATGTAATAACTAATCCCAACTATGCCTTTAATGATATAGCTACATTGCATAAATGTTTGAATTATTTAGATGTCTAATATAGTAATTTGTCCTTGAGAGGATACATGTCATGTCCCCTTTTTAGTTGACTTGTGCAGAGTAGATGATTAGCCTATTATGCGACCCTCGTAGGCTGATGAGATGGATAGAGGGTCTTGATGGAGCTGGGCTTGGCTTTCGTTTGGGCTCTTTTGGACATGAATTAAGGGAGATATTAATATTTGATTGATTTAATCAAATATTAATTATTTGGTCTAATTTTAATTAATTATTAATTAATTATTAATTATTAATTATTGGGTCTAATTTTAGGATCCTAATTCTAATTTAAGAATTGGTCTAATTTTAAGACCCTAGTTCTAATTTAAGAAGCCCTAAGTCTAATTTGAGGGAATCTAATTTTAGCAAGCACACTTTTGGAAGGGTATAAGGATCTCTCATGGGAGAGAGTTTGTATTCATGACTATTATTGATATTGATTCTTGTTAAGAAATTCTTCTGTGAAGACTGAGCCAAGGGTTCCAGGATTCTAATTGCATTGAAGAACGTCAACTCTTCATTGTGTGCGATTTAGAGGTTGTGAAAGATCAGCCGATCTATTGCCAAATTGAGAGATAACTTCACCCAGAAGTTATCATAGTATTACAGGTATTTGAGAGATAACTTCACTCAAAAGCTATCACAAGGGTTTACAGGTATTTTCATTATTTTTGGGTTTTGATTCAAGAATTATCCAGATATATATCTTTTGTATTAGCCCATAATTCCACAGATCAGGATCAAGCATACAGGTTGTGCTATATCAGCGGCCGTACAAATTTCGTACAAATCCGTGAAAATCCATACACATCTACAAAAAGTGCAGGTACCGACATCGGTGAATAGGGACCTACAGAGACCAACATCGGTCAACCAATTACTGACGTCGGCAAGATAACGACTATAGATCAACCGACGATGGCAGCATAACCGACGTCAATGACTATGTTTTTACACATCAGGCCGAGACGTACCAGAATCAGATTTCTTTCCCAATTTGTGGAATATTCAGGCTATTCAAGTCATACTTTTCAATATTATTTGTATACTTGACAGAGGATCTTTATTGTAAGCTTATGATCAAATAAATAAGAGTTTATACTGTGATTTATTTATGTAATTGAAGATATTTTGCAGAAATTCAGATAAGCAATTCAGAGCTTTTGTTTTGATATTCAAAGGGATATTATAGTGGTATCAGAGCTAAATCCTACCATCCTGAGGGTTTGAAAATCTTATGCAGCCACAAGAGTTGGGACCACACAAGTATAACACACGCAGTAGAGCTTTGCTTGAAGGTACCCAGTTGTTAGAACAACAGTAGATTATCATGAGTGACAGACGTGAGGGTAGCCCACCCAGGGTCCATCAACATAATGATGATCCAGGTACCAAAGAAACCTATCGTGAGATGACACAGGCATTACAGGCACTAACTACTATGATAAGGAGGATGAACCCACCTGATAGACAGAATGGTGACCAAGGTGATAACAGAGATGTTACGGTTAATCAGAGACCCCGACAGGCCCACTCTAGAATAGCGGATAGACCTACACGTCCTACATTTGTTCGAGAGGAACCAGAAGTTCCAGTAGAGGAAGAGGTAGGAGATTCCTCATTTGCAGATGTTTACTTGGCTGTAGATGATGAGTGGAACTTATTACCTCCTCATGTTTAGGAGAGGATGACCTTTGATCATTTTGTTAATCTGAGGAGAGAGCACTACAGATTGGCTAGACAGGACAGGAGACCTAGACACTAAAACAATGATCTTAAGCATGCTACAAGTAGGCTCACACTCATGATGTTCGACAGAAGTGGTAAGGTCATAGCGCAGGCCTAGGTTAGTAAGTTGGACACCTTTCTCACACTGCATCCAATGGCCGAGGAAGATGCTATCAGATATGCGACACTACATCTTGAGGGAGTAGCTCACGATTGGTGGCACCACGGGATGGTGACACTCCATCATGATCAGATCACTTCTTATCAAGAGTTTGTGGACAGGTTGGTAGAGCATTTTGACAGGAGGGATCCAGAGTCTTATTTCTGAGAGTTGGCATAGTTGCGCCAAAGCGGCAGTCTAGAGTCTTACATTGGTGACTTCCAGAAGTTATCAGTTATGGTTCCTGACATTTTAGAGAGGCGACTAATAGTACTCTTCATGGAGGGATTGACAGAACCATTGAGAGGTTGGATCAAAGGCTTTGATCCTCCTTCATTACAGGAAGCTATGAAGAAGGCGTGCAGTATGGAGATGGCAGCCCCATCAAGTAGATCTAACTCTAGAGGTGCTTCTTCATCTAGAGACCATAAGCACTCCAACGGGGATATAGAGAGACCGGATTTTAACATAGATAAATCTGGGGTTAAAAATGATTCAAAAGCCAATCCAGCAGCACCACCTTTGGATCGTGAGGTGCTTAATGATCTACGCAGGAAGAAGCTTTGCTTCTACTGCAAAGGTCCATATGATATCCATCACGATTGCCCTTTGAGGCCTAAGGGCAAAGCAAATCATGTGATGTGGGCATATTATGAGGATGCGGAATCAGAAGATTCCAAATAGCAGGATAGTTTTGAGGAGGCAGAGGCTTCAGAGCCTAAGGCAGAGGCAGATTTAGAGCTTCATAAATAGGAGGCACACCTATCCAACATTCAGTCAGATGAGTCATTCAGACTCTGTGGAGTTTTGGCAGGGCAGAAGGTCACCACCCTTCTTGATACAGGAGCCACAGATAATTTCATAGATGCTAGATTTGTGGTGAAGCGTGGACTCACTATCGAAGATTTTCAGGGCATTAGAGTTAAGGTAGCCGATGGTCACACTCTTAGGTGTGAGCGTATGACTAGAGACCTCCCATTGCGCTTGAACAACTATGAGTTCAAGGCTAATTATTTTGTAGTGAACATGGGGGACATAGAATTAGTCTTGGGTATGAAGTGGCTTCATTCATTTGAGGAAGTTACTCTTCATCTCAAAGATATGGAGGTTCATTTTGAGGTTGATGGGAAAACACATATTCTTAAGGCAATACGGGGCAGCAGCTTCAAACATATATTTTTTCATCGGATGGAGATGCCTATACTACATGACATGATAGAGTGCGATGATGAGTGCACATTGGCACCAACATAGGAGAGATATGAGGATGAGCTTTGTCTTGAGGTGAGTTTAGTTCAAGAGTTAGCACATGTGGTAGAGTCTCAGCTTTCTTTTACAGGTGGGTCATATGTTGATGACGATATGCGTACAGGAGACAGAGGTGATGTGACACCATTGGATGAGAGTGGTGATGGACAGGGCCTAGAGTTTGTGTTGATTGACAACACTATTGATCGAGACTTCATTTGGGATCCAGGTGGATTGATTGGTCTATCATTCAGTGATTGCTTGAGGGCAAGCAATTTCAGGAGGGGTGGATTCTCATGTCCCCTTTTTAGTTGACATGTGCAGAGTAGATGATTAGCCTATTATGCGACCCTCGTAGGCTGATGAGATGGATAGAGGGTCTTGATGGAGCTGGGCTTGGCTTTCATTTGGGCTCTTTCAGACATGAATTAAGGGAGATATTAATATTTGATTGATTTAATCAAATATTAATTATTTGGTCTAATTTTAATTAATTATTAATTATTAATTAATTATTAATTATTAATTATTAATTAATTATTAATTATTAATTATTGGGTCTAATTTTAGGATCCCAATTCTAATTTAAGAATTGGTCTAATTTTAAGACCCTAGTTCTAATTTAAGAAGCCCTAAGTCTAATTTGAGGGAATCTAATTTTAGCAAGCACACTTTTGGAAGGGTATAAGGATCTCTCATGGGAGAGAGTTTGTATTCATGACTATTATTGATATTGATTCTTATTAAGAAATTATTCTGTGAAGACTGAGTCAAGGGTTCAAGGATTCCAATTGCATTGAAGAACGTCAACTCTTCATTGTGTGTGATTCAGAGGTTGTGAAAGATCAGCCGATCTATTGCCAAATTGAGAGATAACTTCACCCAGAAGTTATCATAGTATTACAGGTATTTGAGAGATAACTTCACTCAGAAGCTATCACAAGGGTTTACAGGTATTTTCATTATTTTTGGGTTTTGATTCAAGAATTATCCAAATATATATCTTTTGTATTAGCCCATAATTCCACAGATCAGGATGAAGCATACAGGTTGTGCTATATCAGCAGCCGTATGAATTCCGTATAGATCTGTGAAAATCCGTACGCATCTATAGAAAGTGCAGGTATTGACATCAGTGAATAGGGACCTACAGAGACCGACATCGGTCGACCAATTACCGACGTCGGTAAGATAACGACTACAAATCGACCGACGATGGCAGCATAACCGACGTCGGTGACTGTGTTTTTACACAGCAGGCCGAGACGTACCAGAATCAGATTTCTTTCCCAGTTTGCAGAATATTCAAGCTATTCAGGCCGTACTTTTCAATATTCTTTGTATACTTGACAGAGGATCTCTATTGTAAGCTTATGAGCAAATAAATAAGAGTTTATACTGTGATTTATTTATCTAATTGAAGATATTTTGTATAAATTTAGATAAGCAATTCAGAGCTTTTGTTTTGATATTCAAAGGGATATTACAATACATTAAGCCTTTATAAAATATGTATTGCACTTCTAAATCTTTTGGTCAATAAGTTAACTAATGGAAATAAGGTTTTATTCATAGAATGTATTCTATTGTAGGCTCTATCTCACCCTAGTGTATTAAAGGTAACCTCTCATGTGTGAGTAGAGGTCTCTTATTCTATATATAATACATAAGGAAGACTACCTATAGCTCCTCATATGTGTGTAAAGATGCACTAGGGAGTGTATGGTGGAACAAGTCTAGTGATTTATCCTTTAGTGACGTTAGAAACACTTGTAGTATAATTAACTTGTATGTAACATGAACCATGCATTTTTCATAATCCTAGAGATATAAATATGGATCTCCTTGTCCATCAAAGATTGGTAACACCAGTATCTAAATGTTAAGTGTCAACCTCATAGTTGAAATTATGCCTAGAATAATATTATTATGGATAACATTGGCATCAACATAATATTTGTATGCATTTTATCCAAGATGAGATGATATAATTTTTTTAAAAAGTACTCATAGCATTCATTAAATAAATCAACACTTGTGAAGGTATATTATCATTATCAAGGGGTTCATTTAATGTTTAAATTTTATTATTTATTTTAGACATTGGTATATTAGATTGGAAATCTTGTCTAGGAAAGGCTGATGTGGTCTTAATGACCTTTGGATGTGTAATAGCTTGGACTTAGTTAGAGGTAAATAAGATATCATCCTCATTTGGCTTTGTTTGAGAATTAGGTTCTACTATAATAATGGGGGTTGAGAGGGATTCATTGGTATGTTTTTTATTGTTATTTTGAATAAAAGGTACTTTATTTTCTAGTGAATGAAAATTATGCACATAAGAATAGGTGTGTGTGTGTGTGTGTGTGTGTGTGTGTGTGTGTGTGTGTGTGTGTGTGTGTGTGTGTGTGTGTGTGTGTGTGTGTGTGTGTGTGTGTGTGTGTGTGTGTGTGTGTGTGTGTGTGACATTTGATTTAATGTTTATTTGAACAAGATAAATACATGAAATAAGATAAGAAGTAAAAGTTGTATATTTTATGTCATCTTCATCTTAATCACAATAATCATCATTATCCCATTGTTCTTCAAAATCATAATTTAATTCATTTGAAGAGGTAAGAGTAGAAGAATTATCATTCTCATTCTCACTAAGAGGAGGAGAAGTATAAGATTTGAATTTTTCACTATTATTTAATGTATCATCTTATGTAAGTGTAGTGCAAGGTATTTGTTCACTAGTCATTTTTGAAATGCAGGCATGATTTTCATTTTCTATTTGAGGATCAAGGGAAGGAATAATAACCATGTTTTCTATTTACATATTATGACACATAGGAAAAGAGTTATAAGCATATGAATTATCTATTTATGAAAAAGATTCATTGCATTGACCTTGAAATGTAAATTAAGGTGACAAAGGAATTTCATCTCCCTTAGTTTGTGCATTTCTAAAAGGTGTAACATTCTCTATATTTGAATTTTGAAATGTAATTAAGAAGGGTAAAGAAGATGCAATATTTTTATCTAATTTATTTGAATCATGTAAAATTGATTTTCATGTAATTCACTTATCTTGATTTATTTTGAACAATGAAGTAGGAAAAATAGTTGAAAAAATAGGATCGCATTGTAATAAAACACTATTTTGGCATTGTGTTGTTAATTTGAATTTTAGGAAAAAGGGAAGAGTAAGAGGAAATAGAATATGATTTATCTAATGCATCCTCATATTAATTTCTATTATCATATTCATAATAATCCTCATATCCATCATCATAATAATAGTCATAATCATCATTATAAATGAAATCATTATCATGGTCTAATGTACAATCTTGAAAATTAGTCCATTCATTATTATAATCATGAGAAAAATTAAATATTGCGTCAAGTGGATAAGGGGTAGAAGAATTTTTAGATACCATTTTAATCTTTCCAAAGATGATATTGTAAATAATGAATAATAAACACACAATAGGTAGAATATAATCTAACATAAGTATGTGTACAATGAGTGAATTTGTTGAATAGAGATTGTAATAAAAAATAAGGTTATTTTTAGAACCCTAGTTTCTAATGTTTCTATGTATAAGGACTTAGTATATAGATCTAGGGTTTGGGTTTAGGGTTATGTTACAAATATTTAAATTTAATTAAATAAATGAAATCCTAGTATTGAATTAATTAAACTAGCTAGCTTAATCCAAAAAATTAGAAAATCATATTTTTGTAAGCCTAATTTAATGTGAAAATTTTTGAAGGTAAACCCAAAGGAAAATTATGGGTGTTTGAATCTATGTTTGAATTAATATGGGTTCACCAAATGATTTATCCATTTAGGGGTTTACTATGTAAATCCTAGTTTAGATTTAAATGGATGGGTCTGTTGTAAATCTAGAATAAAATTGGGATTTATTGATTCTATGTAACTGTCCAAAAATAGTAAATAAAATAGAATGTGGACTTATCTATATATACATAGAGTTATTCATATATATGGATACTACAGATGCATGAGAAGAAATAAAAGAATATTTCATATGTAGACAATTTTTTGAGATCTAACTTTGAAAAATAGTGCCCTCCTTAGGACAATAGCATCATGTGGCACTAATGTCCAAATCTGGCACTAGTGTCCCTCTTATAGTGACTATAAGTAGCTTTCAATTAAGCTACATGAGTTCTTAATGGTTGTATATGTGATTTCCTATCATGCAAGGGATCATGTGTGTCACTATTTTGGTTGATTCTTCTCCAAAACCCTATGAATACCTAAAATCATGAAACAATGAAATAATCAAATGTAAAAGGAAAGAAAAAATTAGATTGTGGGATGTTACAATCACAAAAAATAGAATCCCTATTATCCTCACCACTGACTAAATTAACCCCAATTATATGGGTTTCAGATCTAATATAGTTCTCCCTTAGGGAATGCACACCTTCAACTTGCATGATATGCTACAATGAATTTTGCCTAGGCCCTTATTTGATAAAGCATGCAATTTTTAAGGTGTGAATAATGAGTATTATATAGAGTATTTAAGTTATAATATTGATTAATTTTATGTAATAGGTTCTAAAATAGTAAGTGTTAGATGTAAAATTCATTGTTGATATTTGTATATAGGAGTATCTTTGTATTGAATATAATACCTTGTTTATTCATTGATAAGTCATGAAAAATATATAAAGAACATAAGAGAAGGGTCACAGAAGGGTCAAGACTCAAACATGGGTGAAAGGGCCAGTCAAGCACTTAAGACAAAAGTGGATAGTAACACCATGTGGTTTTACTATCCTAAAAATGATACTAATGTCCAAAGTCTCATAATAGAGAAAAAATCAAGGATGATAGGATAGGGGCCCTTAGGACTAGGAAAAGGTGACCAATGATTGTTGGGGTGTCAAAAAAGTGATAAAAAGGCATAAGAAAGATCAAAAGACTCAAAGTGACCATAAGAACAAGGAATATAACCATAACTAAGACCCTTTGTGTGAAAGAGAAACAAAATACACAACACTTATGGTTGCTGGAACAAATTGGGGTGTTTTCATATTCATATTTCATTTGATGATATAAGATTTGTGTGGTTAGGAGAATTTATTCAGAGTCCTTAATGTCAAATGTCCTCTTATTTTGACAAATCAAATTTAAGTGTCTTGATTTTGATAAAGAGTTTCTCCACTTTGATTTTTCCTTAATTTCCCCTCCACCCATTTTATTTCCCCTCTTGACAAGTAAGTGTGATTCTAAATATGTTTTCCCACTCCTATATTTCCTCTTCTTCAAATATCAAAACATTTTAGCACTACTTTATTTCAATTTTATCTATCCATAAAACAAAACAACATGTTTGAGTGACTACAAATTACTTTCTTTACACCATTGCTTTACATTCCTATAATTTCTTTCTTTCTCTTACCATTTTCCATTAATGTACCTCCCGTTTCTTATACATCTACGTCTATTTATATTTTTAGTAATTTTTCCATTATTGATTGAGGTTGCCTTATTACTTCTCACTCACCAATGTTGATTTCCCTTTTATGCACTTTTTCCATTGATGTTTGAGTAAGTATTGTTATTGCTCACTCATCAATGTTATTTTACCATTTTATTATACATATTTTTTTAATTAAGGATTGTTACTACTTTTACATCGATGTTTGATTACCATTTTGTTTACATGTATATTTGGTTTGACTTGGTGAGTTTACCTTTCTTAATTAAGGTTTAATTGTTTGAGTTTTTTGGTATTTAGTAACCTTGGACTTTCAGTTACCTAATTTACTCAAAATTGTTAACTTGGTCATTTAGTCCTGGCTTATTATTTATCACCCTAGCTTCCCAAATTTCCAAGTACATATCATCTAGACTACATTAGTTATCTTGGATTTTATGTGTTTGTTTATTTTTGCTCCTTATTTTTGTATCCTTGGGTTTGTTCAAAGTAGTATTTTCACCCTCCAAGATCAAAACTAAAAACATAGTAGACAACCATCCCATAATAAAGTTAATTAAAGGTACACATGCATTACTTTTGATTTTAGTTATTTCCTTTTTAGTCATTTACCTTCAGCTATTATATGCTTTAAAATATTGAAATTTATTTAGCGTTAGTGTTGTGTGTTGCTATGTTATTTTCTTGAAGAACCATCCCTTATTGCACCTAAGTGAAACATGATGAGCTTTGAGTGGGGTACATGTATACACATAATATTTTCAAACTTTTATCAATTAATGATGTAATATCTCTTGTAGGAACTTTTTGAATCTCAATCTCTCTGAGTGCACACCTTAAAGGGTCCATCGAGAAAGGGGTGGGTAAACCATTAGTTCTTTAAAAGATTTTTTTCCCCTATACCACCACTTGATATCAATTAAACCTTATTTTAAACATTTAACTAACCCTTATCTCCTTTATTTCACACTCTTATAAGCTTTTACCATCTTCATTAGCCATTTTATAAGCCTAAAACCCTTCTTTATGGTTTATGTTACATTTTTGACCCCATTGACCCTATACTCAAATTAGTAAAACATATTAAGTGTCTAGGTTATCCCCTAGTTGACCTAAAAAAAGACCTAATTTATTATCAATATTGATATATATTCAATTGGGATGACCCTATCGACTAAACATTTAGAAATATTTAGGTTTATATTTAACTATGTATACACATTCATTTTTCCATTTCTTAGAGACAATAAGAGTTAATTATTCATTTATGCTTCTTTACAATCTAATCTTCCACCATTATACTTCAGGAGTTATAACTTAGGGTACACACATGGATAAGAATATTATCTAATGGAAAAGTCATGGATGATTTGACCTTTCTTGATGATCCTTACAAACCACAACAACCTCTTTCAAAACACCTTTGGCTAAGGGAGAGATTGAGTCTTTATGGGTTCATATTCAAGGTAAGTATCTCTAAGTTTGCTCCTCTATTTTAGTGGATAGTAGTAGTATAAATAATGTATTTTGATTATATTTTTATCTCTATACATTAGGGTTTTACCTATACATGATTAATTAGGATTCTCTTATCCATGTTTACTTTTATGTTTACTAACACTCATTTTGAGCCAAAATCTTTGGTGATAACTAGATTAGTCCTTTAGTTTACTTGTTACTTTAATGAATATGAAAACATAGGACCTAACTAAGATTATTGCATGGTACTTCTTGATTAAAGGATTTATAACCTTTCTAGTGATGTTATTGTGGAAAAAGATCCCTTGGTTAGGTCTAGTGGATCCATCTTGGTCATGACCTTGAATATCTAATGTATCAACAATTGAAAGTGTAAGTAGGATTTATCTTCTCTGAATTAGGATTGATTAATACATTGGTTTAATTTCCCTTTACACATGACATATACCTCTAAAGACCCAAGTCAACTAGAAGAAAGGGAATATATTGTTCCTCAATGGGTTAAAGAGTTGTAAGGGTAAAAGGATGACAGGAAAAATATAGTTATCATAGAATTACCTACATTATTCACCTAGTTTCATAGATAGAGTATCTCTATTTATAGGCTTAAGAAGATGAAGGTGGTGAATATAATTAAAAGGGATGAAATA
>JARHVA010006427.1:70000-402500 GCA_037957365.1 Torreya grandis
TAGTTGGTTCATATTTAGGAAGGTTGAGGAGATTAAATTAGTCAATCTCACCAAATTTATAAGTTAAACTTGATTAAATAATTTTATTTCACAAGATTTATAATATTGAGTGATTAAATCATCCACCCTCACTAGATATATAGTGTGATTTTTTTTTATCACTCACACTCGCTAGGTTATAAGTATGACTAGATTACATGATTGAGATAAGCTCAATGGTCATGAAGAAAATCACCTTTTCACCAAGATTTGGATAATGTTTTCCTATAATATTTATTAATATATATGCACTTACATGTTTTAAAAATTTTCTATTCTTATCTCCAATTCTTTATAATGAAGCATCTCTTCAAATAAAATTTCTAAAATGCAAGATGTTTGTACCGACAAATAGGTGTATTCCTAAACTTGTTTTATTTGATTTTAAACATTTAAAATAATTTTAATTTCATATTATATTCAATTATTATATAATTTAACATGGATTTTTATGCATTTCAATCACCATAAAATTACTCAAGTTGGTCTCATGCAAAAGGCAAGGTATTTTATACACAACCAATTATGTATTTCTCTTCATTTAAAATATGAATTTCATTATTAGATTAAATGTGGGTGGGAATGTAAACACTAAAAATAAATTATATAACACCTCAATATTTTACACTTGTAAACTACCTATGATGGTAGTACCCTTCATCTCAAAGACCTTTTTTTAATTGAAAGTCTTAAATCTACTATATCTTTGTTTCAAATTGATTATATCTTAGTATTACCATATGTTATATAGATGACCAAGCCTTCTAAAATATAAAAAATGATCTAAACCTAATCATTATCTTTCTTTATCAATTTTGGACTTGCACCTATTTTATAGCTTCTCAACACTTGTGTCGTAGCCAAATGCCTACATTAGTGAAAGTATCCCTTTTCCAACTAAGAGTCTAGTACCAAAAATTCAATTAATTTTCTAATATAATGTGTCCTTATGGTCGGTATAAGTTATTTAGTGTGATATATTTCAAAAATTGGTTGATACAAACACACACACACACACACACACACACACACACACACACACACACACACACACACACACACACACACACACACACACACACACACACACACACACACACACACACACACACACAATATCAATCCTCATTTATTCATCCCTTATAAACTTCATGTCTGACATATAGAGAAATAAAGGAACTATCAATCAATAATTCAAGTGAGAAAATATTCCCTATTCATTCTATCTACATTTATAAATTACTAAAGGAGTAATAAATGAGCCATATTATTTTAGTTATAATATAGGTGATTATATGTACTTGTTTATTACATATTTCATCCTTATGAGCATACAAGACAACATAGATGGTATAAATACATAATTTAGATTCCATGTTAGGAGTATTATTTATGTAGGTCATGCCCACTAACAAAGGTATCCTTAGGAAAACTTGACACCATGAGCCCACTAAACTATTTTTCCCACAACCACTCCAAGGGTGAGGAAGATAGGTTTTAATCATTTAACAAAGAGAGAAAACATGTGAATGTTATATTCATACATTATAATAAATATAACAAAAAAACATAGAAGGATCCAATTTATCACATCCATATCTAGTAAGTATTTTATACTAGATGCCTACATCACATTCAAATACTTGTATCAATGTAACTGTATAGATATGATGTAAGTCTCTGAGGCCAAAAAATGTGAAATTATATAATTTGATGAATATTTAAGGATACTAATTTATTCCACTTCCATCCTACTTCAACCCATATATACATGCACAAAGTAAACCAAGTACTATTCTTTTTAATTTCTCAAAATTATCAATCAATATCTATACTTTTTTTTGCATATAATAGTATTTAAATTTAGAATATTATTTATTTAAGTTTTAAAAATAATTATCCTACTAAATATTTGTTTATCACCCTTGTTTTTTATAATTTATAAATTCATAACCCTAGATACACCATATCATCAATTTAAGGTTAAACAATTGATATATCAATTGATGCAAACGAGTTTTGAATCATAATATGTAACTATTTATTAATTATAACTTACCTTAGTGAAGAGAAGTAAGGTGATCATATGTGATTTAAGGTCCATTATTTTATTACGTTGAGAAATTAACTTTTAACTCAATATGTGAGTGTAAATATCCACTAAGGATATGTTGAAATTTATCTAAAACTTTACCAGTTAGGCTCTTAAGAAAGGTATTAAGTATCATTATATTTGTATTGTATTTTTCAATAGAGGATACACAAATATTAATGTGTAATAATGGATCACTAATTATATCAATAATGTAAGTTTAGTCATTATAAATTCACAAGATAGGGATGAATTTAAATCTTACGTACCATGGGATTTACATGTATAACATTATAATCAACCCAATCCTAGTAAGATTTTATTTCTAGAGAGAGATTGTGTAAAAAATATTTAATGCACCTACAACATACATAAGGATATGATTTCTTATGAAGGTATGTTATGATATTTAAGAGGATTATTCAATGGATTAAGTTTTTTGTTAATATTTTAAATACATACACTATTTTGACTAGTTTTGGGAGATTTAAAAAAAGTTTCATCTTACATTATGTATTAGACCTAGGTGTAAAAGATTCATCACAAAAAAATATATAATTAAATTGTTTAGTTAAATTATTACTTTCCTTTCTAACTTCATTTCATAATTTATAATTATCAGCACATATATCTTCTATAAAATAAGGAATAACATCACATTGGTTTTGTAGATAAGAAGGAATTTATTCACATTGCACTTTAGTCACATCATATTATATTTGAATATAATTAAAAGCATCATATTCATTTTCAATACAAGTATTATAATCATATTTTATGACACTATAAATGACATTAGTTTTATAATCATCATTTAAATACATATCATCATGGTATTTAACATCTAAAACCTATATCCATTCCCTAAAGTATTTTAATTATTAAGTGGAATTTGTATCCAAAGGTAAATGCATATGATCTATAAATCAATCCTAGATCAAAGAATATAGACCATACTTACACTTATGATTGTCGATACATAGATATTCAGGGTCATGAGAAATATGGATATTCTAGACCTAGCCAAGGGATATCTTACCATAAAAAAATCACTAGGGAGGGTTACAAACCCTCCAGTCAATCAAAACTATGGATTAACCCTAAATAGGTCTTATATTTTCATATTAACTAAATAAATGATAAGAAAAGTAAAATATAATCCAGTTCTCACCAAAAGTTATGGAACAAAGTGGGGTTTAGTAAACATAAAATTAAACATCTATAAGAGAATCTTATTTAATTTATGTATAGGTAAAACTATAATGCTTGGAGAGATCAATGTATTCAAAAGCCCCTACTCTCCATTAATTTTCATTACTCTCCTTACTTAAAGAAATATGGGAAAGAGAAAACATGGTAAAACAACATTGATGAGTGAATATTAACAATCCTTAATCATAAATGAAAAAAGGTGCATAAAAAGGAGAAAAAAATTGGCGAGTGAGAAGTAACAAGCCAATCTCACTCAATAATGGAAAAATAACATGAAAGTATAAACATACTCTGGTGTCCATAAAAAGGGGTAGTATGAAAATATAAAATGGTAAAGGAAGTCAAAGTAAGTCTAAAATGTAGAGCCATAATATAGATAAAATAATCACTAGTCACTCAAGCATATTATTTTATTTCAAAGATAGATAAAACTAAAACTAAGGAGTGCCAACATGTTTGTATGATGTGAAGAAGAAGAAAGAATAGGGAAAACACATTTAGATTCACACTTACCTATCAAGGTAAGAAATTAAATGGGTAGAGTGGAGAATGAAATGAAAACCAAGGTAGATAAACTCTTTATCAAAGTCAAGATACACATATTAAGTCGATCAACACAAGAGGAATTTCAACATTAAGGATTATAAAGAACTTTTCCTAGCCACACAAATAATGAGTCAAAAAATGAAGTATGTAAATCATCCCATGAAGGATATATACATGAAAATTAAAATGTACCTAGCTTACCACAACATGTTATGCATTCCTCAATACCCCTTATAGATCCTTCGGTCTACTATAAAGACTGGGTACTTGGGTGAGAAAGTAGGTAGCACCATAGAGTTTTTTTAATTATCCTATTCCAATATACTGGCCTACCACACCCCAATGGACCTTGGCTCTATCATGAGGCCAAATATGGAGTTTGAGCTTTGATTATAAATATGAGGTGTTATTAATCACATATTTTAGTGTGATTTTGACTTTTGATTTTGTATGTTACCTTTAGTATCATTGTATTTTATTTCAAATGATTTGGATTTTAAAATTTTCTATGTATTTTTCCATTCCTCCTCCATATGTATTCGTAAAACCAAACATGGGTGCTAAGGATGACTATCAATGAAATACTTTAGATTTGGTTACTAAATAAAGATCTTATTGAATGGTTTCTAAGAGTATAGTTAATTTATATAAAATAAGAGTGTTATCTTGACTTCAACCTTGGCTTATCAAATTTAGAGTGAAAGGAAAAGAAATCAAGAGGAATGGGAATATGAAGCCATTTTAAATACTTCAAATTGAAAATATGTGACAAAGGGTGAAAAAGGATACAATGATAGTAAAGTGTGATTCCTTATCATAAAAATGAGGTATGTGTAGGAAAACATGCTGTCACTTTATTGTTGTTAAAATTTTATCTACAGAATAAGTAAAAGCTAAATCTAAGAATAAAGGATCAAACACTTGTAACCATTGATAAAAATTATATAAAATGAATATTGAATTTAAAGATGGTGATTTTATGAGGAAGGCCTAGTCCTATCCATGGTATTATAGTGAAACTCATAAAAGAGAAGATCAAGAGGGTGCACATGGGATGTGAAAATTAAATGAGAAAGATGGTATTTATGAGGAAGGCTTGGTCGCATCCATGGTATTACACTAAAACTCACAAAGGAAAAACCCAAGAGGTGAAAAAAAATTAGAATGTAAGGAAATAATGAGATCAATAAGAGATCATGAGGAATATTGGGTCCTATACGTGGTTTTGATAATGTAACTCATGAGAAAAGAAGAACCAAAGGACCAAAAATAAGAGACTAAGGTTTATGAAAAGGGGAATTGATGCAGAGGGTTATAACCATGTAGATATCCTATAACAATTATTATAAGGATATCATATAGAAAGCATGATAATAAGTGGAATATCTAGGCTAATGTATATCAAGTATGAGCATGTGAGAGACAAACCTATATGTCTCATAAGGTTTCTTGAAGTTGAATTTGATTGGTATGATTTAATGTAGAATAAGAGTGGGCATCATAAGATGCCCCAATGGGTAATAAAATGTAAGGATGGGCATTGAAATATGCCCCAAAATCTGAAGTAACACATGATTAGGCATCACAAGATGCCTCAAAGGTTAAAAATAAGAAGAAAAGATGATAAAAGATAGGAAGAAAAGAGCACCCCATATAGTGTCTAAATGGATTTAGGTTTTCTTAGAAGATTTTGATAGGGTTTTTCATAATGTTTGATGAAATAAATAAGAAGGAAAATCAGGTATAGAGTCATCTAGACAAGGAGTAGAGTTGACTAAATAAGGAACAGTGTCAGCCAATAAGTACATAATTGACTAGGTTGATAGAGTACTACTAAAACATAAGCTAAAAAGAATAAGTAGTCATATGGGTTAACTATGTACTATTTAATATGGTAAAAAAATATATATATAGGGATACATAATCATGCAAGTTGACTATGTACTAGAGAGAGCTAGGTGAAAAATAATTTATAAGAGACTATATCAACTAGAATGACATTGTACTGAAATAGGGGAAAATTTTTAAAGATAATTTGATGAAATAATGAAAGAAAGCACAAAAAAAATTGGGTTAATATGACTAATCAAATTGGAACAAACAACATAAACCTTACACCAATGTTGGACAATACAAGTTTTACAATACAACACATAATGATCAAAGAGCAAGCAATAACTAAAAAGTAAATATTAACTAGTTGTTCATCTTAAGTGTTATTAATAATAAATTGGATTTTTAATGTGATAGGAGAGTTGGCTCAAGTAGGTAACTAGAAATCAATCTAATAATGGTTTTAGGATGCTTGAGCTTAAAGGGATATATACTATCAATGGTACTAAATTAGTATTAGGGTTAGTATACATAATACTTTCAAACTTTAAAAATTACTAATGATTTCTCTCTTGGAGGAACCCATCAAGTGTCAAAATATTTGAGTGTATGCCTTAAGTAGTACACTGATAAAGGGGTGGGTAGACCATTGGTACTTTATATGATTGTTTTCCATTACTAGAACTTAATATCTACATACCCATATCTTAAAAACATTCCCCTAAGCTTTGAATCTTTTTTTCACCCTCATCTAGTCATTTTATACCTTCATTAGCCCTTCCCTATCATAAAATACTTTTTTATGGTTTACTTTACACTGTCATCTCTATCAACCTTGTAATCTAATTGATAAGCTTGTTTAGGACCTCGGTTGGAACCTAACTGACCTAGAATGAGACCTAATTTATTTTTGTCAATAATGATACAAGGTCGATTAGATTGACCTTGTCATCCTAAACTTTCATAAAGGACTAGTGTTGGATCTACTTATATAAACACATCCATATCATTATTTATTAAGTAAAAGAATAAGAAGAGATATATATTGTGTATCTACTTATCTACTATGCTCCTTTAGGAGCATATCTTAGGTTTTCACACTTTCTTTGGAGATACAGATCTTTTATTATGTAGAAGTCTTTTGGATGCATTATTAAGTTGGTAGCCTTGAGCTAATTTATCCTTATCATCCTTACATACCATAAAAACCTATTATGAAGGACCTTGGGCCAAGGGAGATATTGAGGCTTGGTAGGTTCATATTTGAAGGTAAGTATTCCTAACCTTATTCGTCCTTTGTAAGAGTATATAAATATGCATTTGTACTTCTCTCCCATGCATTAGGATTCTGTATACATTGATGTGAGTATATATCTTCTATGAATGTTTAATTTTAATATTTTTTACCCATACATTATATCAAAATATTTGGTGAACACTATATTATACTTTGATTTACTTATTATTAGTTTAATGAATATGAAAACATAGGACCTAGTTAGGGTTACTGCATAGTTTTGTTTGACTAAAAGCTTTGTAACCCTCCCTAGTGAATTTGTTGTGTTAAGAGATCCCTTGGCTAGGTATAAAGGATCCATAATGGTTAGGACCTTGAATATATAATGTATCCATAATCATAAATGTAAGTAAGATTTATTTTTTTGATCTAGGATTGATTTATAGATCAATTGAATTTATCATTGAATACATAATGGTGAACGTGATGTGAATCTAACCCTTGCATGTTTTCTTTCATGCTATCATTTTTATCATTTTATTATATTTTTCCATATTTGTATTTCTATATAAAACTAGTAAATATTGTTTCAACTTGCTATGTGTAGGTTTAACACACAGTCACTTCAAAATGACTATGTTTTATCTATGCAAGTCTTCATCAACTATAGGTTACTTGATTGAACAGGTCAACATAGTACTCTTATTCAATTACATATTAGGATACATTATCAACTAGGTCAAATTTTTGGATAAATTATTATGTTAGAATATAGTTCAGGAAACACTATTGAATAGGTCAACCTTGTTCCTTATTATTCTTTAGCATACAGGGTTTTTAAGAACTTCATTAAACTAGTCGATCCAATTTGTATAATTTAAAAGGAATTACAACATAAAATTTGAAATATTAATCATATTAAATAATAGAAAAGTTAGTTTATTTCATATATCTATCATTTATTCACTTCTTGTCCTTTTGTTTTTCACAAGTTAGTAGTCATTAAATCTATAACCCTACAACTAACTAGGTTAACTTGGTCAACCTAGTTTTGTAGTCTATCTTCTATCTGAGAAAAATAGTCAACATATTTGACTATATTATTAAATACCTTGCTTATATAGAAAAAAAAATGACTTAGTCAAATATATTATATATTTTTTGCATATAATGTCATGTGAACTTACTTTGTACTTTTTCTCAATCAAGGAATTAACAACTTTTTACTAGTAATTAACTCACATTTCCTTTTCAATTATTTTCATGATTAGAGTAACTCACATAGTATAAATAGGTGGTTTTAAAAATTAACCTTTTATTTATACTATTTTACTCTTTTTAAAACACTAAAAAACCACATAACATTCATTATATGTTTAAACATTTGTCTTCACAAGGCTTATCTACTTGGATTTCATCACCAAGGGGGAAGTCGACTTGCTTTTTTGGCCAAGTATAAATACATGGTTAATGGTAGATATTTTCAAATCACATAACACCATTGTTACTATAGGATTGTGAAATGAGGGGGTAGGAACCAATACCAATCCAATACCATTATCAACATAGATCCCTTTCATCTCAAATGTCTTAAAAACATCCATAGATTGTCTTTATAGTTGCCTATTTCATCCAACTCTCCTATCACATTTAAATTAAAAAATTATAATAATTTAATAACACTTAGGGTGACTAATTAGTTAATATTTACATTTAAATTGATTGCTTTCTCTCTAATCATTGCATGTTGTATTGCAAGCACTTACATTAGCTAGTGTTGGTGTACGATTTGTGCTATGTACCCCAATTGGATCAATGACATTGATATAATTATTTATGTGTTTGATTTCATTATTGCTTCAATTATCTTAAAAAAATTTCCCCATTTTTTATGACACTATCATTCTATTTGATACAATCTCTTATAGAATTTATTTTTCCTCTTTCCAGTAGTACATAGTCACCCTATATGACTATCTTCTTACTAACCCTTTCTGTTCTTTATCCAAAAGTACAAATTTGACTTGCATGATTATGTATCCTTATCATCATATTTTACCTCCCTATTTGCAATATAGAATTTACCTAAATGACTCTACATTAGTCTCTACTTGTTGGGTTATAAAACATAGTCAACCTGCATGACTTTGTATCCTATATATTGACTTTGTATCTGATCTAGGTGAAAATTTGGGTGGTATAACGAGCACCAAGATGTGGTGGTATAATGGACTATGGCTATCGAAGCAATTTTTTTAAGGCCCTAAAGTGAGTGGCTGGTAGATCGGCTAGGGCTGCACGTAGCTCTATATTGTTTTAAATCTTGGATGCTGAATTATTGGGTGATAATTAATTCTTCAAATCTTGTATTGCTTTAAATCCTCACCCATTATGTCCTTGAGATATATATTGTTTTATGTCCTTGAGCTCTATATTGTTTTAAATTCTGGAAGTCAAATTATTAGTGGTAGTTATTTCCTCAAATGTTGTTTTGTCTTAAGTCTTCACCTGTTAATTCCTTGAGCCACTCAATCTCCTATGAGATAATATGTATAAATGAAGAAATTCTTGAAATGGGGAGGCAAACATATCTTCCTAGAGATAAACATATGTTTATATCTACAATTTTTGATTCAACAAAACATCTCTTTTTAGAGATAGTGTTAATTGAATTGGATTGTTCTTATTCCTAAATTTTCTTTTGACCAAAGCTTTTGAGTTATGGATCAGTGGTATTAGAGCTAGGTCTTGAGGTTGAGACCTTTGGAAGCTGGTGGGCATGATCCACATCCCTTCTCAGGGATACATCTCCCCATTCAGGCAATCATCTCATGCCATGTGTCCAACTGGGAATCACCTCGGGTACTTCGTGGCTAGCCATATAAGGATCTAAAAGAGGACCCTAATCACTCTAGAGCTTTTGTTGTGACAGCTAGTCCTCTATTCAAAAGCTCTAGAGTGATCTGGGTCCTCTTTTAGATCCCTTTATGGCTAGCCATGAAGCACCTGAGGTGATTCCCAATTGGACACATGGCATGCAATGATTACCTCAATGGGGAGACATATCCTTGATAAGGGATGTGGATCATGCCCACCAGATTTCATGGGTCTTGACCTCAAGACCGAGCTCTGATACCACTGAACCAAAACTTGAAATCTTTGGTTGAAAGATAATTTAGAAATAAGAACAATCCAATTCAATTAATGCTATCTCTTAAAATAGATGTTTTACTCAATAAAAAATTGTAGATACAAATATATGCTTATCTCTGGGAAGAGGTGTTTGCCTCCCCATTTCAAGAAGTTCTTGATTTATACATATTATCTCATGGGAGATTAAGTGGCTTAAGGAATTAACGGGTGAAGACTTAAGACAATACAACATTAGAGGAAATAACTACCACTTATAATTTGACTTCCAAAATTTAAAACAATACAAAGCTCGAAGACATAAAATAATACAAAGCTTAGGGACATAACGGGTGAGGATTTAAATCAATACAAGATTCAAGGAATTAATTGTTACCTGACAATTTTCCATCCAAAATTTAAAACAATACAGAGCTATGCATAGCCCTACTCGGTTTACCAGCTGCCTGCTTTGGGGCCTTATAATGGACCACTTTGGTAGCCACAGTCCATTGTACCACTGCATCTTGGCACTCATTATACCACCCAAATTGTCACCTAGATCAATATCTACATCATATTTATCCTTCTTAATATTTCTCTCTCATCATTATATTCTTATTTGAGTAAAACACATATTTGAACTCAATAGATATGATGAGATTTACCAATCATAATAGGTTTTACCATAAAAATATTACTACTCTTACTCTAAATAAAATTAATGTGAAGTAATGTGTATGTCACCACTTTAATTATAAATTATGGGACTCTTCCTCATCCTCTTCACTTCACAACCCTATACTTTCCTCAAAATATCATCTTGAATTATAGTATACTCCCGAAATTCTTTTCTTCATTAATGAATTTTCTTAATATTGAGGAAAATACCCTTCTAATATTTATCACCCTATGATAAGTGGTCAAGTACAAGAACCCCATTCAAATTTCCCCATATTATCACATGTAATTGGGTGAAATAGCTTCATTTCCTCTAAAACTCTTCATTATCTTTTTATCCCTTCTCATACTATGACCTCTTTTTCCTTGATTTCCTCAACCTCGAAGATATCTCTACTAACATGGAAAGTTCAACATCTAGTGGGACATTTCCAAGACCCACTCTTCTCAGTTCCTCCATTAGTACATCATTTTGTACCCATGATAATCATTCCACTAGTGCTTCTTATTATAATCCTTCTACTAGTGCATCTTTCATAACCCAAGCTAATCATGCTACTAGTGCCCCTTTTTCTAAAAATACTTCTCAAGCTACTAATAGTATGCATGCCACTACTCATAGTGGTACCCAAACCATGAATACCAAAGTTAATGCTTCACATGATATGAATAACACCACCCAAACCCATCAACTTTTGTTACAAAATCTTAACACAATGAATTCTTTCCAAGCTAATAATGCCAACTAGATGATTAAAATGTAGAATCACCTTATTCATCTCCAAAATCACCCTTAACATTCTCCATGGGGAGTTAACAACCAAAATTATCCCCACCCCCACTCCCACCTAGGGATTCCCATGGAAATATTATCCCTAAAACACCTTTTCTTAACAAAATAATCAAACATTTTCAAATTAACCTCTTATGCCTCAAATTGATAACATAGATATAGGAGGTATCACCCCTACCATTAGTTATAATGGGTCAACTATTCCTACCTTACACTTAAAAACATTTCTAAATCTATACAAATATTGAGTCAAGTTAAACACTTTTTACTGCTACCAAGATCTTAGAGAAACCCCTCTCTAAAGACATTTTATATTGGTACAACCAACTCAAATCTCATTCCATCACTTGTTTGGAAGATTTAATTAATGTTATAGTATAATATTTTCAAAATAGTGACCTCCCTAAAAATACCTTGGCTCACTTTATTAATTGCAAATAACTTGAGATGGAAATCACATAAGATTTTACCAAATGGTGGAAAACCTTATCTAAAAAGTATGAGCACAATATGGGAGATAATAATCTATTTTATTTATTCACAATGTTCTTTATCCTAAGTTGTAATACTGAGTTAGGACTCTCTCTCTCCAAAAACATTGGTTGAGGCCATTGCCCAAGCTAAGTGACAAGATTTACTCATTATTCAGTTTGAGCCATCCCAACATCCTATGGGCACTCACATGCTCATCATAAATAAAAATATTAATGCTGCTAATTATGGTGTAACTGAATCCTATGATACCTTTCATAATATTCAATACATTTCTCCTGACCTTACTCTAGAATAAGCTTCTCCTATAAACCACGTCCCTAATCCTCACTTTTCTCCAACCAAAAACATTAATGTTCATAAGGCTTTATCTTTAAGGTAAATCCAAAAGCATCTACCAAGGCCTCTTCTATGAGAGCTTGATCCCACTCATCCTATGAAATCATGGTATGATCCAAATAAATTATACTGGTTTCGTAATAGTTAGGGTCACTCTCATGAGACTTGTAGGCAATTGCATAACTTAGCTATGTATATTCTCTTTGGTCACAATTTTTACCACAATTGCATCATTTGTAGATGTCAACAAGATTATGAAATTACCTTCAAATCACATGAAATAGAAATTAAAAATCACACTTTGAAATAGGTTAATGCTTATGTGGTAATTTAAAAAGACCCTCTTCTAAATCATCATGATATTAATTATAAGCCTACCCCTTTCACCAATAATGTTGAAATTATTATATACCCCACTCCAAATATAATGTGGTCAATATGACTAATATGTGAATGGTAGTTGCCTTCATTGATTCTCATCCCACCCACACATACCAATCATCTCACACTTTCCATGATTAATGTTATGTGAAGGGTATGGAATATCAATGATGTAAAACTATGATCTAAATCATTCCTTGAGGACCAATCAAAAGGGAAAGACAAAACCAAATTGAATAAAAGTGACCTTTTCCATGCCATTGCATAAATTGACCAGCCAAAGAGAAGTGGTTGGGGCTAAAAGAGATTTTTAATAGGTGCTTCATTGAAAAGGACCATTTTTTTCACCTTCCCCAAGTACCCCATTTTTTTAATTAGCCATTGGAAAGCATCTTCAGGGGGGCAAGCCCATGTCATTCAAGAAGGTGACATGGATCAATTAGAGTGCCCTACTGAGCATCACTGATAAAAATCAATTACAACTGAGGATAATGACTTCTAATAGATTTGATTCCTCTCTTTGGCACAAATGACCTCTCTCTCTCTCTCTCTCTCTCTCTCTCTCTCTCTCTCTCTCTCTCTCTCTCTCTCTCTCTCTCTCTCTCTCTCTCTCTCTCTCTCTCTCTCTCTCTCTCTCTCTCTCTCTCTCTCTCTCTCTCTCTCTCTCTCTCTCTCCCTCTCTCTCTCTCTCTACTATAAATAAGACCCTTGGGATATTTTTATTTCATCCGTAAATAGTATCATGACGCCTTACTAGAATGCTTTACCATTTTCTTGCCTTTGAGAAAAAAACCATAAGTCTATTTTCATTTTAAGTTTTGGACATTTGACTGGGCATGTAAGAGACATAGAGCAACATCAAGTGATGTTTTATCCTTCTATTCTCTATCCTTCATTATTTTGATTAAATATTTGATCCAATAGGTCATGTAGAGTGCATTCTAGTTGTATGATATTTTGCATATGTGTAACACTTTTCTAGACTATACAGGTTATCTTGTTAGTTACTTACCCTATGTGATCTCATTTATTTTGTCTCTACATTGAAAAATTTATGTTGAAATCTTCTGGAGATTAAATAATAGGCTTGTATTATATTTTATTGTGCAAAATTATAGGGCATCATGTGGATAATAACTTTTTGTGTATCGCCATTTTATACTAGGCTTTTCATTTATGCAAATTTTTGACCCTTTTCATCCAAATAAGCTAGTTTAACAAATTTTATTGCACAAAAGCTAATAAAAGGAGCTATCCCTTTCCACCTAGAGGTTCATTTCCACTTACAGACACACCCATAGGCTTGGAAATGTCCCAACATTTCCCAAATATGGAGGAGGCCTGAACAACCCTCTTCTAGGGTGCAATATTTGGAGACAACATTTTTGGCATACCTGATGGGATCAAATCCTTTGTTATTTTCATGGAAAGGTGAATGTTGGTCTTTAAAATTATCTTTTTTATTATAAAATATAGAATTTTGTACTCCAAAGGGTGAGAATCCTTGGTTTTATACCAAATTTCCCATAGTTTACTTCATGGTCCTCACTAGGTCATATAAGATATTTAACCAAGAACCTCTAGCTGAAGCTCTTTTTTAAGAACAACATCCTAAACCATTCCTAGTAATTAGAGAGCTTAGGTAGGGTGATTTTGAAGAAGAAGAAGAAGAGGTTGAGTAAGTTTAAGAAACTAAAAATCAATAAGTAGACAATCAAGAAGACATGGACATGCATCAACCCTTCTCTAATTTTTATACCCATAATAGAAATCCTTGCATATGACCCCATCCCTCTGAATGCTACCAAAATTCTTCCTAGTTTTAGTGGATAGGGTCCTATTACCCCATCTGAACATATTAGAGTCATCTCTAATTTTTTGCAATTTTTATAATGTTACCAGGGCCAACATAACCATTATGTTACTTGCTATGTCTTTAAAAGGCAAAACACTTGATTGGTATAAAACATTGGAAGGGGGATACATTACAAGTTGGGATGGATTTGGAGATATATTAGTGACAATATTTTAAAATAAGAGTGATTATGCTTCCCTAATACATCAACTGAATGTAATAAAAAGTGGTCTAAATGAATCCATGGGAGATTTCAATGAGAGATTTCAAAGAACATGTTATAGGCTACCACCGATCACGAGACCTCTTCCTAGCTTTTTATTCCCAACATACCTCAAAGGTATTGGTATTGATGTTTCTATTATGTTGCAATCAATGGGAGGATTCACTCTTCTAAGTGCATATGAGATATAAATGAAGGCTGAGAATAACTTAATTCAAGCTAGAAAACTTCCTCTAAGAGTTTCCATGCCTTTGTTGTCCCAGAATTTAGTTGAAGCTCCAATCATGTAATAAATTCCTAATTCCAATGTGAACCTAAGATTTTTTCCCAAGAAGGTGGATAATATTATGGACAAGGATGAATAAATCATATCATTGATAACTCATCTCAAGCAAGCTCAATATCAAGCAAGTGATCCTCCTAATACACAATACTATCCTCAACAAGGATATAGAGATCCATCCCAATATAATTATCAAGGGAGAGGGAAAAATCAATAATGTTATAGCGGGCAACTCAATGCATATAATCCAAATTCTACTCCTCCTATAAAGGCTATTGTTCTAGTATGAAAATATAATACAAGGAGAGGATCATTTAAACCAATGGGGGTAGCATTAAGGTCAATTTCTACATGATGATAGAGGATCCAGACATGCTTTGACAACACAAGAGGAAACTACTCCCTACATGGTAGTAGAAGAAGCATGTCCCAACCAAAGGGATAGTCATGGAGAAGGTAACAGCCCAAGTGTGGGAATGATGAATTTCCAAGCAAAAGATGATTTTGTTTTGACTCAAGACATGTTAGTTTCATTCAATACAAGAGCTAAGAAGAGATAATTCGGAGAAGGCCAAGAACCATGTGTAGCTCTATGTGATTCCTCTCTAATGCCACTAAGTGTCAATCAAAGTGTTACACTTGCTACAAGTCATATTCCCCAACAAAATTAGAATGTAAGTGTGTCTGCTAAGATTACATTATAGTATACTCAAGCTCTCTCATTACCATAAAAAATGTTATAGAAGGTGAATGTTAGCTCTCTAAAAATTCTTGATTCATTATAGAGCACCAAGTAAAGTATATCCCTTTCGGAATTCTTGCATATACCTAGTCAAAAAGAGCTTTTGTAAGAGCAGCTGACAAGTATTCATGTGACTCCTCAAGTTTCAAAGCACAATGGTGTGGCTCTCACAAATTATAAAAATAATATTTTAGATCCCTCAACCAAGGCTGAAAATCCTCCACCCTTTTACCTCACACTCATTGTGGGAAACAAGTTCATCCATAATTGTATTATGGATAGTAGAGCAAACACTATCGTCACGCCTAAAGTAGTGGCTGATAAGCTAGGTTTAAACTATGATCCATATAACAAGGGTGTGTTATAGTTGGATGGGACTCTAACCAATATGGTAGGATTGGTTAAAGGTTTGAAAGTATTTTTACATAGCTTCCTAAGCTTCCCTATAATGCAAGACATTGTGGTGGTGGACCTTCTGGCACACTTTGCTATATGCTTATCAAGGGACTTCATAACCAAGATAGGAGGATACCTTTCTATTGATTGGTATTTTCTACATTTTAGGACAAGGTATGGTAATAAGGTAACTATAAGGACTTATCCCATAGCAAGGTTCCACATTGAGCCATACTTGGAGATGATGTCAAATTAGAATTGTCTAATCAACAAGGAAGAGGAAATAATAATAGATTGTGAAACATCTTCCCCTCTTGAAGGTATTTATGATTTTTATCTTGATAAGTATAACACTAAAACACATGTCCCTGATCCTTACACTTTCATTAAGGAGATTTATTTTGGATTTTTATTGTATACATGAAGAGAATGTTCTAATTCCTTCATTCACCAATGAGGATCATGAACTTAATGGCATGCGAGAAATGTTATTTGATGGTTCAAGGAAAAAAATCGGTGTAGGATCTAGAGTTATGTTAGTTTATACATCAAGGAATCATTACTACTCCTCTTATAGGTTTCACTTAAGGTGTACTTGTAATGTGGTAGAATATGAAGGCCTAGTTCATTGTCTCCAATGAGCAAAGAGGAGAGGAATCAAGAATTTGAAAGTCTACAGAGATAGTGAGCTTGTAATTCATCAAGTAATAAGTAAAGATATAGCCAATAACCCCTTAATTAAGTCCTAAAATAATAGTTCATGGGATCTACTTGAATACTTCTATGCCTTCAACATACAACCCATACCAAGAGACTTGAATAAACATACTGATAGTTTAGCTGCAATAGGAGAAAATTTTGACTCAACTGTTGATGTAGCAAAAGAGAAAGATCAATCTTATATCAGGTTCATTGTGAGACATTCAATTATAGATAATGGAGTGTCATGTTAAGTTTTTTTAAGTGATGAACACATTACACAGTTCTTTCAAAATGAGGCAGGCTTCTCCTTAAGAAATCAAAAGAGGTTACATGATCATTATGAAGAGAAAATTATATAGTTGAAGACATATAAAATACCCAAAGGGATGATTACCTATGAGAGTGTCATCAATGAGGATGATAAAAATAATAATCAAATAATTATCATGTCAATAAAGGAGGAAAACTATGAGAGAGTTCTGATTTTCAAAGATAAACTTTTGAAGATTGTCAAGGTATGTTCTCAACTGAAAAGACAACATTTTATTGCATTATGCAAAGAGTTTCATGACATCTTTGCTTGGGAGTAAAAGTAATTGAAATGGTTTGAACCAATTCTATCCCATCACACCATTGAGTTGGATCCTAGAGCTAAACTAGTAAAATAAAAGCAAAGGCCTATCAATCTCAAGATAAAATAGCTCATGAAGAAAGAGTTGACCATGTTAATTGAGTCTAGGATTATATTGCCTATCAAATACTAAACTTGGGTAGACAACCTTGTGTTGGTTTGAAATAAGAATGGATAAATTAGAATTTGTGTGAATTTTCATGATCTAAATAGAGTGTCTCTCAAGGATCATTATCCACTCCCTTTCATGGAACAAATTCTGCAAGCTATTTTAGGTTCTCAACATTTCTCACTTCTTGATGGTTATTAAGGTTATAATAAAATATATGTAAATGAAGAGGATCAATTCAAGATAGCCTTCACCACTAAGTGGGGGTCCATTTCCTACAATAATATGCCATTTGTTTTATCCAATGTTAGAGCTACATTTTAAAGGGTAATATTCATGGATTTTAAAGGTTTGATCAACAAGTTTTTGCTTGTTTACCTTGATATAACCATTTTTCAAAGCATGTTGCTTATCATATGGGACATCTAAGGCAAGTGTTTGATAAATTTATGGATTATAACATATCCCTCAATCCAAAGAAGTGCATCTTTGTTGTCCATGAATGTAAGCTTTTGGGTCATGTTATTTCAAAAGAAGGCTTATCTATTGAACCTAAAAGGATTGAAGCTATTATAGGATTTTGCTTACCTCAACACAAGAAGGGGTTTAAAATCTTCTTAGGGAAAATAAAATTTGTAAGGAGGTTTATCCCAAACTTTGCAACTATGTTAAAGCCTATCATAACCATGCTAAAAAAAAACAAGTTTTTACTTGGACAAAGGAAGGTAAGAGTAGTTTTAAAGAAATCAAGCAAGAAATTATAGAATCTACTACTCTCTTCAATTTAAATTTTGCTAAATAGTTCATATTCTATACCTTTACTAACCTTGACATAATCTCAACTATGCTTATGTAAAAGAATGATGAAGATGTTGAGCAACTAATTGCTTTCTTCAACAAAAGATTAGAGGGCTATGAACTAAGATATTCTTTTGTGGAGAAGCAAGCCCTAACCATCATTACAGGATTAAAAAAATTTGGTACATGGTTTCCAACAACAATATTCATGTCATGGTTTCCCATCCCGACACCAAGGAGTTTCTCCTAAGCAAGGATCTCAATGAAAAAAGTGTTGGATGGATCATAAAAGTGACAGAATATGACATTATCATTAAGGTAACCAACTTGGTAAGAGGAAGAGGTTTGTGTGAACATTTAGCATCTAATTTTCAAGAACCAAAGGAGCAAGATTTGGTCAATCAAGTTCAAACCTAGCCAACTGATCAAATGCAAAATCAAATTTGGATACAAGACATCATTGGTTTTCTTCAAAATGAATGGGGTCATTTCTCTCATAGAATAATAGCTATAAAGATAATGAGGGTTGGTTATTATTGGCCTAGTGTTTTTAAGGACTATTATTATTAGGTTAAGGTTTATCCTACATGTAATTGCTTTGTTGGCAAAAAAACTTTAGCTCTTCCATTTAATTCTATTCAAGTGGACCATGCTTTCATGAAACGGGGCCTTGACTTCATTGGCATGATCAACCCTCCGTCAAGTGATGGACCCAAATGGATATTGACTACTACTAACTACTTCACAAGGTGGGTAGAGGCTGTTACATTTAAGGAGGCAAACAAAAATTTTATCTTAGAGTTCTATGATAGCATTGTGATAAGGTTTGGATCTCCTCATGTCATCATCTAAGATAATTCACTTGCCTTCATAGGTGCTAAAACTTTTGAGTGGGAAGCAAAGAGTGGAGATCATTTGAGTACCTCATCCAACTACTACCCTCAAGGTAATGGATTGGCTGAGTCTACCAATAAGAACCTCATCAAGATCATCAAGAGGACATTGGAAACCAATCTAAGAGCATGGCATAGTAAGCTGAAGATAGCCTTATAGGTAGATAAAATCACTCCCAAGAAGTTAATTGGTAATTCTCCCTTTGTAATTATCTATGGGAGAGAAGCTAGGCTATCTATATCAAAAGATATCCATACCTTGGAACTTGCACAATAACTAGAATTGCTTGAAAACACTCCCATGGAGGTCAAATTGATAGAATTAATGTAGCTACATGAGGCAAGAGATGATGCATATAGAGCTTTGGAGCACCACCAAGTTCTCATGAAGAAATCTTTTCACAAAAGGATAAGGGCAAGAGTGTTCAAATAAGGTGAGTTGGTATTAAAATGGGATGCTGATAGAATAAATCTAGGTAGACATACAAAGTTTGATACTTTTTGGAGTGGTCCTTACATTATCAGCAAGTGTAAGTAAAGAAACTCCTTTCAGCTATCCAAGATTGATGGAGAAGAGATACCTATTCTGGTGAATGGGATCCACTTGAAGTCTTACTTTTAGACCTTATTGGTCATGTCTTGTAAATACTTGTTATTGTGTGTTTCCTTTGTTATAATTGTTTTCCATAAGTGATTTGTAGCACAGGTGTTTCCATTTCAAGTGTTCTCTTTCTTTGTGTTTGATTTTTTATGTTTTTCTTATGTTTTCTCTCAACCATGGGCTTGTTCTTTTTGGCTTTTGTTTTCCTTAGATGACTCCATGCCCAATGGAAGGATGTAGATAGTTTATCTTGGACATAGTAGGCATGCCTCCCCTAGAAATTACTAGAATGTTAACCCTTTATCTACATAGCTAGTTTGTGTTTCCTCTTCAGTTGGTTTTCATTCTTCCTTGTTAATTTTCTATGTTTGGGCCTTTGTTATTTTGGTCTTTCCTTGATCTACTTTCCCTTCATTGTTTTTCCCCTTGGCTTTGTTTTTACTTAGCCCTTTTTTGTCTTAGCCTTGAAGTGCCCTTTAAAAAAGTTTTGAAGGACCACTTCCCTTTGAAATTCCATTCAAAATTTTTTGAAGGCACTTCACTTGCCTTTTTTTCCCCAAAGTGTCCCTTAAATTTTTTTTCGAAGGACACTTTTTTGCCCAAGTGACCCTACAGAAAATTTTGAAGGGCACTTCTTCATATAAGTGTCCCTTCAATTTTTTTTGAAGGGCACTTCTTATATCCAAGTGACCCTTCAAAAAAATTCTAAAGGGCACGTTTTCATCTAAGTGTCCCTTCATAAAAGTTTTGAAGGGTAATTTTTTCCCAAGTGTCCCTTTAGAACTTTTCCAAAGGGCACTTTTTCCTTAGCCCTTTCTCGAATGCTCCTTTGGAATTTTTTTGAAGGGATTTTTTTGTCCAAGTGCCCTTCAGTAATTTTCCTTAAAGGGTCACTTTTAGCCTAGGTGTCCTTTAAAACTTTTTTGATGGATACTTTCTTCCAAGTTACCCTTCAAATTTTTTTTGAATGGATTTTTTCCCAAAGGTTACCCTTCGTAAAAATTTTGAAGGGCCATTTATATTGGAAATGGAAGGGGATTTGGTTCCCCCCCATGTGTCCTTCAAAAAATTTTCAAAGGACACTTTCCTCTAAGTGTCCTTTGGGAAAAGTTCCTGAAGGGACCTTTGGCTTAGCCAACTAGTCATTGAAAAATTCTTGAAGGAATTAATTCAGACTTTTGTTCAAATGAAATAAATTTGAGAACATTTCCATGACAAAGTTTGAAATAAAAATTCCTGAAGGTATTCCTTCAATTTTTTTCTGAAGGTATTACTTCAAAAAAATTGTCAAGCCATTACCCAAGCAATAAACTTGACTAGATTGTGCATGATGTGCCATAATATGTCAATTTTAAAGAAATAAACTAGTTACTAGGTCAATGCATGATGTGTCTCAAGATTTCATATTTAAGGTGGATAACTAGTCATTGGGTCAATGCATGACATGCCACAGAGTACCAAATTGAAGGTGGACAACTAGCCATTGGGTCAATTCATGATGTGTTAAATGATGTCAATACAAATTAGGTTTCCCAACATGCTTGAATTATTAATTTTATAAGTATAATATCTTATAAAACTTGAAATGGTCTTAGCAGTGCAAAATGAGTTTCCCAAGGTGCTTTGCTTATAATGTTTTATAAGTAAAGTAGGCAAAAAAACCTGAATGGGTCTACACAAGCAAATAAAATTTTTAGAACCACTTAGCTTATAAGATTGATCTAATGGTAGATAAACAACACAAAAACATGATCTGAGTCATTCTTTAAGGACCAATCAAAAGGGAATGACAAATCCAAACTGAATGAAAGTAACCTTTTCCATGCCATTGCACAAATTGACAAGCCAAGGAGAAGTGGTTGGGGATGAAAGAGATTTATAATAGGTGGATACATTAACAAGGACCATTTTTTTGCCTTCCCCAAGTATATTTTTCTATTAAACATCCATTTGGAAGCATCTTTAGGTGGGCAAGCCCATGGCATTCAAGAAGATGACATAGATCAATCAGAGTGCCCTAATGAGTGTCATTGACAAAAATTAGTTGCGACTGGGGATAATGACTTCTAACAAATTTAATTCCTCTCTTTGGTGAAGAGGACCTCCCTTCTCTCTCTCTCTCTTTGCTATAAATAAGACCCTTGGGCTATTGTTATTTCATCCATAAATAGTATGGTGAAGCCCTATTAGAATGTTTTGCCATTTTTATGCCTTTGAGCAAAGAAGCATAAGTTTGTTTTCTTTCTAGGTTATGGACATTTACCTAGGCATACAAGAGACATAGAGAAATAACAAGTGATGTTTTATCCTTTTGTTATCTTTCATTCATGATTTTGAGCAAAGATTTGATCCAATAGGTCATGTAGAGTGCATTCTAATTTTATGAGATTTTACATATGTGTAACCCTTATTTGGACTATATAGGTTGTTTTTCCAGTTACTTACCTTATGTGATCTCATTAATTTTGTGTCTACATTAAATTATTTATGTTAGAATATTCCAAATCTCAAATAATAGGCTTGTATTATGTTGTATTATGAAAAAGTATAGGGCATACATGTGGATAATAATTTTTGGTGTATCACCATTTTAGATTAGGCTTTTCATTCCTAAAAATTTTTGACCCTTTTTATCAAAACAATCTAGTTTATAAGATTTTATTGCATAAAATATAATATAGGGAGCTATCCCTTTCAACCTAGTGGTTTAATTCTACTTACATGCACACCTACAGGCCTAGAAATGTCCCAATGTTGCACAAATATGGAGGATGCCTGAATAACCTTCTTCTAGGGTGCAAGATTTAGAGATAATACTTAAAATGACTAATATGTGAAGGGTAGTTTCCTTAATTTATTCTCATCCCACCCACACACACCAATCATCTTACACTTTCCATGTTATCCAAGATTCTTTCCCAACTCACCTAATAGAGTTAGGGAAAGAGGACCTTATATTTTTTAATTAATCAATGCCAATACCTCCATTAGATAAAACCTCCCATATAATTTCTACAATTTATATAATCTCTTTACCCATCACTAATGATATTCAACCTTGTAACACTACTTCTTCAAATCTATCACAAACTAAACCTACATCAACTACCTCATCCTCTTTTGGTAATCAACCAACTTATCCCCCAATTAAACCTCCCTCATCCTATCAACACAAATTTACATGAAATTTTGATCCTCCTTCTAAGGAACTCCTCCAACACTATATACCTCTATCCAATAGTCCAATCATGGGTTATGATTAATGGGATCCTATCATGGAACTTAATATTCTCCCATCTCAAATTCCATTTCTCAAATTCATTCAAACTTATTTGTGCCATCCTAACCTCCTTATGCAAATCCTATTCCAAAAAAAACATCCCTTTTCATCCTCTAGAATGACATGAATCTACCTTATCTAGGTCAAATAATATAATCTTACAATAATGTAAAGAGATGTCTATACATATTAACAAAATAATGGACACTTATTCCTCTCTCAAATTCCCCATTGCATCTATGATTCCAAATGAGATTATTCTTCATGTGGATGATCTTCCCCTATTTATAAGTGTCTAAATTAGTGACATCTAAGTCAAGAATGCCTTGATTAATAAGGGTTTAGTTGCTTGTGTTTTCTACCTTAACTTCATAAAAACCCTTGGATACTCCAAATGTAATCTTAAGTTGACATGAATCACATTCCAAGGTTATGATAGAAGTAAAATTCCTCCCTTAGGTTATGTGTGGTTCCCTATCACTATTCAAGTGAAGGTTATTATCTTCAATTTTCCTCTCTCTTATAACATCTTACTTGATAGGCTATGGACTCATCGCATGAGGGTTGTTGGATCTTATTCCAAAAAATGTGTTAAGTTGCCTCATAATAATTACATATATAGGATTCAAGGAAATAATAACCCATGTAATTTTGAACAATTCCAATATTATGGGGTATTCAAAATTACAACCCTTGAATCTTTGTGAAGTGTTCCATTCTAAGAATCCCAAAATTTTAATTTCCTTGTCAACACTACATGAGGTTACCATGGTCACCCCAAAATCATCAAAAATATAAAACCTAACCTCTTAGATTTTGATGATGATGATCTTGATGAGAATAACCTCAAGATAAAAACTTTTGATCTCTCTCCTCATCTCATTTCCTAGCTTCCACCTTCTCTAAAGTTGTGTTTCCATCAACCACCTAGTGAAGATATAACCATAGTATTAACTAAGACTCTACACTCTATCCATCATGCCACCTTTGATAAAAATATCATCCCTAATTGTATAATTGGTCTTTATACACTTGACTATGATGATGGTTATACCCTAGATGACCCATTTTTAGGAGGTCTTGTTCAAACTCAATATTTTGAGATATTTCATTATCACTATTCTTTGTTTTATTATTTTAATTTATCTTATCTAATTTCATATTATATAATTCCTAATTTTACAATTATTACTCCTGTTCATAGGGTATAGATGGTTTACATGCCTCCAAATTCCAAAGAACCTCTTAGGGGCATGCTATGATTGGTCCTTATAATTTCCTAGCTTTCCCCTAAGATGCTTGATACCATCCCTCTATCCTATGTGCATCCTACTCCTCCCTCAGTTGAGCCTAGTTTAGATCCTATTCCCACTCTCCCTTTAGTTGAGTCTCTTCTTTATTATAATCTTGTTTCTGATTCAATCGAGCCTTGTCTAGTTTCTCCACCAATCTTGCCTCCCATTGGAAATGGCCTAATTCCTTTACCATAACTTGTTCCTTTACTCACATAATGGGTTGATCAACCATACTATGACATTAATATATTTATAGGTCATTAGATAAGAGATTTAAAATTATATCGGCCATCTTCAACTTCTACTTCCACTCCCTCTATTAGTATACCCACCAAGTCTATTAAAAAGAGTATATGTTTCCTTCATAATAGAGATAATCATTCCTCCAGTCATTTTCATAAGATTTAATAATATATAAACACCCTACATCCTACTCTTACTCAGCCTAAAAACAAGGCTATATATCCTATGAAGAGTTACCTAAATATATTACCAAATATGGAAAGGTATAATTTATGTGGTACTAATATGGTACCCATCACATTGATCATTATCTCATCCTCAAAAAACATCTCTAGGCTCACCTTATGACCATTATTGTGCCTATTATCCCTCCTCTTATAGGTTTCCCATGAAAAAAAGGAACCCCCTTATTCCTTTGGGGTTCCCCTACATGTGAAAATTTCTCCACCTATGGTTCCCCCACCTGTGGTTCCTCCACCTGTGATCCCTCCAGCTATGGATCTTCCTTCACCTATGGGACTTTCTCCATTGGTGACTCCTTTATGTCACATAAATTCACTCTTATTCCTTCTCTTGAGTATCCTATGAATAATGGCCCTCATTATCATGATCCTTCAAGAATGCCTACATTTTTTATTGAGGAGATTTGATGAGAGGTTATGGATAATGTTTGTGGATAAATTTACCAATATTTTTCAACACAACATGGTGTTCCTTCAAATTTTTCTTCATTTTAGATTATATTTAAGCTCCAAGTTTATATTTATCTACTTTATATCATTTGACATTGTGTCAAATTCTTATCTATCTTACATGGCTATTTATATTTTACACTACACATTGTCTATGGTGTCATTTTATTTCTTTATGATATCTTATGGTTCTTTTCATGACAACAAGATTTTTTTATTTCTAAGTGCATTTATTTACATAAATGTCTTAATTTTTTCTCATTTTTTTTGATACCTTATCTTTATAACATGGATAATCATTATTTTAACCTGGTTATACAAACCTTTCTCCCCAAGTCCTCCTCCTTTACCATGCAATCAGTTACCAAAAAATTCATCTCTTTATAATCTCTTTTTACTAGTCTATCTAGGATCTCCATTTATTACCCTTATTTCCTTTTTCAAACTAAGCATACACATGGTTGAAACTTGAGATAACATGCTGGTTCATAAGTAAGCCTAAGTGTTTTAATCAGTCATGTCATTGGATACTTAGCTTCTTTTAAGCCATACTCTAAAGATAATTTGTGTGTATCACTCTCATGATTAGTCATTCCAAGTCCATATTAAAATCCATAAAAATTTAAAATCTAAATCATTTTAACAAAAGGTAATGATACCAAAGGCAACATTAAAAATTCCAAAATTCAAAATTACACTAAAAGACATAATTCAAAGAACATCTCCTTTTTTATAATCAAATATCAAACTAGTTTGTTGGCCTCATAGTAGAGAAAAGGTCCCTTAGGGTAAGGTAGGCCATTAGATTGGAAATGGAGAATTTTTTTTTTAGTGATACCTACTTTCTCACACAAGTACCCAATCTTTGTAGTAGACCAAAAGCTTTGTAAGAAGTCCTCAAGAATGGGGAACATATTGTGGGAAGGTAAGTCCATTTTATTTTATTTTATTCAAAGAAACCAACTTGAGCTGATGTTTATACAAATTTGTGCTTACTCTTAATGGGTATCCTTTGTATATTGATGGTCACTAGCCACTTAATGTCTTTCTATGTCCTTAATGTGCCTCATGTTTCCTAAGGTCTTCTCATAGATGCTTACATTATGATTTTTGTATTCCCTTTTTTATTTACCACCATCATAATATTTCCCCTTGAGAAATAGTGTTTTGTGCATTGATCACTCCCCCATAGGGATTCCATTTGTGAGTTACAATGTAAGACTTTGGATAAGACTAGACCTTACTCACAAATTACCAAATTACCATTCTAAACATCTCCTTTAACATATTTTACCATTGTTTACACCTAATTGGTGTTCCTTTTGTGAGTTTCAGTGTAAGATCATAGATAGGACCTTGCCTTCCTCACAAAATTTTCTAATAACCAAGTCATAATTAAATTAAATGTGTCAAATTTGAGATAAGTTGTGATTGATAATGTGTTACATGTCATTGACATAATTCTCATCTTGAGTTAGTGTGATTAATTTAAGTTTAATTTTACAATTTTATTTCTCTTTTATACTTCCTAACATGATTTAGTATGATTGATTGACTTAATTGTTTTGTTTTGATACCATTTATCCTTTTATGTGACTTTCATTTTATTACATTATTTTCATACTTACCAATGTGATATAGTGTGATTTTAATTGTTTTAATTTGGTGTGTATATTTTTCATGGTTTAAGAACATTTTTTATCCTTTTTATCATCTTTGGTTTATTATAATTAGTCATCTTTTATTATTACACATTTCCCATCATGATATAGTGTGTAGTATATTTATTTTTGATTAATTATACTTTTCTAAATCATTTTTTCCTTTTTCTATTTAACCATGCATGTATATCACATAATTATAGAAAATAAAACACTCAATATATAATTCCCATAATGTATACAACAAAATAAAAATACATGTACTAGAAAGAAATAGATCTATTCATTAACATCTAAAACCAAATACAACTCATGAGATCAAAATCCAAGTGTCAAAATTAGTATATATATATATATATCTCATGTGTTTTATGTAACACAAGGTACAAAATACAAAACACATAGCTCCATCTATATGGCCAGGTTCCATCATGCCTATCCTATGGTCTAGCCATGTTACCCATAAATGCTTGGGACTATCCCTTCTACATGATACATTATAATGTGGCATTCTAGGATCTTAATCCTAATACATGTCCCTATAGGTTGGCCATCTAGGCCTATACCTATCTAAAATAGACAATGGTATCCATGTGTGCTTATCTCTTTAGTTAAGGCCTATGCCTATCCCACTCCCACTCTTTCTAGTGTTTAAAATCCATCCTTATGTGTTTGAAACTACCTTGAAACCTCTACCACCAATCTAAACTAGCCTAATTGGACTGGGGTAGATGGTACCATAAGATCATCTAGTAAGGTGGGGTGGTATGGTGCCATCACCCCATCTAAAATGTCATGGTGCATAACCATAACTAGGGATCCCCATCTGACCTTCTCTACCACCTAATTTGTAAAACCATAACTAGATATATATTAGATCACATATATATCTCAAAGTTTATCTATGTATTATAATCACATGTAGTTAGTATTCAATATTCAAGCTTAAAATTAAAATTATAATATTTATCACCAGTCTTAGTGGCATCAACCACTATCTCTACATATACTCATCTTTCAAGAACCTACTCTAAATATTTCATCCTCACTAGTGAAAGATAGGAGTCACCACTTGTTCATGTTGTGATCCTCTCATAAGAGGTACCTCTATTGACCATCTCTATCCTAGACTAGATATTGGGTCCTCTTATGTTATCACCCTCACCTATGCATACTCTTCTTAGTGGTGCCTCTATCTATCATGTGGTTTAGGTGGTCATTAATGATCATATTATATTTCCATCTATGGTTCCTATTTCACCCTTACATCCACATCCATGTCCTCTCCTCTTCTAGCCACCTAGTGTCATGCTCAACCTATCTATGGTCTCATATGCCATGGCCCAATATTGGGTATCTAAATTGGTACTCTTCCTCCTTTTCTTCCCCTCAAATCTATAGCATGTCATGTTCAAAATTTAGGCACTACTAAAGGTGTTACTAGATACGAGAGTTCAAACTGCCATAGTAAGCATCCCACTAACTTTTGCTTTACCCACCAAGTATAATGGCTCATGATCTATACTTGACCTAACCCTATCACCATGGTCGACTAACTAGGAAAAATAATAACAATGTGTGTATAAGGATTACACATGATCTCCCCTTATATGATCATTTAAAAAGCTATCACATGGGGTGCAACCCATGCTACCTAGTCCTACCACCATACAATCACTCAAAGTAACATATCATCCACCACATGAGGCAACCCAATTGATTGATACATAAGGAACCTATTATATATCTAAGTACTCAACAAAACCACTAGGCCTATGGTCCTCCATCCTTTGGATAACATCCCATACATATAATGCATGAGCTAGGCCCAAATGATGGACCAAAATTCATATAGTGATCCATGATCCAAAATGGACTAACACAAGGCTATCACATATAGTGATGCTATTTAATACAACTTGTGACACAACAATATGCTATCATAATTCTAAGCATGGCCTTTTATATATCTATAATATATATTATATACACATCAAATATACTAACTTATAAACCTAAGTACAACTTATCTAAATGCATCACCCTCTTATATAGTGTTCATCTCTCCTTGAGATCATCTAGTGTCCTTGTAATCACTAGTGTCCCTCCTATCGGTAGTCCATGAAAATATGGATGTCCTCTAGTGTGATACCCACCTCTATGGTATCTCCATATACCACCTATTGAAATGTGTTGGTCAACCACTCCCATATTCCAAGGAACATGATAATGAGATAAACACTTAGTGGGATGAGCCTGGTCTCTATTATACCTTGAAAGCATACTAAAAAAAGCCACACTCTATCCATGTCCATTAATCACTCTAGTAGATATGGTAGCCATGATGCATATATCAGTCACCAATACCTATAGCATGTTTGAAAAATATCAAACAATAAAAGATTTATTAGATTTTCATGTCATTAATAATCAAAATACATTCTTAAATTTTCATAAAACTCAATTAGTTTGATTTTATTTTTTTATTTTCTATAGAATCAAACTATTTAGTACTAAATAATCCATATAATTTATTTGGATAATAAATCATCCCTATCAAATTCCTACTAAATTGACCTATCTAATAATAGATCAAACACCTTGCCATGGGATACTAAATGATCCCTATCAAATTTGGTATAACCTCTTCCTTCCCAATTCCATATTTTACCCCTAGTTTACCTAAAAAATTCCTAGGGTTCATTTCAGTGCCTAGATTTTTCCTACCAGTCACTTTTCTATATTTAGCTCAGTTTTAAATCAAAATATTTGAAAAATTAAAATTTCCAATTACTTACATGTGTTGCACTCATTGTGTCCACTATTCATCCTCCCCATCTCAATTTTCATCTCCTCACCATGATGGATCTTTGGGCTCCAACTAGGTCTCTCATATCTTTGATTTCTCAGAATAGTAAAAAAGACAAATAATATTTTTTACACTATTTATATTTACTATTCAAAATTATTTACCTCTTAATTTGATCATATATTTGTTTCTAATATATTTTTTTCCAAACCATAAAATGTTTTAGATTCCTAACATTGAAGAGAATCTTTTCACCTTATTATATGTCTCTGCTACAAAAAATTCATTTTTTCACTCTTTTTTTGCTAATCTCTATAGGTTTGTATAATGTTTCCTACATTGAACACCTTCACATTTATTACGTCTCCTTCATTATATACAACACTAAGGTAGGTAAAGGTATGTGTTTTTCAATTGTGTCCTTTGATATTATCTTATTTTCTCCTAGCTATAATTTATTTAGCTTTAGCATTGTGTGTTGATATGTTATTTTATTGAAACACCATCTTGTGTTTCACCTAAGTGACATGTGATGATATTTGAGTGGATAATATGTATACACATAATATTTCAAACTTTATTAATTAATATTGTTTTTTATCTTGCAATAATATATCAAGTCTCAATCTCTCTAAGTATATGCCTTAAGAGGTACACTAGGAAAGGAGTGGGTAGACCATTTGTATGTTTCAAGATTGTTACCACTTACTAACACTTGCTATCTACATGCCCGTATCCTAAAAACATTCCCCTAAGCTTTGTCTCCTCTTTTTAACCCTCATCTAGTCATTTTACACCTTCATTAGCCCTTCCCTAGCCTAAAATCCTTTTTGATGATTTGTGTTACATTATTGGCCCTATCAACCTTGTACTCTAATTGATTAAAATTATTTAGGGTCTAGGTAATCCCCTAGCTAACTTAGCCTGAGACCTAATCTATTTTTTTCAATAATGATAAAGGTCTATTGGGTCAACCTTATCGACCTAAACTTTTAGAAAGGACTATGGTTAGATCTACCTATTAAACACATCTATTTCATCATTTATTGTGAAAGAGAAGATATATATATATATATATATATATATATATATATATATATATATTACATATTTTCTTATCCACCATTCTACTTAGGAGCATAGATTGGGGTTTCATACTTTATTTGGAGATACATATCTTATCTTGTGGAGAAGCCTTTCGAAGGGATTGATAACTTGTATAACCTAAAGCTAGTTTATCCTTGTCATTCTTAGATGATAGAACAACCTATTATGAATCACCTTGGCCAAGGGAGAGATTGAGGCTCAATGGGTTCATATTCAAAGGTAAGTATTTCTAACTTTGTTCCTCCTTTGTAAGAGTAGATAGATATGCATTTTTACTTCTCTCTCATGCATTAGGATTTTATATACTGATGTGAGTATATGTATTCCATGCATGTTTACTTTTAATTTTTATTACTCCCACTTTGTGTTACAATCTTTGGTGAACACTAGATTAGTCTTTACTTGTTATTAGTTTAGTGAATGTGAAAACATAGGACCTAGTTAGTGTTATTACATTATTTTGCTTGACTATAGGCTTTGGAACCCTCCTTATTTAAGTAATTGTGGTAAGAGATCCCTTTTATAGTTATAGGATCCATCTTGGTCATGACCTAAAATATCTAATGTATCGAAAACTAGAATTGTAAGTAAGACTTATCTTTTTCAAGCTAGGATTGATTTATAGATCAATCACATTTCCCATTTCATACAAGGCCTACCCCCTCACTTCACAAGCTCATAGTGATAAGGGTATTAGGTGTTTTTATAATGTATACCATTAACCAAATATTTATACTTGTCCATAAAACCAAATTGACTTCTCCCTTAGTGATGAAATCTAAGTAGGTAGGCCTTGGGAAGATAAATGTTTAAATATTTTTTGAATGTTAAGTGGTTTGGTAGTGTGTGAAAAAGAATAGTGTAGTGTAACTAAATAAATAATTTGAAAACCACCCAATTATACTATGTGAGTTAATATAAGCATGCAAATAAATTAAAAGCAAATGTGAATTAATTACTAGAAAATAGATGTTAATTCCTGAATTGATAATAGTATAGAGTCATTTCAAGTGACATGTATGAAAATAGTATAAAATAAAGTTTAATTAGTCACTACTATTATAAAAAATCAAGGTATTTAAGAATAAAGTCAAATAGGTTGATTATGTCTCTCAAACAGAAAGTAGACTATAAAACTAAGTTGATCAAGTCGACTTAGTTAGCTATAGGGTTGTATTTTTGAAGACTACTAACTTGTGAAAAATAGAAATGAAGTCAAAGTTGAAATGATAGATAGAGGTAAGAAAGGAACCATGGTGGGTTTGAAGATGATTTATATTTCCAAATTTTATGCTGTAGTGCTTAATTACTACTTTCAAATCCTGTAAGCTAGGGTTATGCAAAACTATATGTGTTGAAGAAGAAAAACTAACAAATTTAACCTATTCAATAGTGTTGGTTAACCTATATATTGGAAAAATAAAATAGTATACAAAGTCAACCTATTATAATTTTCATGCTAATCTAGAACTAAATAGTAATACTATGTCAAACTACTTGATCTAGTAACCTATAATTGATGAAGACCTATATAGACATATCATAGTCATTTTGAAGAAAATACGTGTTAAACAAATTCACAAAAAGTTATAACTATACCAACTGGTTCAATAAAGTATTGAAAATATAGAAAACATATAAATGAAGACAAAAATGATGGCATGAAATAAAACTTGCAAGAGTTATATTAATACAATGTTCACTAGAATGTATGTAAATGGAAATGCATCTGATCTATAAATTAATCCTAGTTCAAAGAAGATAAATCTTACTTAAACTTTCAATTCTTGATACATTAGATATTTAAGGTCATGACAAATATGGATTCACTAGGCCTAGCTAAGGGATATCTCACCACAATAAAATTAGTAGGGAGGGTTCTAAAGCCTCCAGTCAAGTAAACTATGTAATAACCCTAACTAGGTCCTATGTTTTGATATTCACAAAAAGTATAATGACAAGTAAAGTAAAATCTAATCTAGTTCTCACCAAATCTTATAGCACAAAGTGGGGGTTACTAAACATAAAATTAAATATGCAAAAGATAATCCTATTTAAGCTATGTATAGGTAAAACCTTAACGAATGGAGAGACAAATATATTCAAAAGCCATTACTTATGCTAGTTATATCTAATAAAGAGAGGACCAAAGTTAGATATACTTAATTTGAATGTAAACCTATCAATACTCAATCTCTACATTGGCTAAATGTGCTTCACAATAGGTTATTATGGTTTGTAAGTATCACTAAGAAAGTCTAAAGCATCCAAGACTTTTCCATAAGACAAGATTTTTATCCAAGTAAACCCTTAAACTAAAAATACTAAAGTATAATGGGGGAAGAGTAGATTTTAAAGAAGTGTAAATGAATAATTAACTCTTACACTCTCTAAGAATGTAAAAATGAGTTGTTTATATATTTTAATCTAAACCTAGTCCTTTTAGAAAGTTTAACTGATAGGGTCATCCCAATAGATTCTATATCATTATTGATAAAATAAAATTAGGTCCTAGTCTAGGTCAACTAGGAGATGACTTAGACCCTAAATTAGTTTTGTTAATTATATTATAGGGTTGAAGGGGTAGATAGTGTATCACAAACTATAAAAAATGGTTTTAGTCTAGGGAAATGTTAATTAAGGTATAAAATGACTAAAGGAGGGTATAAAAAAATAGGCAAATGTTAGAGGAATCTTTTTAGGATATGGTTGTGTAGATATAAAGTGGTACTTAATGAACAACAATACTATGATGCACCAATGGTCTACCCACCCCTTTCCTATTGCACCCCTTAAGGCATGCACTCGGATAGATTAAGACTCGATATGTTCCTACAAGATAGAAAGAATTAATAATATTAGACTAACAAAGAGAATGAAATGATATCGATCAACTTACTAGCGTACAAAATAATACAATGAAAATCTTATTATATATGCACAAAATAGACACCCAAAAAACATAGAAGTGGGTGGAACTAAAAGAAATGGGTAGAATAAAATAGCTAAGCCCATGGAGCCTACTTACCTAAGTGGTTAAAACCACTATAACAACACTATAACTTAGAAAATAGCCTAAGGTAATATTAATATGCTAATATCCTTCCTTAATGATGAAACCATAAACAAGACCAAGTTTATCCCTGATTATTATGAAGTTGTCTAAACCAAGTGGTTTGGTCATTATATCAGTTGGTTGCTCTATAGTGGGGCAATAAAAGAGACTAATGTCTTCATTCATAACCAATTATCAGATGTAATGATGGTGAACCTCAATGTTTTTGGTCTTTGTATGGAATGATGGATTCTTCACCATCTTCATAACAATATAATTATCATAAAAAATTGGATTAGGCTTTGATGACTCAAACTAAAGATCATCCAAGATTTTCTTTATCCACATAATTTCATAACCTGCACTGAGCATAACTTTATATTCTAATTCTATTGAAGATAATACAACTATAGTTTGTATTTTACTCTAACATGAGAAAACTCTTAAACCAAGAGTGAATACATATCTTATTGTATATTTTCTTGAATCTACTGATCCTACCCAATTAGAGCTAGAATATCTTGAAATCTCAAAATCTATAGACTTATTATATAGTATGCCAAATTCAAGAGTACCTTTGACGTATCTTAATACCCATTTTTATCTAACCAATGTACTTATTATCATTTAGACATGAAGAGAGATAGAAAACTCACTGCAAAACAAATATCTGGTCTAGTGGTAGTGAGGTAAATGAGACTACCCACTAGCTATCAATACACTATTTCATCAATCAGAGGTGAAGTAGTGTCAGTAGAAATTTTAGCTATAACTTTCATAGGTGTGTGATTTAGATTACAATCCATAATTTTAAACCTTTCTAATAATGATTTGGAATACTTATTGTGTGACATGAATACAACACAATCACCTTGACAAAACTCAACACCTAAACAATATTTCAATAGTCTTAAGTCTATCATGTCAAAAGTACAAAAAATATTAGCCTTAATTTGTTGAAGGAGATTAACACTACTCCTAGTGATGGATATCTCATCAAAATATATAATGAGAATAAATATATCATCACCATACACCTTTACATAGAGAGTTGGTTTAGAATTACACCTTTTAAAACTAGACTCCCTAAGAGATGAATCTATTTACATATATTAGGCTCGAAGAGCTTCTTTAAGCCCATAGAATGTGTTCCTTACTAGGAACCTAAAAACCCTATGTCTAAATAATGTATAGTTCCTCCTCTAGATCTCCATTAAATAAAGCACTCTTGACATGCATTTGATGCACCTACCATCCAAATTGAGCAATAATAACAAAATTCAAATAAAAATTTACCATATTTATAGTAGGAGAAAAATTCTCATCATATTCAAACCTTTAATCTTATGCATGACCTTTTTCATTAAGTCTAGCTTTGTATTTATCCAAGGAACTAGTTTCTTTTCATTTTACCTTGTAAATCCATTTACAACCAATGGATTTTTTTCTTGGTGGTAACTCCATAAGATCTGAAGTCTTATTTTTCATCAAGGAATCATATTCCAATTACATGGCTATTTCCCACTCATGATTCCTTTTGGTCTTTGAAAAATAATTAGGATAAAATACATGTGAAATAACAGTTATTAGATAAAAATTGTCATGCTCACCTCTATTACCAAACTACTTCCCTGATTTCAATCTTCTTCCTTCCACACTTTGTGACAACTCTCCCTCCTTTAATGCTTTTATTATAGCATAATAACACTTTGCATTCTTTGTTTGTTCTTCTTGAACCTCACAATGACCTAAAATAATTCCCCCCTTGGAATGTGATTCCACTGATGAAATAGAATCTTGGTAAACTTTCACATCACAACTTATAATAGAATCATTAGAAGAAAATAATGATTCAATATATAAAACTATACCAGTTTATGCGAAGTATGGCATCTATTAGTTTACTGTGACATCTCTATTTACCACAACTTTGTAATTAGAAAAATCAAGTAATTTATAGGTTTTGGACTGCTCATTGTACCCAAAAAACATGTATGCTTTACTTTTCACATCCAAGTTACTTATATTTTGACTAAGAATCACTGCAAAAAGATACACAACCAAAAATTCTAAAGTCACTTAAATCTAGAGTTAAACCTAATGAATCCTCCTCTGGATTCATATTCTCTAATGATTTTTAGGACTTCTATTGAGTATGTATATTATTGTATTCAATACTACCCAATATATATGGGACATTTTTTCTTTGGACCATACAACAAGATATGTCCATCATTATCTTATTTCACCTTTCACAACTCTATTTTTCTTCAGTGTAAGGGGTAGTGTATTGTCTATGTATTCTTTCAGTGGCATAAAAATCCCTTAACTATTTTGAGATGAACTCACCCCTATTATCCATTCTAAGAGATTTAACTAACCATCGCACCTATTTTCAACCATAGCTTTCCAAGAAAGTAAATTATAAAAATAATCATATTTATTCACTAAAAAGTATACCCACTTTTTCATAGATAAATCATCCACCAACATTAAAAAATAATGGGCTCTAGAAGGGACAGGTGTTTGTAGTGGACCATGTAAATCTATGTGTATCATAGCTTTACCAACATCAAATGAATGTCTAACTTGCTTCCCCAATTGACATACAATACATACATGATGACCATCACAAATAAAAGGAATCTATTTAACCATCTTAGTCTTCTTCAATGTATTCAAATACTAGAAATTTAAATACCCATACCTTTCATGCCACAGTGAACTTGTGTTATCAACCACATTGCAAGTGAACTTTCATTTTCACTCTATGGATCTGCAACCTTATAAAATCAATTCTCACCAATCCCAATATAAATAATGTTGTTATATTTTGTAGTGACTAAACATTATAGTTTCTTTAATTTTACAAAAAAATTAGATTTTAAATTGATCTCACTAATTGAAATCATATTTTTGTTCATATCAAGCACACACAACATTTTTAAATTTATACCAAAATACACCACTAAAAATGATCTAAAAACTACCATATCCCTTCATAAAATGAGTTCTACCATCTCACAAAGATATAGAATCATTACTACTATCATTTTCAATAAAATCCACATACTAGTCCTTATGGCATGTATAATGGTGAGATGCCCTTGAATCAACGTACCAAGCTTGATCCACCATAAAATTACCACTAGAAGCCATGAAATCAAAATTATGAGATGTTTCCTCACCTTCACCTTCAACTATATTTTCATGATGATCTTTCTTTTTGGGGTTAGCCATATCTTCTTTTATTTTCCTGCAATCTTTCTTAATATGACCAGGTTTCTTATAGTAAAAACATTTCCACTTAAATCTCTTACTAGAACCACTTAGTTGTGAAGTTTCTATCAGAGAACTAGTAGTTTTACCAAACTACTTACCCTTTCCCTTAATGAAGAATGCACTCTCTATAGAATTAGATGTAGATAGACAACATTGTTTTCTCATACGGTCTCTCATTTTACAATAAAAATGTGGATAAATTTTCAATGTCCAAAGTCTATGTCTTAGAAATCATGTGTAAGGACTCAAAAAATGACTCAAGTGAAGGTGAAATATTTTGTATAACTAGAGAAATCAAATCTTGTTCATTAACAAGCTTCTACATAACCTTCAACTGATCACTGATGTCCTTGATCTACAATAAAAACTCTAAAATGGAGCCACCTTCCTACATATTAGTGGAAAACAACAAATTCTTAAAATAAAATATCCTACTAACTTTAAAAGCTTGATATTTAGAAGTGAGATTAGTCCACAAAGTTGATACACTGGTCACATTTTTGACCTCTGAGATTAAATTATCTGCAACTAACAATTTTAAAAACATAAGAGCCTCATGATGACATTTATCATAGTCATCAGTACTTGTGTCATGCTTTTGCTCTTTACCGAGCACCATTTGATCAATACTAGGATATCCATGTATCATAAAAAAAATTGACTTCACAAACTAAATTTTTTTTCTATCAATTTTTATGATTCTAGAAATAAGAGGTGTTGTAAATTAGCCATTTTGACGTAATTTTTCCAAAAAATGTAAATATCATAAAAATAATAATGAATTTACACAAAATTTCTCCTATCCACTGATTCAAATCAGAAACTAGTCAATACCTCTAGTTTTTAGCAAAAAACTCAACACCATCTAGGAAATCTTAATTTTTTCTTTAAAAACACCAAAAATAGATTAAAAAAAATTAAAATGAAAGATGTAAAACTCTAATTTAAAAAAATTATTCTTCATCAATATCCAGATATGAAACCCAAAAAATGGTGAAATTTTCAATCAATTTGGCTTTGTAATTATCTCCCAACATAATTAAATGTGTTCCTCCAGGCAAAACCTTTGGTAAAAATCAATTTCTAAAGTTTGAATAAATAAATTGATTTTTCCAATTTTAAAAAATCACCTAATTTATGATTGGTGGATTAAAACTTTAGTATAAAAAAATTCATAAGAATATTTAACCAGTCAAAATTGACCTATGCAAATGGACAAACAAAAAATCTTCAGCAACTATTTACAAAGCCAATTCTCATCTAAATATAATTCCATCAAATGATACTATCTTCTCCTAGCTAATATAAATTTATAAAGCCACTAAATATGATAAATGAACACCAAATGAATTTTTGGATTTCCTCCAAGCACCATATGCCTTACATGGGAGAGCAAAAAACAATGGGCCTATTAGCCTCTCCTGTGTCCTTTCTCTCTATCATAGAGTTTACTGACCTTATCTAAATTTTCTCTACTGATCTAGATTTTTGGATGATCATAGGAAAAAATATATTTTTATCCCTCTCATGGCACTCTACCAGGTGCTTCACACTCCTCCCTAATGAGTATGTCCTCTCTTTCTTCATATGATTCCTCCCAAGCTCCCTAAACCACAAGCTCTGATTATCAAATTAAAACTAGTGAAGAGAATGAAATTATATTGATCAACTTACTAACATACATGATAATAAAATGAAAATATTACTATATACACACAAGAAAAACACCTAAAAAACATGGAGGTGGGTGGAACCAAAATTAATGAGTAGCGTAAAATAGCTAAGCCCATGGAACCTACTTACCTAAGTGGTTAAAACCACTATAACAATAATATACCTTAGAAAATAGCCAAAGGTAATATTACTATGCAAATAAATAACTCATAAAGTTTTAAAATATTATGTGTATATATAATCATAGTATTATCAAAAAGTGTATTAGTTAATTAAGTTTTAATTTCTTCTTCTAGTGTATAACTAGTGGAATAGTGTAAAGAGGGAGAAGGAGAACAAAATCCTTGCATCTTAAGCCTAATATAATTTTATTATTGTTTATTAATATTGTAAAAATATATATCATTTTCATACCAATATACCTTATCATCTTGATCTTAACTGTTATATTCATTTCCATCATTCACATGAGACTATTCTTTGTCTACAAAAGAATTTTCTAGGCATACAAGTATGAACATCTACAACTATATTTATCTATATACTAGCATAGGTATAAGTCATGGCATGATTATATTATAAATAATCCATAGTATTAAAATTAATTGATGTTTTTAGATTCACATTCATATATAAGTTACCAAACCCTAGGATGACAAATGATACAAGCACAAATCCTACTCTTAGTATGAGAGAAAACAGAAAAAATGGAAATCCTAGAGAAAAAGACCACCCATCAAGGGAAAATCATATAATATATATAAATATTAAACCATAGTGATAGAAAGATTAAAATCTAAATTAACTCAATTTTTTTTGTGTTTAAGACAAGGAACAAGTTAACCAATATGTTTTAACAAATTTTGGATTTAGTTGTCTAAATAAATAAAACATTGAGACTATTTTAACCCTAAATTTAGAATGTGTTCAGATAGGGTTAAAAATATATGAATAGTTCTAACATAAATCTGATAAACTAATCTATAGTCGACCAATCAATATGAAAAATTAGATAAACAATATTCTAAATTTATACAACTAAGATTGCTAAAACTATTAAAGTATAACTATTGAAATATATTTCAATAAATAAGAAACAATGGTACTTAGAAAGTTTACTTTGTGTAGGTAGATATGTCTTAGAAAAAAGTGTAAAATATATTGGATCAATATTCTATATAAATCATCATATTTCATAAATTATAATTTTGTGGTCATAGACACAACCATCAAATCTAGACACTACCATCTATGATAACATCATACTATGACACGTGTCTGGTACAAGATAATGACTAGATGAAGATTTGACTATCTTTTTTTTAAATTTTTTTTACCTTTCTGCTAATGTATTTATTTTTGTCATACATTTTTTCATTTTTTAAATTTATCAAGTCCTAGATATTTACCCCTCTTCACCCTTAGAATGAGTTTGTTAAAAATGGGTTAATAGGATCATAGTGCCAAGCTACCCTAAAGACCCCTCTAGCAATTGAAATTACTTATATATCTAATACTAAAAGGAGGGTCTCAAACTTATGTTTCTCCCCTATGTGTAGTAAAGTGTGTGCATAAGGGTAAAATATAGTACATGAATATGGATGTAGTGATATATATGGTAATTTGAAAAATATTGATCATGGAAATCTCTTTGAATGTTTAAGACATTTGATATGACTACTCTTATTCTTAATATGAAAATAAATATAAATAAGGTAGAGTAGAGTGGTTGTGTAGATGATTTATTTATATTTAATAGATATTTTCTTGGTATTTTTAAGGTCATGAATGAGAAGGCATAGACTTTTATTTATAACACACCTTTCAAAAATATCTCATGGTAAGGTTCAATAAGACAAATAGGCTGACCCATGGGTTTTGATCATTTTTTAATTTGGACAATTTTTGGCCATTGGAAACTAGATAATCTTCTAGAGAGTAACCTCAATGGTAGTGTCCCTATATGGTCAATAGTATCTAAAAGGATAGAAAATGTGTATGGATCTAAAACTACAAATTAATTATGTTTATTTAGTTTTAAAATTTATATGCAGTATAGGGGACTTGGGTCATCAAAATGATATAGATCAGACCAAGAGATAAACATTCAAACAGAATGAGATGGAAAATGGGATCCTTTTGACATTATGAAGTATAGAACTAAAGGGTAGATAGCCTTAATTGATATTTTTCAAATGTAAAAGACATATATGATATAAATATTCAATTTTAGTATCTACATTTTCACCCCTTAAATCTTTAATTCATAATGATGAAATTATTTGTTTAAAGGAAATGAATGTGTAACTGAGTGTGTATGAGACACCTAGCCTTTGATTGAGCCCAATTTTAGTGATTTACTAGTGTATGACATGTAACCAATAGCATGCTAGAGTGTCAATCAATGCACACAATATAAAATTTTAAATTATTGAAATTATTGAAAAGAAAAGAGAGCAATGAAGGAGTACACATTTGTGTTGATGCAACCATGTTTCCTCTTGATGCTTTTAATTATTAAATATGATTCATTATAAATAATTAGAGATGGATAAGGGTTAAACCTAAACTTTTGAGATTTAAAAAGGGAGACTAGAAGTTTTTATGGCCCCAATCTAGGGTAAGGATGAGTTGTGACATGACCATTAAGATTATTATATCTCTATCGCACAAATCAGGTGTGAATATACATAATTTGAAGAGGGTGAGTGATTTAATCAAATCATACTATATATACAATAATTTCATATTATTTAATCACTGATATATATATAAATATGCTGATTTTTAATTATTTAATCACTTAAACCTATAAAATGATCCCATGGTTACAACATAAAAGGCTCAATAATAGTACATGCTAGTGTAATCGATGCATCTTGGTGAGTATTATAATTGATAAGTTTTATAATTTTATATGAGATATCATCGTATATTCACCTATAATATGTTTGATATTGAGTATGTGTCATAAATATGAAAAAATATTGTTTTAAATCTGTACAAAATATGTGTAATGTATAGGATTCTGACCCTAGTGCATATCTGAATAATGGAATTAAACTAGAGTTTATTCAAGTGTGAAATTTATATTATTTTCATATCCCACCACTAAAATATGGAGATAATGAGTAAGTATATAAGTGTGGAGGTCATGTTTTTATGACATGCCCCCACTAAAATTTGGAAATTATGAATGTGTATAAGTGTTAAGGTCATTCCTTTATGGCATGCCCTAGCTGAAGTCTAAGAAATGTGAAAATTTTGAGGTCATGTCTTCTATGACACGCCTCCACTAAAATACTCCTATCCCCCCAATTGAGGTGATTTAAATAGAAACTAGTAGCTACATTATTTTAAAAGGATATTGTAGTCGTATAACCTATGTTTGAATCATGTAGCACATAGGGATAAAATGGTGAAGTATAAATATCAATTAGGATAATAGTAAGTGGTCACATAATTTCCTAAAATACATAATATAATCCATGAAAATGTATAAAAGGCATTACTACAAGATCAATAATAAATCAAGCACACACATAATATCATTCAATCTAATGAAAAAAAAGGAATGGTCTGAGGAGAACTCATACAAGGGGCTTGTTAAAATTCAAAATAATTTAAATGAATGACATATTTAAATATTCAATGAACATAAAATGGCACAAGGGTCAATAGGTAAGGAATATATTCAAATGTTCTAAAATATATATAATAACAAGTAATGGAATGCACTCAAAGAAGTGAAAAGTAGATGAATCATAAGCAACCAACATAATCATATCATACTATTACCTCTATATATGAGTTAGAAAAAAATGTTATGTAGCATATCATATTAAGTATATTATTAAACATATGAGGATGGATATAGACGTGTTGGAAATATAATCTCAAACATGATAGTATAGAAATGATCATAAATAATATGTAATTTTTATCAATCATGATCAAAGAAGTAAATACCACCCCAAAAAAAACAACTTGAGTAGAGGAAAGGTCAAAAACATAGAAGTTCATAGATCAAGTGTCTGGGTATGCTTATATCACACTCAAATATGCATGAAACATATGTATACATAAGAATTAAATGAAATGATATCTACTAATATAAATCAAACAACATAGTTTCTAAAAAACTTTAAAAAATTATGAATGTTAAGTATTTTTTTTATTTTTGAATTATTTGAGTGTTTTTTGTTTTGTTGGAATATGTGTTTTTTTGTGCATTATTATATTATTTAAGTATTTTTTTTTTGAAATTTCATAATTTTTTTTCCATTCTTGAGAGGTTTTCCTTAAATTTTAGCCAATTGGTACATGTATTTTCCCCAAAAAATTATAATTACAAATGGGCCCAATCAATTTGGTTTAAACTTTCCTTTATTATCTTTTTTGTGTTGGTATTTTTTGGGTTTTATTTTAGTACTAGTACAATCACAAAAATTTCACATGGCCAAACCTATTTTTATATGCATGTTTTACATGATCTTAATATACCCATAAATTTTCAATAGTCCATGTGTATTTTGCAATCAATTATTCTAATTGATGTAATCATTTTTCATGATAGTCATTATGTTTTATAATATCCTTGAGAGAAACATTAAAAGATGGTATTTATTGTTAAATATGTAAAATCTCTTGTGTATCATAAATCAATGAGTAAGGTGTAGCTTGAGTATGTGTGTGAACATTGGTGTGGTATGGCCATAAAACATACACCATTTGTTGATGCCAATATGTACTATATCATTCAAATATCTTTCCAATGATTTTGATAATGATTTTATTTGTTGCTTTCATATGGGCATTAACTTGTGGGTAATAACATGTAAAATATGTATGTTTGATTATACTAACCCACTATTGGTAATTATTTTTGAAGGTATGCCCAAATACAAAATAGAATTAGTTATTAAAATATGCATATACCATATTTGGTGGTATATTCAAGTGGAATGACCTCTGCCCATTTGGTAAATATTTTGTAGTTTTGATTATGAATTTACGACCATCTACGTATATGGTATTAATTATTCCAATCAAATTAAAATCCCATAAGGATAATGGCCATGGTGAGATAATCATTTGTAACTTGTGAGATGGAGCATGTTTAATTTATTATATTTATAGAATTTTAAGAATAATTTGGCATATTCAATATATTCATGTTCATTTTAGGAAAAAATATTTTTGGAATAATAATTTTTGCAATGTTTCTTGGCCACTAAAGTGTCATTTTCATTCACTATCATTAATTTATAAGAGTGTGGTTCATGCTTCAACTTTGTATAAGAACTATAGTAATTACCCATCAAAACTTCATTTGAAAAAATCTTTTTCAATGATAACATAAAAAAGCACCTCTTGTTGTATTATACATTTTTCATTCTATGTAATATGGTCTGGTATGCCTAGTATAATAAGTTATATATGCCACTATACCATTATGTATTTGTAGAACTGCATGGGATATCAAGAGCTACTAAGGCATCCATTTTGTTTAAGATAATGGATGATTGCCATAATTAATGTATTATAAAATTGATTTCATCATCACTAATATTGAAAGGGATTAACAATTTTACATTAGCCATTACATCTACATGACATTTGTCCTTATGTGGGATATTGTTGATAAAAGATGAATAAAATGTTTCTTTCAATCTTTCCACCATGTCTTTATATGGATGTAATTAAATTGATTAGTTTGGTAATAATTATTAACTTTATTAACAACCAACTAAGAGTTGTCAAAAACATGCATATCCTTGATATGATGCTTTTGTGTTATAGATAATCTAATTATCAATGCCTCATATTCTGATACATTATTGGTGAAATAAAATGATAATCTATAAGAGAATGGCATACATTGACCATCAAGAGTAGAAAATATAATACCTATACCTGTAATTATCATACATTAAGATCCATAAAATAACATTGTCCATGGGTTATTATATATAAAATATACTTCAAAATCATGAAGGAAGGCCTCAGTAATTGGGAATGGATATGGTAATGGAGCTAATACTAATTGATCAGCTATAACTTGACCTTTTACTATTTTTTGATACACAAACTTGAGATCAAATTTATGATCTACATTACCCACAATGGGTTTTGTTCATGAGAAAATTCAAGGGATATTATTTAATTATATCATGAATCTCTTGTTGATAAATTATTTTTCATAATTTTAGTGTAGCAAATATTAATTCTATATATAGTTTTTCCATTGGGGTATATTTCCATTCGTAATAAACCAACTAATGAATTATGTAATAAATTATGCACTCTCGATGGTCATCATCATAACATAGTGCCACCTAGGCCTCATGAGTTGCTAAGATATAAAGTGGTGGTGGTCAATCTATTATATTAAGAATAAGTACTATGAATTTGGTAAATATTCCCTGATTTTGTCGAAACAATGTTGACAAACGCATCTCATATAAATTTTGTCTTTTAAAAATTATTTGAAAGGAATCATTTTATCAGCCAACTAACCAATGAAGTGTCAAATTTCTTGAATTATGCCCTATAAACATCATAACTATTTTAAATTATTTTATTATCACATATCAATAATATATTGTAACTTTTTTATCAACCACTATGGCTCAATGGTAAATAATGTAGCCCAAGAGTTTTGTAGAAGATATAGTGAAAACACATTTCTTTAGTTTAAATGCACATTGAGATTTTATAAGTGTTCATGCATATGGAATGATATTTTTATAGTTTATATCTTGCAATTAAATCATTGACAAATTACTCCCTAATTTTATCGATAAAAGCATGGAAATGTATGTCATTTCCCTTTGATATGTTGATCTTACATTTTTTAGTCTAGACAACATTATAGTATAGAAAAATGTTCCCCATAGGGTGGTAAATGCTATTTTTTATTTGTTTATTGGGTTAATTTTAATATATTTATATCTATTAAAACCACATATAAAATAAAATGTCTCGTATCTAGCTTTATAATAGACATTCATTTCAAAGTTGGGTAAAAGAAAATTCTCTCTCAGACAAGCTTTGTTTAAATCATGTTAATCAGTGCAACATTAAATGTCACCATTAGGTTTAGTGATTGGTTAAATGTTATAAACTCAATAATAGTGTGCATTAGATCTTATGAATTTTGCATCTAAGAGTGTTTGAATTTCATATTTTACTAGTAATGCCACCTTGGGATGAATTTTGTGAATTTTTTGTTTAACTAATTTTGCATCTAAATATAGTAATATATTTTACATTATTATTAATGGGTTAATCCTAAGCATATCTAAATAATACTAATAAAATTATATATTTATTCATGTATTAACTTCCTATAGGATTTTCCTTCATCATCCTAAATCATTATAGTGAGTAATAGTGGTTGAGGATCTTTATTTATTCCATAGTTATATATTATGGTTTCCTCATTAAAAAAAGTGGAGTGTTCTACAATGTATGGTGTAGTAGGAATAGTGTTAGGTACATCATTTTTGATATTTGTATCATCTCTCTCAAGAAATTAAGTAAGAGTAGAGGTGGCATGAGTAAACTTATTATTATGATATGACCCCAAGTACTCTAGTAATTACTCATCATTTGAGAACTCATCCAATATCCAAATTTATGGTGAAGCATTTTTATCTATCAAATAAGGGTTTAATAAATGTAAAATACGTGTTTAAGTATGTATATTCATCTATATTTTTTTTCTCATAATAAATGGTTTACTATGAGTAGCTTACTTTTGCCTCATGCATTTTTGTAAAAACCCCAAGTCATGCCGATTTGTATTATGAGTAAGATAAATGGGTTGGGTGACACCTTGTTCATATTTTCTTGATACTTATCCCTCATATCTAAATTTAATCAAATATTGATATTAAAAATTGTAAGTTTTATATTATGGTTTAGGAATATTCATTATTTTGACTATCATATAATGATTGAAGGGAGTAGTTTCCACTGGAAATGGATACATAAATCCCTACTGGATAAATATTAGGCATGAGTGAAAAGCATATAGGACTACATACATTTAATGTATCCAAGGTTATCCTAAAAGTATGATATAATTCAAATAATTTGTCATCACTTGGCATAAGGTAGGTAAATTTAAGGGTCCCATAGTAATGTGTAGTTTTATTTTATCGAGTACTTATGATGAAATATTTTAAAATCCCTTGATGATCATACTTGAGGAGTCTATGTCTTTAACCTCAATGCTATGTAAGGAAAGGATTTATATTTTTAAAATGTAGATTCCATAACCATTATCCATGAATACTTTTTAAACCATTTTATCATAAGTACATACCTATATGTATAGTGGCAAACAATAATTTATATAATGTTGAGGTGGTAACTCCTCCATTTCAAAATATATATTATCTAAAATATATTTAATGGAGTTTACCATAAAGGCCACATATGGTGTCTCTACATTTATTTCTAATATGGTCATACATAATGCATCCATAAGGGCATATTTGTAATGAGATAAATGATGGAGAAAACCTAAAAGTGAAGTATTTGTAATGACCTCATTGGAGTAGTTTTGAGTGTTAGATGAAGAAAAATGGTTGTTTCATGCACTCCCTTTGGATTTTAGTAGTGATAAATAGGATCTCATTATAAAAACTATAGTAAAAAATGGTATGTAAGGATTAATTTATTTTAAAGTGACCAATGTTTGAACCACTTATGGTTTATTGAGCTAACCATGAATGAAACATAAAAATTAATGAATACCATTATGTATTGTATAATGAATTAGCCAATATATGAATCCATACTAAACATTGTTCGAGGAAAATAAATTTTTATTTTTAGGTTTTCAATATTTTGAAATAAGAAATTAGCAATCAAGAAAATAATAAATAATGAAACCCTTGGCCAACTAAGGTTTTGAGACCAATAGTTGGGTTCACAAAATGTTTTAAACATATTTTATAATGTGATTGTAAAGGGTTAAAAATATATAAATAGTTATAATAAAATATTCATAAAGTAATCTATAACAATCTAAATAATATAAAACTCAGATAAATAATATTAAAGAAACTTATACAACTAAGATAGATAGAAATAGTAAAGTATAACTATTGAAAGATATTTCAACAGATAGGAAAAAATATGTAGAGTCAATATTTTTTTATCAATCATTAGATTCTATAAATTGTACTTGTGTCTATAAACACTACCATCAGATATGGACACTATGATTGATGTTAACATATAATTATACCATAGGTGTCTAGTAAAAAATACTGAGTGGAGAGGGATGTGACCCAATTCATTCTTTTATAGTTTTATATTACCTTTCTAATGATGTATGTAGATATGGGATACAATTTTTCATCTTCAATGATTTATAAAACCTTAGCTCTACACCCCTCTTCACCCTTTGAAGGAAATTGATGAAAAATGGGTTAGTGGGCTCATGGTATCAAGTTTGCTCAAAGAACTATATCAATGGTTTATACATACATATAAAATACTCAAAGTATGGCCTTTGATGTATTTATTTCTCCCCTATGTGTCTGAAAGTCTATGCAAATGGGTGAAATATACAATATGAAGATGAATTTAGTGATCTATCTTTTAATTTGAAAAATATCACTCACGAGAAGATATTTGAATTCTTTCAACCTATAGCATTACTAATCCTATACTTGATATGAAAATAAGAATGAATATGGTAGAGTAGTGTTTGTGAATTTGATTTATTTAGCTTTAGTATATGTTTTCTTGGTATTTTTTAGATGAATAATGAGAAGGCTTAGAATTGTATTTATACCAACCTTTTGAAAATATATTATGGTAGGGTTTAATAAAAAAATAGGTTTATCCTTGAGTTATGATCATTTTTTAATTTGGATGAATTATAGATAGTAAAATCTAGATAAGGATCTAAACACTACCATTAGTGGTAGTGTCCCTTTGTGGTCAATAATGTCTAGAAGCATTAAAAAAGGTATGGATCTTAAACTGGCAGTGAATGATGTTTATCATGTTTTAATATTTTTGTGTAGTGAAGGGGACTTTTGACATCATAATGATATGGATTACACTAATATATAAGCATTTAGGCACAATGGGATGGTGAATGTGATCCTTTGGTAGCAGTGAGGTCTAGAACTAAAGGATAGATCCATGATTAATATTTTACAAATGTATAAGGATGAGATGATATAAATATATAGTTTTAGTATATATAGAGACCAATAATATTTCATAAAACATGTCTAAACCACAAAAATAAAAGAGTAAATAAGATCCACTAAACATTAATATTTATAAAAACAACCATAGGAATGGGGTGATAAGCTTATTTAGGTTTTTTTAGTGCTATTATTTTGTCATTATCATCTAGTAGTATTTTTAAAGTCTATGTGTTGGCTCAGATCAAGAAATATACTAATGTGAATTTTAGGAAACGTTTATTATTATTAATATTATTGTGGTATCTTGATTTGTATACTATGTATCTATTTTTTCCAAGTTATTTACATTTCTTTGTGATAGTTTGGATCATTGTGTTTTCATTTATGAGTGACTCTTATTTATTTATATACCTTTGGACCTACATCATTTTTTTTAAATTTAAATCAAACTATAAAATATTTATAATATTTTCATAGGCCATGAGATTAAAAATATGATTTATAGGAATAAATTGTATAAGATTTTTTAGACCAATGCATTTTCAATCACCATATATGATTCATCATCAAGAAAATTTATGATGAGAACTATAAACTGATATCTTTAGATATAAAAGCATTCACATTTGAGATGCTATCAATGGTTACAAAATATTAAATGTAATGGAATGTTACAAAAGAATTAGGAACCAATTAAGTAGTGAATGCATCAAGGAAAAGCTACTCATCGATAAAAAGGAGACAAGATTTAAATAAAATAAATCTTATTTGGGTGCCTAATTAAATAATATATAGAGGATAAGAATTATAAAAACAATAAAAAAAGTTAAATAAGTTTATGAAGGTACAAATACATAAATATCTTATATATTCTAAAGGTAGAAAAAATGACTAATAAAAAATGACAAAGACTCCACTAAATCTAGGGAGGGACCTATTAAGCCGGCATGCTTTTTAAATTATTAAGAATGGGTCTCCAAGCTTGATTAATCCCTATTCAATTTAATTTTTAGACATGGAGACATGATGAGAATCCATATAAATAGTTCACCATGTCCCAAACTTAAATCATGATGAAGGAATAGGGATTAATCAGGCTTAGAGACCCATTCTTAATAAATTAAAAATAGGCTTGATTAACGGGGCCCTTTATCTATTTAGTGGAGTCTTTATCATTTTTATCTTTAATCCCATTTTTTCTCCCTTTATTATCTATAACATAATTAATAGTCCTTTCATAAATTTATATAATATTTTTGTATTCTTTTGATAAGTCTTATCCTCTGTATACTCTTTAATTAGGCATCCAAATAATCTTTATTTTCTTTCAATTTTGTCTCCTCTTTGTCGATGAGAAAATTTTCCTTGATACATTTACCAAATCACTAGTTATTAACGGTTTTATAATATTACATTACATTTAATCCTTCTTAACCATTGGTATAATCTCAAATTTTAGTTTTTCCTATTTTAATGATATCAGTCTTAATTTCTTAACATGCATTTTCTTGATGATGAATCATAGATGGTGATTTAAAATGTTTTGATATAACAAATATTACACATTTTATTCATTTAAATAATATTTAAAAACTCTATATATAACCATCAAGAGTCATTTGATGTATAAAAAATAAGTTAGTGGATTGGATTGGACTGACCTCAACCAATACCTAGTGACTAGCTCAATATTGCCTACATTTCCAAAACAATGAAGAGGGATCAAATTACATGTATTTATCCTACCATAATGTATTTTTGTGTGTGAAAAATCCTATTAATTTATGTTAAATTTCACCTAGGTCTTTCTTTATCACAAGCACACAAATAGATATATTTTTTTTAAAATTTAGATTTTGAATAACATTATGCTAGATGGCTATGTGTTCTAAGTGTGACATTTTTTATCACTGAGTGCTTGTCCTTGAAGTTATCCAAAGATATTTTTATATATAAGGTTTATAATATGTAATTGGGTAACTAATGGTTTGTATAAACTAACCAAACAAGATCTAAAAGGGTAAATTAAAATGCCCCAAAGGGTGGCATGTCCAAAACAATCCTTAAAGATACATAAAATATTTTTTTATTATACAAACATTAATATTACCTAACACTATTTTAAATCATTTAAATTTTACTAAAACAATAAAAAAATAAGAGATAAGATAATAATACTAGTAATCCCTATGACTATTTAAAATTTTATGAAAAGATTAACAAAATATTGCACTATAAGTAAAGTAGAAAAGGAGATTCGAGATGATGACAGATGTTCTAAAATGTTCCTATTTACCATTAATCATATGCATGTATGTATGTATGTATTCACATTAAATATTTTTAAAAACAAGGATTATACCAAATTTAGGTTTCTAAATAACTAAACCTTATATTACTGAAATTAACATTAATATTTTGGTCATTACTAAAACTAAAATTTTTAATTTTGGTAATTTTTATAACTTATTTAACACTATTTCCCCACCTATTTTCAATCACTTTCATTACTAAATACTACATATCTATGTTATAAACTATGGATTTCTCTAAGATTCCCTCTTCTCAAATTATAATAATATTAATATCACTTTTTGCACATTTCACACATGTTTTTAATTTATAAATTTGTGTCTTTAGGTCATATTTTTCTTACGTTCCATAGTTTTTGATTTATTGTAATTTTTATAAGGCTATAACCACATTGTATTCCATTTTTTCAAAACACTTTGGTGAACCAACATTGCTTTCCATGTTTATTATATGGTTTGGTTTCACTTATCATGCATAGTTAATCTTGATAATTATTTAGGGTTTCCTAATATCATTATTTGGAATTCTCATAAATAATTGACCCTTGTTGTTTCCAAGTGCATCATTTTCTAGGTTTTGTGTTTTTTCTTGTGTTATAATTTTAAAGCCATAATTTTATTATACCCTTATATCTTTTTATCATACTAATATTATTTAAAATTACTAATATGGGATTATATAAGTAAAATATGAATGATATATATATATATATATATATATATATATATATATATATATATATATATATATATCATTCATATTTTACTTATATAATCCCATATTAGTAATTTTAAATAATATTAGTATGATAAAAAGATATAAGGGTATAATAAAATTATGGCTTTAAAATTATAACACAAGAACAAACACAAAACCTAGAAAATGATGCACTAGGAAACAACAAGGGTTAATTATTTATGATAATTCCAAATAATGATATTAGGAAACCCTAAATAATTATCAAGATTAACTATGCATGATAAGTGAAACCAAACCATATAATAAACATGGAAAGCAATGTTGGTTCACCAAAGTGTTTTGAAAAAATGGAATACAATGTGGTTATAGCTTTATAAAAAGTACAATAAATCAAAAACTAGGGAACATAAGAAAAATATGACCTAAAGACACAAATTTATAAATTAAAAACATGTATGAAATGTGAAAAAGTGATATTAATATTATTAGAATTTGAGAAGAGGGGATCTTAGATAAATTCCTTTCCTAATATCATTATTTGGATTTCTCATAAATAATTGACCCTTGTTATTTCCTAGTGCATCATTGTCTAGGTTTTGTGTTTGTTCTTGTGTTATAATTTTAAAGACATAATTTTATTAGACCATTATATCTTTTTATCATACTAATATTATTTAAAATTACTAATATGGAATTATATAAGTAAAATATGATATATATATATATATATATATATATATATATAAATACTAATGATTAATATATGTATAATTGTGAATATGAATATGATTTATAAGATGAATTAATTACACAATATATGGAAATTTTGATTGAAACTCTTTGAACATATGTTATAGAAGATCCTTATCATTTTAATAAAATTATTTAACATATGTTAATTAATTAAGGAATTTTTTATTATGATAATGACAACTCATGTAAGTCATATGGGTAATGAGTGGAAAAATACATCAGTAAAATCCCCAAAAAAAAATTGATCTCTTAAATTTGATCATGAAATATTTTGACTTAACATTATAATACCTAATTGGATCATAATTGGGTTAATAAAATATTAGTAATAATATTGAGACGAGGGTTATTTATTAGGCACTACACTAGCCCAAAATAATTTTTGAATTATATTCACCATTCTTTTGCCATACTAATATATATTTATAATGATTGTCTGCTAAATTGGGTCCCCTTTCCTTATAATTACTATCAATAATACACAATTAAAATTACCATTTGGATATTGAATACTCGTGGAGGTATTTTGGGTAATGAATAAAAACATATGAGTAAAATCCCAAGAAATGAGATTAATATCTAATTAAAATTTCTCTTGGAATCTTTAAACTTAACATTAAAATATAGGATTAGGTTTTTTGTATTAGTCCCATAATAGTAATAATTGTGAGGAAAGGATTATTTATCAAGAACTAAACTCCTAAATATATTTTTTCAATGGAGAAAAAGGCCCAAATTGGTAAATTAAATTCACCATTCCTCCCCCTACTAACAAATGTTTAAGTTGGTTGTGTGATAAAGTGGGTTCCTTTACATTTTTATTATTACCAATAATTCATGGTGAAATAAAAGGTAATTCGGATAATGACTACTCATGGAGTAATTTTTGTAATGATAAAAAATGTGCATGAGTAAAATCCTACAAAAATAAATAAATATCTAATTAAAATTTATCATGGAAGATTACAATTTAACATTATGAATATGATGAAAGAATTAGATATTAATATCATGCTTATGTTTTCAATGGAATACCTATTATTTTTAATGACTTCTCTCATTTACATTATATTCCTCATTATTTTTATCCCTCCCTATATATGTGTTCACTTTCATACCTAAGCCTATAATGGTGCATAATGTTTCTAGTAACAATAAGAATCCTCATATTTTTCCCATAAAAAATGATGATATATTTATTATTATGATTACCATAAGGTTAATTTAAATAGAAAATCACATTTTATAGTATTATATAAATATAAATCATGTTGAGGATGATTCATATGATATATTATTAGTCCCCTTGGTGCCCTTAATTGTTTGACATGATTTTCCACCATGTTTTTCATGCTCAAGTTTAATTTATTTTATGGATAAAGATATCCCTCTAGGAACCTAAAATATTTATGTTATATGTGAAATATTATATAGGTAGTATGAAACTCTATTTTTTTCAAAGAAATTAATGACTTATGCATTGATATAGTTCCAATTTTTCCAAATACATCTATTCATAACTTTCTCATAATAGTGAACATATTTTTACAACTCTTTATTTTTTTAATGATTTTATTAAGATTAAAATTGATAAAATTACATTTAATATGAAATAAAAGTACTATTCCATTCATGAATATATTATTAAATTAAATATCAACATTTATAGTTTGAGCTATTTTCCACTAGAAGGTGAGAAAATATGTTTGTTTTTTGAAAGTCTCTTACAACCTCGAAATGAAAAATTACTTTTATAGGACTTTACCTCATTCAATAAAATTAATTTTAAAGATAAGACACTTGAACATCAATTCTTATAGTCACATGACCTTACATATGAGACACATTATGTAATATACTCTTCTATTCAAAATGATACAAATCTAAAAGTTGCAAGTCATAGCCACATGTAAATAAGTAAAAATTTTATGTCATTAATAGATGATATAGATCTATAATAATAAATACAAGACTTTTTACATTGAATGTGAATAATTTTATAAGATTAATGACATTCCAGGTGTGATATTGAACAAATAATGCAAGCTTTAATTTTTTATTTTACCACAAGCTAGGCCATATGACATGACTAGGCCCTTACCCAAATACTTTGATATAAATGCATTTTAAAATTATCATATAAATAAATCATCACATACATGATTTGAATTAAATCATAATATCCAATATATTATTGATTTTGGTCATATAGAATTGACATATCTAGTGAACCACTTTCTCATAGTCCATATTTGATAAAGCGATTTATTCATAATTATGGAGTGCCTATGGTTTCCAAACAAAGTACATTGACACATTCATCCCAAGATGAACCATTATGTATTAGCACCTTTATGTAAGGTAAACAAAGACACAAATTAATTATTACTATTAACACACTATTTAATAATTACATAATTGATTTCCTTGTTACCCTTAGGTTTGGTATATCCAATTAAACTAAGATATATTCATATACTCATGGGAATTCTCTCTTTAGATCCAAAACTTTGAGATTCATTTTATTATCTATCATTATTTGTATTAGTAATATGTCCTGACCATTTCATGTCATACATACCATATGGAAATACAAAATTATATATATAATTCTATGGATACATCACATAAAATAAACTCCTTCTAATGGGAATAAATGTCTAATACTTCATAAATTTGACACTTTTTAAATTCAATAGGATAAAACAAAATAAATACACCCTAGTGTGTTCTCAATTGATACTATTAGAAATTAAACATATACATATAAAAACATTTGATAGTACACATGCATCTATTATTTATTATTCATAGAAATTTTAATTAAATAATAAATACCCATACACTAGAGATATCAATTATTTTTTCAAAATAAAAATATTTACTAGATTTGCCTCTACAAATGATATGTGTAAGCCATATACTTCAAAACACATCATTTATTAAGATACTTCAAGAATATCTCATATTATTGGTTAGTGTGATTAACACATTTTCTATTCCAATGTTATCATATATAGTATCATGTTAGTTTTAGTCATCATAAAATATACAAATTGTGTTGCTAACACTCATACAATTTAAAATATAATAGTCCACATAATTCAGACATAGAGAAAAATTAGGAAAATAAGACACATAAAAATAGGTAAAACCCAAAAAAATATATTATGTAAATTTGATGTTTACATCATATGAAATAATAAAATGGTTTCCATCACCCATATATACTCATAAAAATAAAAATTTTCTCCATGGCCCATAAAATCACATCATATATGGAGGTAAGTCATCCTTTAATCTATCTCTACTACCCTTAGGGTAAATTAATGTTGTAAACATAGATTCCTTCTTCATCATCTACTTATATACCAAAACATCTACTTAATCTCTTGTAGTATACCTTTCTCATCCTCTATCTTGGAATACATCTCTTACAAATCCATACACTATGAAAAATAGTTTGTAAGTCTTCATAATTTCTTATTATGGGTGACATGGATTACATTATAATATTTTTATCCCAATCTTAACCATGTATTCAATCCATAATTTATTATAGTATTATATCCCATGTATACCACATTTTATTGAATTAATATATCTAATAAATAATCATGCATCCTTGCCTTTAGATCATACCTATCTGGTAAACTAGGGATACCCCATGGAATGTCTAAAGTTATAATACATAAAAAAAAAACCCCTCATTGATAAAAACCCAATAGAGTGAAAATAACATATAAATATATGATATTTTAAAATATTTCATTAATGTAAAGTACTATTATAATTAGAATAATGAATACAAAATACATGCCTCTTTCCTAGATCATCTATGGGAACATTGGCCACTTATACCACTAATGACATATCTCTCCATATTTCCTCACCTTATCCCTTGTTTCATTCTATTGAATCACCTCCTTACCTCCAAATTATATAAATCTAGGTTGAAATACAAGTTCCATATTTATTCTTTCTGACCACGTTACCACCTAATAGTAACACTACCATTTTATACACTCAAGTCAACACTAGGCTCATCCACCTTTTCACCATCAATGTATACTATGTTTTCCACTCTAGTTGGTGGAATATTCATAAATATTTAATTAAATTTATAATATATAATTAATATAATAATAGATATAAGTCTATCCTATTATATCATGAACTATCTTGTAACATGTAGATACTAAAATCACTTAACAATACCCTTAATTAATATTTACACCACTAAATGAGTCTAATCTAGTGTGACTTACCTACATCATCTAGCCAGTCTAGATTCCCTATGTGGTGTTTTTATATGGAATTCATTAAAGTCATTTATCATGCATCAATAATATATAGTATCTCCCTATTTATGTCTTCACAATGGCATAACATCCCATCTAGTTACATACATAATCCTCATTTTGCATCCCTTTAAAGGGAAACCAATAGGCCTTGTAAATAGAAAATTATTATTTTTATACGCTTGTAAAATAATCCCCACTACCAACCACTATCATGTGCCTCATTAGTGTGTGTGTGTGTGTGTGTGTGTGTGTGTGTGTGTGTGTGTGTGTGTGTGTGTGTGTGGGTGTGTGTGTGTGTGTGTGTGTGTGTGTGTGTGTGTGTGTGTGTGTGTGTGTGTGTGTGTGTGTGTGTGTGTGTGTGTGCGCACGCGCACGTGTACGCATGTGCCAATGTACAAAAAAATCTAGCTTATATAATATGATTATCATCTAAACATTAAATAATGTATCACATCCCATAAGAATAAGGCACACCACTAGCATTCATGACCATAAAATAATATAAAATTATGATATTGTATTAAAATAATTTATGCATTTCACTATGAATAATATCACTCAAAATGAGGTTAGGAATGTCTATATCATGTAATCTCTCATTATTACCCATATAATAATTCTAAGTTGTTGATCAGCTCTGGGATGTGGTATCCTTCATGACTACCTTAGTTTATTTGATTAGGATTTATCAGATCTCCATACATCTTCCAAATTCATAGTTATATCTATATTTCATAACCAAAATGTCTAGTATCACTATCCCACCTCTTTTCTAGAGCTATTAGTAAAGGTGTACATATTAGTCTATAAGAAACTATCGTGTCTCAAGCCAATGACCTAGAGATGTTTTTGGTCATTATCACCTAACCCTAGAACTTGGATACTCTATATAAAATATGCATGAAACACTATTAAATATGTATGTCATTTTATATCATAAATAGAAATTAACAAAGGATATGTTTATGAGTGCATACTGATATAAGTGATATAAATCTAGTATATTAATAAAAATTTGAAAAAGGGGTTCATAATAAAAAATAGACTATCATATAAAAAAATCAAATATTCGTGCATGGAAATCTAAATGACATTTAAAAACATTATGTTGGACCCAAAAATGTACTCAACCATTTTGGGTGTCATGAAATGAAAACATATATAAATGGAAGTTAGATATGTGAATGTTTTTATTTCTTTATATGTAATGAAGTAAAAGTGGATAAACTCCCTTATTTATGCATTAGGGATGCATAAAAAACTCAATATAATTATATAAATTGAATATATTTCTAAATTAAAGATGATTTTCATTTTTATGTGTAGGGCATTTTACTATTATGGGCCATTAGTGAATAAGGTATTCAATTACAACATATAGACATGTGGATATGTTCTAAGATTTCTTGTCACACTAGCACATAATAGTGAGTACTATGAAGTTAACACTGTCCATGCAAAAGTTTTATCTTGTTTTGATTAGAACATGATATGTTAAGAATTAAAATTTTTAATTATATTCATTGAGTTAAGTCTAGTTCCATAGGACATTTAGGTCATAAGTTTTACATATCACTATCTTATAAAATCTTATCAAAATGTTCAATAATATATTAAGGGTAAAGGTTATAATATAGCATCGAGACTAAAAAAATATGTTTTAGAGCATGTGTAATGTAAGCGAAGGAAACAATGACACCTTGGTTATTGGATCCCAAAATTCTATGTTCTTGGGCGTATAACAATATAAGGTAACATATTCTACAAATTCCTTATTTTCTATAAAATAAAAAATGGAAACGAAACTTATGTTACTCATAATGCATTTTAATTGAAAACATGTATATAACTTTATCACCTCATAACTAAATTAACCTATGTCATATGTGTTTATTTTTTCATGCCTAGAATGATTAGTTACATATTGTATTTAGATGTCTTAAATGAGATATGAATCATATGTTAATATCCTTTGAATAATGAATCTATAAATGTTTTATTCCATCCTATTTTCGAATTCAATAATGTTTTTGGATATAATGACCCAAAGGTGTTGAGCTTGATCACAAATAAAGTAGAATTTAATATTCCAAGGGAAAATGTAAATAATATTCTTACATTAGTTGAGAGTAAACTATGTATTATTGGTATATTATCTCCACAAGATTTATTTTCATCAATTGGATTTGGTTCATTTTTAAATAATAAATATAGTGTATGACAAATTCATGCTAAGTGATTTTCATGATCGATAAGATGTTGGTAATCAATTTACTATAATATTTTGAAAAACCAACATGCTCTAGTTAAATAATTTACCTCAAGATAGAAATTTTGAGAGCGTTTAATAGATATGTTAGGAGCCTTAAAATTTATGATCACTACCATCCACTAGTTGTGTTTATCTCTAATTTTGTTGCAATACAAATAATTTCCATTACTTCAAAACACATGCAAAATTATTGGTGATGTTAAGTGAAGAAGTGATTATTGTGATAAGAGCCAATAGATGGTATTAGAAAAAATGAATAGAGAGAGTAAATGAAACTACCAATTTAAGGGAGACTTATACCTCATTTCCATAAAATATTCCATTTGAGAATCCATATTCAAACCTAATATATACATCATTGGTGACTAGTTCAATATAATATAACAACACTTTTAAATTTATAGCATAATTAGATTTCCAATATGTAATGTAGTTTAGATATAGTTATTTTACACCATGCTTCACCAATAAATAACATATGATGATTTTTAAACAAATAAAAAATTATTAACTATGAACTTAGGTAAAGTACATTTCACAAGCTTCCAATCATAGAAATATCCATGTAGAGGAAAAATAGAATTTAAATTAAATATCAAAAGATGTGAACTAAAAATATTGAATATATTCATGCATATTGTATTGGGAGTAATGCACACTCATTTAATTGTTTATACATTAATATTAAGGGAATTAAAAGGATAAAAGAGTATTGATGTTTAGGGTTATGGAATATCAAGCTTATATTTTATTAGTAAATTTGAGTTGGAAAATAATGCATTTGATTGTATAGAAATTATTTATTTTGTTGTGTATGTATGTGTCACTTTATAAAGAATAAAATGTGGGATACGAGTTAGGATTAATAATCCCTCATTCTCAATGCTATAAATTTTGGAATTTTTTAAATAATAGAATGAAACTTCTCTATGTTGAGATGCCTTAGGTGGGATGAGGTCAAGGGGAAGTGGGAAAGATTAGAATTTAAATTGATTTTTTTTAAATAATTAAAAAATTAAAAAATTACCAAATGATTAATCCCACATTAATTTGGTGGCATTACTCAATTATTTATATAAAAAAATCAATATATTTTTTATAATTTTAAGGACATAGGCTTTCATGATAAATATACCTTAATCCCATGGGATAAAAATGACAATAGTGTATTTTAGGTCTCAACCCATAGACCCACACAAAGGGGAAACCTAAGGCCAATGAGGTAAAAAACTCTTTATAAGTGTGCATTATTCAATGGTATTTGACCATTGAGATATAACCTAACATATGAAAAATAAGAATTATTATTTGGTCCTTCACCAATAACTAATTTGGAAAAAATAGGGCTAAGCCCAAAAATTTGATGTTGAAATATGGTGACAAATATTATTGTTGTCAAAAGGATAATATTATGACTTTTTAAATTATTTTTAACAAATTTAGCATGGTCATGCATATATTTTATCATATATTTTTATCCTTGGTTACATTTTGCATGTCATTATATTGATAGAAATTATATTTCAAATAGAAATATAATGGTATTAAATTTGGATATAATGGGTGTAATATCATAATAATATTTTTGTCTAAGTTTTTATGATTACACAAAACTTGAAAGGTAAATATTAATGTATAAATAAATTGAATTTCATGAAATCTTATGGATTTCCTATAATGATGTTTATCATCACATAATAACAATGATATGTGCTCAGATGTTCCTCATGATGTAATTTTGAGATGAATGAGGTATGATTGTATGTTTTGACTGCATACCCATACCTAATTTTGAAAGGATTTGTATAACTCCCATGCTCCATGGGTTTTAAAATGCCATCATAACCTCCATTATAAAGGAAATGGATCAATTTCTTAGTTGATGATTTCTCCTTATGATGATGTGTATATTGCATCAAATATGTTTAAATTAGGTATGTGTAATGCTTAAATCTACTACCAAATTTCATGGGATCCCTCAATTAGATAAAATTTATTTTATTCCTCAACAAATTTTTTTTTTTAGAATCTTCCTTCATACAATTAAAGTAAGACTTAAATAGGATCATTTTTACAAATTGTGAATTATTATTCTAGGGAATTCCACGAATAATTTTACTCATATATTTGTGAGTAATAATTTATTGGTGATTAGTTTTAAGGTTTCTCAAGTTCATGAATAATTTTTATATTGTGATAAAATCTCATAGAGGTATGAAGTTAAACAATACTAGGAAATAGTCATCTACATTTGACCCAATGTGTATTAGGTGGAGATATTATGAAAAATCAATGTATTACATATTCTAAGTTAATTTTTGATTCATTTCATGTTTCATAATCATTTTTTAAACCCTATTATTGTAACTTTTTTTATCTTGATTAATGAAGTAGTTTTCATAGATGATAAATAAAATATCTATGTAATAACTAATATTTTTTATTATTATGGATATAAACAAGGTATTTTTAACTAGTGACCCAACCCTATACAAGAGACATGTAGAAAAGGCCACCAAAGCCAAAAAAATACGTAAATTTTTCTATTAAAAATAAATATTACAATACAAAAAGAGCATAATATAAAAATAACTCAAAAATAGCTAGAGATTGACTAGTTTTTTTGGCCTTCAAAGGCCTTTTCCTAGTTGCTAATCATTATTTTCAATTCCATGTATATTTTTTGATACACCTAATGGGTTTTACCACTCTCTATGGAAAACTCATTTCATTTAACATTCTTATTGGTAGGAGTCTCACATTTTTTATTCATATCTCCCAATAATACCTTGAGAGACTCTATGGGAACTAAAATATCTTTCATTGATGTTTTAATCACAACCAAAAGAATATTTATATTATCCTTCAACTCAATGTTTTCATGATATAATATTGAGACTCTATCGCTAAGAATATTTAATTTACTTTCCATCTCCTTGTGATCAAGCATTATCTATTGATGGTTATTCTCCTAGAATAAACTATTATTTTATGCACATCAATCACATTTTATATTATTATTTATAGGGGATGTGTTTAATACATATTTGAAAAAAAAATCATACATTATGTGAGAATATGGTGAATGTTTCCTAGTAGATACTAAGGCATCAATATGGGTAATTTGATTAAGGTTTTATTGAATATTTTGTTCATTTGTGATAAATCCAATTTTTATCATAGTATATCACACATAAAATCTCTATTGTCAAAAACCCATGAATTTTTATTGGAAAAAAATTTCATGATTTATTAATATTTATGGACTACACATTCATATGGTTAAGATTTTAGTTATAAAAATGTGTATTGGTCTTAATTAAAATTGGGAATGAGTTGAATGCATATACCTAATAGAATTTACCAAGATCTCTATATCAACAAATGGCCATGGTGAAGTGATCATGCACATTAATAAAGTACACATCAAATAGATAAAATCAATTGAAACCATCAATAAATAATATTACACAAAGAGATTGGATTTAATAATGGAGATGATTTGCTTATACAAAGGCTCAAAGTTCACAACTCTCATAGCTCTCAAAGCTGTCATAACTCACAAATGAGTAGCTCAAACAATCTAGAATATACTATCTTAACTACATTCAATATAAAGTGAGAGAGGTGTATATATAGGTTGGATAGGGAAAGATGTCACACATTATAATGAATGTGGTACTAATATTTCCAAGTAACCAACATGACCTCTAGATCCCTAAACAAGCTAATACAATCGTGTAGGAAAAGCCTAGTGGGAAAAAGGCCTACATAACGCCCCCATAAACACAACCTAGGTAGGAAATAATACAAAAAAATGGGTCTTGATAATGAGGCTTGATGAGGTACCCAAGTACATAACAATCTCTCATATATAGAGAAGAGAAACCCCAGTAGGAAAAACTTCCCCCAAAAGAGAGAAATGAAGAAGAGGAGACTAAAATACCCCCCCAAATGATGATGTTGAATTAATTATAACTCTAAGTATAACTCACAAGATGAAAAAGGTAAATAATGAGATCCTCTAACTAAATACTATAGAAGTTCCATCTGTATCAAACAATATTTCTTCCCTTTGACAAAGGAAGAACCTGATGTGTGAACTAAAAGTCTACCCATTCCATAATGGAAGATGAAGGTAGTACTATGAAAATCTCTTAATGTGGTCCAAATTATATATGCGGTATAGGTTTGTTAAGAATGTGTGTGAAATCTAAAAGTAATACCACTGAAGTGAACCACTTAGAAGAATGACATGAAACATTCACTGAAAGAATGTCCATGTGAAGAGTGGAGCATGGATCACCAATTGAAGAAAAAAAATACATAGGAAAATATGAGTCATAAATGCTCACAATAGGTGTACTCATACTATAAACAATGGATTACTCTGATGTGAAAGGCTTTGAAGGATTTGGAAGAGCAATAATCAATATAAGAAGAAAAGCATAATCTATAATAAGATAACTAAGATCTGGTAGAGTCTCATCCTATAATAGGGGATCAATAGAAGGAAGATCACTATAAACCATGGATGCATCATCATAGGAAATAAAAGTAGGAGGTGAGAGTATAAAAGTATCTAAAGATATGATAGGAATAGGAGTAGGAGTGATGTAAGTCTCAACTAGATCTCCAGAAAGAGATTATAGGATGCTCCAAATAGTGCATGGACACTCTATATGTTTTACATGATAATGAATATCCATGGAAACATGAAGTAATAGAGTGGAAAAAAAAATTTCACAAGTATTATCACACTTATTAAATTGAATGGGATTAGTGGGTGTAATAATCTAACCATATAAAAAAGGAATATGATTCTTATGTGTGAGCAAATGTTCTATATAAACATGCCAAAAAGCATAATTATCCTTCCCAAGAAGGATCATTGGAGATAAAACAAATATCCTCATCTATATTAATAGTACATGCTCTAGAGATGGACTTTACATAACACAAAAAATGAGTGTAATAAAATAAGAGCAATTAGTGCACAAGTGATAATGAATACTCAAATAGATGTTAGGCTCTACTGATAATACATCCAAGAATACATGAGAAATATATGAAATTAGTCACTAAATGGTCACAGGTAAAAATTATGAGAACTAAATGTACACATGAGAGAGATGCAGGACAAAATCATAACCATAATACAACCCCCCTAAAACTATGTCAGGTAACCCCCCCAATTTTTTTTTTCGAAAGTTTATAATGTAGTGAATTTTATAAGTCAAAATGGCCCAATGTGTGGGAAATAATAAATAAAACTTTTTCAAAAATGGTACTCAATTTTTATTTACCATTTTCAAGATATTAATAATATAATTTCCTATAAAAAGGCTTATTGACTAAAAACATGCACTAAAAATTTAAAACTTTTGAGAAAACAAAAGGGAAGGTATCCTTATAACTACTCATTAGAACTAGAATGGAATGATAAACCTATACAATTAATCAAATGTCATAAATAACCCTGCCCATACACCACTATGTACATTTTATAAGAAAAGGCTTATATGAAGGTGTTTAATTAAAAGTTCAAAAATAAAAAAACTATTTTAAATAAAATTAAAACATGATTTAGATTTTAATTTTTTTATGTCATTATTAGGTTTGTGTCTATTATGTAGCTAATATAAAGAAGAGCCTGAAAGAGGTACCTCCATATGAGGGAAAATCAGCATGGAGAGACTTGAAGATTGGGTGTCACTTAGTGTAGGCTTACATCATCTTAAGAAGACCAAAGGTAGTCCATTAAAGTGTAGACCTGGGGATTCTATCACCACACACTACCTTCAATACAACATTATTGAAGCAAAAAAATAAGGCACACTCTTTTGAAATGCCTCCTCTTCTATTTCACTCCTTAAAAGTTTAGGACTCTATATGCAGCTCTTGACCTCCTCACCCTCTAATCTACAATAAGCCTCAAAGCTATAAAAAATCAATGTAGCCCAATACTTCACAAAATATTCTTGTCTAGATCTAACAATGAAATCTCTAGTATCTTCCAGCAAAATAACTCATATCTGAGAGTTCAATGCAACAATCAAAATAGATGATAATTTTTAATGAACACAACAAAATAGATTTGCAAACATCAATGGAAAAGGATTCCATACTAGTTTGTGTAAGCTACAAGAGTTTTAGATCTGAAAATGACTTAAAGAGATGTTAACCTTGAATTATTTTTATCACCACAATTGATATTATCCACACTTGCAAACCTTACAAGTCCAATGCCTACCATAAAAGTACCAAGTTGAGATAAATAATGCTACCAAGGTTAGATGTCCCATGCTACTTTCATAAATAAATGAGTATAAAATTCAAAGCTAAAATATTGGAAGGGAATGACACCAAAGATGCAGAAAATGATGCCAAATTTAAAATCTAATGTCTATAAAATCAAGATGCCTCATATTATTAGATCTAAAATGAGCCTATCTCAAACTGAAATGCCTTTTCTTTGTTTTCCAATGCAAAATAAGAGCCTCTACAAAAATAAAATACATATTTGGGTGTAACAAGGATGCCTTCTTTTCCAAGAGAAAAAAATCAATGCAAAGTTAAATATTTCTAAACTCTACCACAAAACACTAATGTCAATTTATAGAGGAGATATTGATCTAAGAGCAATCCATTTGCAAGCTAAATAAGTTCAAAATAACAAATTGTTATAAAAAACCAATCTTATGAAGAAAACAACTAGGCCTTCCTCTTAACCTATCAACAAGATCTGCAACCAAATTCATACAACTAATGTAAAAATCCAACATACCTGTAATACCTTTGATTTTGTAAAAAACTACCCCAATTTTTTTTATAAACTCTCTAAAACCTTACCTCAAAAAAATGTAAATAAAATCTAGATTTCAAAATAAATCTTACAACATAACAAACTAGACAATAATGAATACGGATTAGCACTCTAATACCATAAAACAATTTGCTAGGATCTCTATATCAATGAATGGCCATGGTGAAGTGATCATACAAGTCAAGAAATTACACATCACACAACTAAAATAAATTGAAACCATCAAGAAAGAATATTACACAAAGATATTTTCTTTAATAATCGATATGTATTGATTATAAAAAGTCTCAAAGTTCATAGCTCTTACAGCTCTCAAAGTTGTCACAACTCACACCTGAGTAGCTCAAATAATCCACAATATACTATCTTAATTACATTCAATACAAAGGGAGAGAGTTGTATATATAGGTTGGATAGGGAAAGATACCACACATTCCAGTGAATGTGGTACTAATATTTCAAAGTAACCAACATGACATCTAGATCCCTAAGCAAGCTAATACAATTGTGTAGGCAAAACCCAGTGGTAAAAAGGCCTAAACCAAAAATACCTCTCTTATATTTTCTAATAAAATGATTTTTTTCATTTAGGTGACGTTTAGTACATCATTTAGATATATTATTTATCAATAAATGAATTGGATTCTAGTCATTATTCATATCTATATTATCATTGTGTTTACATGCTTAATAATTTGTGGGTTTTTTAGGAGAATTCTCAAGGAACTCTCCATAGGGTTGAAAGTGTGATAGAGTTAGTCAATTATTTGTCCATTTGTGTATTTACATGTTAGTTTTATGTATATTTTTATCCCTCACACTAATGTGTTTATATTATATTTTTTTTGAGGAATTCTAAGTGAATATGCGTAAATTTTATTTGAATTCTCCTTGAGCTTCAAGTCACCTCAACATGCATGAAACTTTTCAAAAAAATTCAAGTGATAATGAATGTTATATCTTTGATAAAGTGAATAGAATTTAAATATATAAGGTCATATTTCTTTATATTTTTTATTTAAGATTTATTATGTGTGATAAAGTGTTTATAGTGTTAGTGACAATTAATAGGACACAAAGACTATGGGGTTTTCTCATTTTGATAAATATGGTACATTTATAAGTTATACAACATAAATGCATTGAGGAAAGATATAGTGAATCCCCTCTTTATGTCATAGATCCATAATTTAATGGAGTAAACCTACTTTTTCATTTTACTTCTTGTGTCTAAATCCTAGTAAGAATAATTTTCAGTGTGAAGATAATGCTAAAATAATCTAGTATATCCCATTCTCACATAAATTTATAATGAAAATTTTAGCCCCAATAAATTTGACCTATTATGATTATTATTTATCCACTATTTCAATAATAATTTTCCATGAGGACTTTACAGTTGCTTAAGACTATATGTTTTCATTTTGATTAATATTTACAATAATATTGTTGGTGATAGATATAGTGATATTAATATGATAAAATATTTTACTTCCTTACTATACCCTAATTTGGTTTTAAAAAATTTAATAAGATATAAACTAGTATAAAAATGATTAAATTATATATTTCAAATATACATAACCAACCGTGAAAATTAATTTCAACCATGACTGAGTGCACAAGCTAAATATAGTAATGAATGTACAATAAGAGGTAAGAAGGCTCTTAGTTTATTCATTGTGCTATTATGATTTATAAATATATAAATATAATTTATATATAATGTGAAAATTATATGTGTATGGTTTGTTCATGCCTTTTTTCTTGTGGTCACTTCCATAAATTTGGGTCAATATTAATAGTCTATATTGACCTATAGTGGTTGATATTGACCTTACATATATAAATGTATTATTTTATTTTAGTATGATATGCCTATGTATATAATGCATGTTTATTATTTTAATAACCTTAGGAATAACAATTATGCACATGCATGATTAATCCTTAATTATACATAATAAATTTGATGTCAAATGGAGATGTTAGGTGAAAGGTTAAGTTGGAGTGACCTTACTTAATCCCTATTGGATGACCTAGTGTTGGAATGAATTTTTAATAATTTTTAAGGGGATTAAAAATATAATTTATTTATTTTAATATCATTCGTGTGTGTGTGTGTGTGTGTGTGTGTGTGTGTGTGTGTGTGTGTTTGTGTGTGTGTGTAAATGATAATATTTTTCCTATATTTCCCTTGATACAAGCATGTAAATGAAAATTCACCTTTATAAATTTCATATTTAATTATAATAATTTAATAGGTGTACTATATAATATTATTTGTTTCTTGTTAATGCATAGTATTTATCCCAAAATACCTTATAGTGACTTTGTACATATGGAATCATTTAACTTTGAATTAAGAACCTAGTGGCATGTTATTTAAGCCTAAATTTAAATAAGGGAATATAAAAGGTTAAGGGGTATTAGATTAGATTTTATTAAAATATGGTGAACTTATCTAATGAGTAGGACAATTAATAAAAACTATTGTCATTTAAAATGTGCAGCTATGGATGATATACAATCTGGGAAGTTTTATAGTAGGGTGCAAAGTACAAATGGCTTGTGTAGGGTGTAAAGTGTTTGATGTTGGGTGTGTAAGTCTTATCAATCATATTCTCTTGAAGAACATTGGTTGTCTCATCCCAATGATGTAAATATCCCCAAGGTGTATGACCCTTACACTCCTTGGTATGATCCTCCATAGTAGGTAAGATTCCTTCTATTCTAAGTGCACCTAGTTAGGACCAACATGTAGATCTAAAAAGAAGAAAGGTAAATTAAACCCTAATATAAACCTAAGATATTAAGGGAAAAGGGAGGGAGAAGGTAATAATTTTGAAAATAAAATATTATACACCAAGAATAGAGTGAGTTCTCCTACTATCATGGACACACTAAAAATATTTGAGAGTAAGACATTATGACATAAAATCTAATAAGGACACTATAAATGCATAAGTGTTTCATATAGAGTCATGAGAATAAAACATAAAATTAAGAGGGGTGAAGAACGATCCACAAACAATGTCTACATAGACTAATATGCACACAAAACATGACCTAAAAGTGAGTTCTAAGTTCCACATAGAGGTGATGGGAATGGAAAATAATGAGAAGGGTAGACATTACACATAGACAAAGATTAAAAAAACATAAATAACACATAGTGTGTAATAAGAATAGAGGGAGGTGAACTTAATTCTCATTAACATACAAGGTTAAACCAACAAAAGTGTTCTTGGATGGTAAATTTTGGTAGTGTGAGGTTGCCTAAAAATGTTAACCCCACTCTTTACAATAAATAACAAGGATTTATAATGGATAAATCCATTTAAAAGTAATTCACCACATGGGGTGGTAGATAAAATCTTTTAATTCTATTATGGCACTGCATATATGATTCTTAAATTTTGCCTAGTGATTTAGATATGGGAGTTGGTGGCAGGATTCTTCTAGATACACGTAAGTGTTTGAGAATGGAAGATTTTTGAAAAAGTTAAAGGGATGGCATGTGATTATATTTTGACATCTGATTAAAACTTATGCATTTAATTATCCTTAAAATATCTCAAACATTTCTCAACTGCGTTTCCAATTAACTCTTTATACTTTATTGTCAATTATCAATCATTGCATGGGTCTCCCTTGAACTACCATGTCATTATTGTGTATTTGATAGGAAACATCACCTTACACCATTTGGGGATATTTTGCCATTAAGGCTTACATATTTATATTACACAGTGAGCCATGAGTAGGCGAAGGACACAAATTTAGAAGTCATTTGTAGGGTTGCATGAATATTAATCATTTTACACTAAATGCCTCATAATAATTCCTTCAAGTCTTTGCTTCACACCCAGGGTCCATATCAGTCTAAAAATTAGTATGTGTGTCACATATATCTCATCCTATGATTCATGATAATGATGAAGTGAAACTATATGATTTGGTGAGGGACTTCATCATGGAAACATAAGGATCATTTTGAATAGGAATGCACATGAATATTGAAGATCTCGGGTGCACCTCTCATGATTTAGAACTACATCTTGCACACCTCTCATTTTTCTATCTTAAGATTGGGGGATATAAATCCTTGAACCTACACACCATTTTTTATTTTGTGATGGAGGGTTATTTAATATCATACACATTAAAAAATCCTTGTGAATACAAGTTGAGACTTAGTCAATGCATAGATCTGCACTGACTGTTCTAAACATGGGTGGGGATGGGAAACATTGGTGTGTGGGCTTGCCTTAAGGAACATGAAACTTCACAATAACATAAACCCTCTATAATATCTTTGTGAGTCATGTGCAATCTATGGGTGACTCATAAGGTCAACACTTTTGGTGACCTCTATTGTTTGTTTGCCTACTAAGTAGGAATCTAGTATCCTTTAAAGTAATCTATTGAGCACAAATTTATTAGAAATTATATTCATCTCATCTTTAAACCTAATATATGTGTATTCTTATATTTGGAATGAACTAATTTCCTAATAAAATCAAATAACTATGCCAAAGGCACTTAGAGGAAAGAGATCTAAGCTAAGAATAACACTATGCATAAGTGACTAGAAGAAATAAAAACTATCCTAAAAAAATATACAAAAGGCACTTAGGGATATGATAAAAAATATAATATACTTATTTACAAATTATACAAGAATAAGAAGAGATAGTGATTGATATGGATCCCATTTATTGGTATGGGTAGTTATTATTCATTTAGTTTAGTGAGTTGGAAAGTATTGGCTTTCTTATGGTTGATTATGGTATATGAACCACTCCATATCATGGTGAATTTAGTATGCCTTAAAATTTTTGCTCTATCTACATCCCATTTAAATAAAAAATATCCTTCTTAGAAACTTTTACAAGTGTCCCTTTTATCAAAGTTCCTCTTTGTCTGGTCTTGTTGAAGTTTTATAGTGTGCATAGTTTGTGCTCTAGTCTCTTTGAGTTGCATTAGCTCTGCTAGTCTTATTATAGGGGATCACTTTCCATAAAATAAAACTAATGGTAAGTTATACTTAAATAAAATTCAGATATCTTGTAAATCTTACCTCCTTTCCATAAACTAACATGAAGGGTGAATTTCCCAACACTCTTTTGGGTATGACTCGATTAACCCAAAGGGTAGTCCTAACCTTAATAGTGTGCCAAACTCACTAATTATCTTCCATTGTCCTCTTTATACTTAATATAAATTTTTTATTTATGGAATAATCCAAACCATTACCTTGAGGGTAATAATTAAATCAGGATCGCATATGGATTTTATGTTTTATGGTCCATTCATAAATCCTAGTTCCAAAGAAAGCCAATGCATTATTAGAGATAATGGTGGCTAGAATACCAAATATTATTATAATGCATTCATATAATGTTAAGATAGATGTATCATTAGCCTCTTTGATCAATATTTCTTCCATACATATCATGAAATAGTCTATGGTCATGAGGATCCATTTATGTCCATTACTTAATGACAAATCAATCATGCCTATGAAGTCCTCACCCCATTGTGTAAAGGGTTGATCAGCTTGTATTGGTTTTAATGGTAAGCAAACTATCCTTTGTTTTATTTTGAGTAACATATATTTAAATTTTAAAATATTAGTGCACATATTAAATAGATTTGGAAAATAATATCTAGCTTGCATGATTTTTCCAATAGTGGTCTTAAGTGAATAATGGCTTTTTACAGAGCCATCATGGAATTCTTAACAAATTATACTCAGGTGATCTAATTATATGCACCTCAAGAGGAATAAATTTATGTCTCTTATGAAAAAAACACCATTTATGAGTACATAAGGAATGGCCTATATCATTAAATCCCTACACTCAGCTTTATTCAAGTTAGGGGGATTTGAGCTAGTTTGACGGAAAGTCATCATATTTTGTGTCTAGTCCATTACATCTTATTGGCCTATTGATTCATTTCTTTATGACACTAGGACTACTATATATTCAAAAATTTCACCTCAAACAATTATTTGTAGTCTTTTTCCTCACAGTAGATTGGTGAGCTAGATGTCCACATCATACTCCATCACCTTTGTGACCCAACCAACTCTCTTCTAACTTATGTCCTTCCTAAGTAAGAACTCTTTTATATTTTAATGTGCAACCATGAGTCAAACTCTATTGTTAGAGAGAATATGCCTAAAATTATTGAGCACTCTCAAAAATACAAGGATGTACTTCTCTACAAAGCTATAGTGTAGCTCAAAATCCTTCAGTGTTTAGATAAATAGTGAAATTGGCTACTCCTAATTATTATTGTTTTGCTACATAAGGATAGTTGATATGCCTTTAACCCCACTAAATTCATAAAGAATATAATAATTACTATAATATGGATTGATTAAGGTGGGATATTTCACATGTCATGCTTAATGGATTCAAAAGTATCCTTACCTTAATGAGTCCAAATGAATGCAAGATTATTCTTGAGCATCACAATGAGGTGTTTTGTTAGGTTAACAAAATAAGGAATGAATCTATTGACAATGTTGATTACTTCTAAGAATATTTGGAGACTCTTCTTATGACTTGGAAGAGGGAGAGAAGAAATAGATTTGACTCACTATAGATTGATCATGAATACATCTTTGGAAATAATGTGCATTAGTATATCACCCTCAGTAATTATGGAGATACACTTTCTAGGGTTCAGATATTATGAATTCCGTGTACCTTTCAAAGACTTTCTCCAAATGGCCTAAGTGATTTTCTATGTGCTTATAAAAAATAGTTATGTCATCTAGGTAAATGAAGATGATATTTTTAATGATATCCTTAAATGTCATGTCCATGGCTCTTTATAAGGTTAATCTTGTGTTTGTTAAACCATATGGTATTTTTTGGTATGTGAAGGTTCCCAACTTAGTGGTGAATGTTGTTTTTATAATGATCACATTCTTGCATAAAAAAACTAGTAGATTGAGTAACAATCTAGCAACAAGAATTTATATACTCCTATAATTATTTTTAGGATCTTATTCATTTGTGGGAGGGGATAGTTGTCTTCTAGTGAATATTTTTTCATGTCCCCTAAGTCTACGCATAGGTAGATTTCCCCATTATTCTTCTACACTAGACTAAGTTGGCTACCCATAAAGAGTGTTTAATTAAAAGTATTATGCTAGTTTCAATGATCTTTGAGAGCTCCTTTCTCATCAATGGCTCAAGCTTTGGGTTGATAGGAATCTAATTTTGGTAGATAGACTACATTCTAGGGTTGAGCTCTATTATGTGTTATGCTAAGACTAGATCAAATTCTCTTAGTTCCTTATATCTCCATGAAACATATCATCATACCTCTTACTGAGTTCACTAAAGTTCTTAATTTATGATGGGGAGCATACCTTGCTCACTTTTAGGACCTTTCATTCAAAAATGGTTACTTGTATAGAGAGCTCATATTTTTCTACTATGATTCACCTCTCTCCTTAGAGATGGTCATCAAAATTGAAGATAATTTATAGGGTAACTAAGCCTTTTGGTAGCTTTTTCCCTTTAATTGGATGACTTTATCTTTGCATTAGGCTTGTAGATGCAAATGGTTCTTGTTATATAAATCCACCTCATCTTATAGGGAGTTAATAATCTTCTCATCACTCTCGAACACCTATAAATTATCTATGTTATTGGGGACTATCAATCTAATCATGATCTTGAACATATGTTCAGGATCCTTCATTATGTTACATGGGATGTCATATTGTGCACCTATGGTTTTGAGTCTATCTACATTAGTGTTTTGTGAACTTGGTATGGAAACATTATTTAATACATCAAAGCCTTAAATCACATCACACACTCTATGCTTTTAAGCTTTCATCAAGACATTTTTAGTCATGATTCATGCTCTAAGTTGGTTAAAAACTAGTTTACTATCACCTAATACTTTTAGTGCCTTGATTCCTCTCTCCTGCACAAGCTAGAAACCTTGGATCAATGCCACATATTATGAAGCATTGTTCAAGCAAACAAACTTAAACCTAAAAGTAGGGAAATATTTCTCATTTTCATGGGAGACTAACATTACACCAACTCTATCACCATTTTTACTTTGGGTACCATCAAAGTATAATTTTCATGTACCCTTAGGGTTCTCTTGAACCTTTACAAGCTTACATATCATGAAATCCTCCTCTTAGATATAGTATGTACCTAACCCTATTTACTTAATGTTTTGATATGAATCACACTCATAATTTTCACATGCCCATTAATCTAGCAAGTCATCTAGGATCTCTTCAAATGGCATTATGGCTTCATAGAGAATCATATTCTCTTCTTGATTGAACATTGCATAGTTTAATTCAATTGGGTTGAAAGAGTAGTATGGTTCAACATGAAATTTGAAGATGGGTTTAACCCTAATGGTTACCTTAGTCTTATATCTATTTTTGAGTAACATGTGACCATTCTAAACATAAATATCCACCCAAATTTATCATGAAGTCTTAGGAGAGGAATATAGAAAAGTAGGGAGGAAAGTGAATGATTGTGATATATTTCATAATTGAAAGGCTTAGGCATGTGTGTAGTGTAAGATTCAAATATTATTTTATTCTAATAGTTTTGACTATCATTCCATCTAGCTAGACCATTCCTTTAAAATAGGGGAATACACAATTCTAAACATATCTATGATATTAATTAGCATCACCAAGTTGATTGAACCTAAGTTGATCCTATAATTATGTAATATATATTGGATAATGATCAATGTGATGTATAATGGGGGGATCTTGGTGCTACTATATAATTTCATTTCCTCCACTTTGGGTTGACATAGAATTGTAGTGATGGAAGCCATAATTTTTGATGTCTTAAATTCCTAAAAGCTTTTCAAAGCATCTTGTGGCAAATTTATTTGAGAAGGAATGGAAAGAGTGTCCCACATAGTTTCAATGAAGCTCATTTTATTCATGTAATTGACTATGTTGACGGGAGTTTAGGATCCCTTTGGTTATGGTTTTTAAACACTATCATATTCTCATATTTTCACACTTGTCTAAGGTGGCTCTTCTGATTGGACATCCTATTATGTGTACTAAAGGTTGCCTAGGTACCTTGGTTTGTGAACCATGCATGTGATCTAGGGAATTGAAAGTAAGGGCACTAAATTTGGTAATTACTCATATATCAATCTCCATTTGAATCTTGTATTGAAATCAACTGAGGTGTTTCCTATGTAAGATGTACTGATTTATATAGTTTAATTCATCCTCCTTCCAATTGATAAAAGTAGAACCATCTTGTTGTTATGTTGGTTCTTGAATTCCTCTTTCATGCAGAGCTATGGTATTCATTTTATCTTGAGGTTGTGATAAAATTTGCACCATGAGCACTTGGTTCATGACTCTATTTAAATATGTATCTTGATTGTGTGGTTCATCTCATGAGATACACAACTTGGGATCCTATAAAAGATTGTTTTTCATGGGTACAAGGGCTCTAGAGGCACTAACAACATTAATTTATTTTTTCATAAGGCACATTATAGTATGTGAGCTGATTTTGTGTTTGCACACTACCTTGATAAAGAGGTATTCTTAATTTTTATTACATTTTGAAGGGTTGATGAGTTATGGGATACTATGATTACTACTTTTTAAGGATGACAAGCTTATTTTCAAATCTTTATAGTAGTAATTTAATCTTAAGTAATTTTTTATGGGAAATAATAGATGATTTTAATGGGATCATTATGATGGGGATAGGTGATAACATAGGTTGCATATATGGTTGGATAGGAGGATCTAAAAATAAGGGTATGGAAGATATAGGCATAATTTCCTTTTTTAAATCAAATAATGTTTTGCATACATAACAAATTCATAGGCATCAATTAATACTACACCTCCCATGGATAGAATCATCATATATATATCAGTGTTAAGATCTTTCAAAAAAATAAAAATTCAATATTGGGAGATGGATTACACAAAGGTGGGATCCTATCCTAAACTTTTTATAAATTGAATTTGAATTCAACCATCAACTCATTCAGGGCTTGCTTTATAGTTATGAGATGATCTATGAGGGATATGTGATCACTCTAGTCATTGAATTACTTGTATAGTTCCTCCATAATTTCATCCCAATTATTAATAGAATTTAGTATTAATCCTTGATACCACTAAAGTGCTTTACCTTTAAAAAAGAGACAAGCATCCTGATTTTGAAATTGTATTCGATGGCATGGTGCACTAAATATATATTTGAAACATCCTTAATATGACCCATAGGGAAAGTCACATTCTTGATGGTAAAATACATTAAAATTTTGAGGGCTATTATTGGAATGTTTTCATTTTAGCCAATAATTAAAATACCAATTCCATTGAAAGGCACAAACAAATGATTCCTTTGTGCAATCATGAATGGGATAGGGAATAGTCTCCCTCTATTTATGAGGAACCTTCAAAATGGGGGTGTAGATTGACCTCTATGGGATGATTTTATTGAACACTCCTCTTGATAGGGGATGAATATGTTCTTATTCTTCTTTTATATGGAACTAAAATCTCAATCAAATGAAAATAAATACTCTTCATAAATGATCTTGTTTATCTTGGCATGTATCTTGAGGATTAATATTTATGAACTAGAATTTATTGGAGTCACCAAGTGATATTACTAAGTGTCTGAAACACTTTTTAGCTAAGGGTAACACTGACTCCTTATCTCATTTTTTAAACTATTCTCACTGGGCATGCTATAAACTATTTTCATTTGAAATGTGCACTAGTGGATGATCTACAGTGTATGAGGCTTTATGATAGGGTGTAGAGTGTGAATTCCTTGCATAGGGTGAAAAAGTGTTAAGTGTTGGGAATTGAAGTGTTATCACTCACCTACTCATGTGGATCATCCATTGTCTTATCTCAATTATTAGAATTTCCCCAACTTGTGTGACCCTTGAAATCCTTGGAATGAGCTTCTAGAGTAGGTTGGATTCCTTCTATTCTAAGTACACCTAGCTTAAGACTAGTAAACAAAACTAAAGAGAATAAAGGTAAATCTACTACTAATCTAAACCTATGATCTTGAGGGAAAAGTGAGAGAGAAGGTAATAATTTTGAAAATAAAAGGTGATACACCAAGAATAGAGAAAGCACTCCTACTTTTATGGACATACTAAAAATATTTCAAAAAATTGTGTTATCACATATACCCCACCAAGGATACCTAAAATGCATAAGAGATTCATATATATGCACATGAACATATCGTAATAATGAGAGGGATGATAAATTATCCATATATAATGTCTACACATATTCATATACACATAAAACATGATTTATAGGTGAGTTCCAAGTTCCAAATAGAGGTGCTAGGAATGGATAGTGATGATAGGGGGAAATGCTACCCATATACAAAGATAAACAAACAAAAATAACATAGATTTTAAGAATAACATTGAGAGGTGAACTTAATTCTCATTAACATGCAAGGTTTAGCTAATAGAAGTGCTCTTAGAGGGAAAATTTTGGTAGTGTGAGGCTACCTAAAAATGTCAACCTCACTTACAATAACTAACAAGGATTTATAAATGATCAATTCAATTATAATGAATGCACCACTTGGGTTTGTAGATACAGTATTTTTATTTTATTATGGTGTTCCATCCATGTTTCTTAAATTCTTCCTAGTGATTTTTATCTAGGAGTTAGTGGTAGGATTACTATGGATACCCATGTATGTCTGAGAATGGAATATCTTTAGAATAGTTAGAGTGGTGGTGTATGATCATATTCTGACATCTAATAGTTAATTCTATATTTAATTATCATGGAAAGGCCTCGATCATCACTCAACTAGTTTTCTAACTATTTCTTTATACTTTTCTACCACATGTTAATAACTATGCATGTCTCCCTTGAACTACCACATAATTATTCCACATCTTGTAAGAAATAGTACATTATCCCTTTTGGGGATAATTATGCACTGAGGGATATGTAGTTAGACTACGTAGTGAGTTGTGACTAGGTAAATGGCATATATGTATAAGTCCTTTGTAGGTTTGCATAAATTTTAATCCTTTTATGTTAAATCCCTAATGATAATTCCCTCAAGTCTTTGTTTCACACCTAGAGCCCATATTAGTCTACAAAGTAGCATGTGTCACATAGATCTCAGCGTGTGATTCATTAGAATTGAAAATTAAAACTCTAGGATTTGGTGTGGGACTTCATCATGGACATGTAATGACCCTTTTGAATAGGAATGTGCATAAATATTGAAGATCTTTGGCATACCTCTCATCATTTAAAACTACTTATACACCTCTCCATGTGTTATATAAAGATTATGGGCTCTATGTCCTTAAACTTGTATACCATATGTGCTTGTTTAATGAAGGGTTCCTACTTGGGGCACACATTATAAACTCCTTGTGAAAGAAATTTGACACTTGGTCAATTGATGGATCTATGCTGATTACTTTAGGCATAAGAATAGGTGCAGATGGGAAGCATTGACACCTAAGATTACCTTAAGGAAATCAACACTCTGTAAGAACTTAAAACCTATGTAAGAACTTTTAGAGTCATGTGAAAGCTAGGGGTAACTTATAAGGTCAAAATAAACTCAAATAAATAATATAATAAATTTATACAATTGAGATTGCTAAAAATGGTAAAATACAACTATGTATAGATATTTCAATAAAAGGGAATAATCCATACTTTAATGGTCTACTATGATCATGTATGTCTAATATATAACATTATGGAATAAAAATATAAGGTGATATTATAACATTCATTAGATTTAGGGACTATCCTTTCTTTGGCCCCAAACACTTATGTTAGATCTAGACAGTTGCATTGACATAGGTATATGATTATGATGCATGTGTCTATTAGGAAATACTAACTAGATTTGGATGTAGCCAACTAGAACCTTATAGGTTTTCTCTCATATTTATTTTAGTTTATGCATATGAAATGCATAAAATATCTCTCTTTATCAAATGATCTAAACTTATCTTCCTCACCCTATGAATGACTATAGGAAATGGATTATTGGGATCAAGGTAATCGAGTTACCCAATGAACCCTCTAACAATTGGTTCTACCTACACATATAATAATCTAAAAAGGGTCTTATAATTATGTAATTATCCCCTACATGTTATATTTTTTGTGTATCAAGATGTAACGTGTGATAAACAATGGCATCCATTGACCTATCTTGTAACTTAGAAAATAATGATCATATAATTCTATTTAAATGCTTCAAACCTATGGAATAATTACTCCCATAATAGATTTATAAATAGGTATTAATAAGGTATATTTTCTCACTTGAATTCTTAATTTAATGTTCATTGATAGCTCGGCATGTAAGTTCTATGTGACTACTAAATGTTTGTTAGGTGTAGAATGAATGAGTGTTTATTTTGAATATATGCCAATCCATTTTAAAAATATCTCACACTAAATAAATTAGGATAACCTTTAGGATACATTTAATTTGTATATTATATGTCTTTTGGGAACTAGACACTTTGTAGGAAATTTGGAAACTTACATCAATGTAGGTGTGTATCTGGGATGCAAGTGTCCAAGAAGCTAAAAAATAGGTATAGGTCAAAAATGCACTATGAAGGATAATAATTAGGTTTAGATTTTTTTAGATTGAAAAAGGCCTAGTCATTTGAATAACAATGGTAAGACAAAGAAATAATTAATTTGTGCATAAAAATATTGAACACAAGGCTTTTGGTAGTGAACATGTATATAAATAAAAGGTAAAACCATGATGGATATCTTCCAAGTGTATAAGACTAGATTAATACATAAAACATATTTTAATATATACATTCCTCCCCCCTTTAATATATTAATGATAATATTAGTTTATGTTAGTAGTGGTTCTTGAGAGACCTCAAAACATGTTAATTATGGGAATATATATTAAACTTACAAAAAAAGAGAGAGAAGAACTATTGGTATCAATAAAACACTATTCTAGATAGTTTCACAGAGATTGATATAGTTACAACTTACTAATAAAATGTATTTATAGCACATGCTAATACCATTTGTATATTAATTTGAAACATAAATCAGACTTAACCTTTAAATATTATCTATAATATCAAATGGAGTTATAAAAAATGACATCAAACAAACACACACTCTCATAGGATGTAAATAACTCATATTGATCTATTTAAACTATATGTGAGCCTATGATCGATTACAACTTGTCATTCCATTCATTACTCCCATACTTACACATAAGAATAATGATTAAATTAAAACCCTTCAACAATTCCTACAAATCAAGTCCTAAATTACTCTTACTGAGCATAAGATTAAAAAATTACAACACCAACAACCTATTACAATCTCAAAAGGGGTTACTTATATTGTATTCATAGTTGTTTGTAACTTCTAAGTTTTTTTTCTTATAATAAATTTCTAGTGCATCATCTAAGTTATTGAAACAAACATATATCTAGAGAGAGTCCAATAAAAAATTAACAAGAAACAAACTACAACTAATTGTGAACCATCTGATATGTCACCAATATTTTACATGCTAGAGTACACACATAATCTCTCACTAACACTCTCCTAGAATTAAATTATTGTCTCATCCTGAGATAACTTAACAAACATGAAGAAACCATTGTGTAGAGAGAGTGAGCCACAACTAGAGAGAAACTAAGAAATATTCATTAAAATTGCACCATTTACTAGTTTTAACTCCATGTGCACCACTTAGCTGCCTTTATGGGTTTTCAAATAAATAGTGTACTATTTTACTGCCCTTTCAATATTTCAATAGACTAACATATCCAGGTGGTTTCACTTTATGCTTTTTCAACCATCCTAGTCCTATGAAACCTGTGAAGGCATCTCATATCAAAAGTTCAAAATTTGCTCCAAATTTTCAAAAGGGTCACTATGCATTCCCTTATTAGATGATGATGGAGGGGTTTGAGTGATGGAAAAGGTAGAATTATGAAATGTTAAGGAAGGATAACTCTGAGTGCCACACTTTTATTATTGGAGAATCACTAGAAGTTGACTAGGTAGAATAAAGAAGGGAGTGTTACCCAAAGGCATGATCAAAGAATCAAAATCTATGAGGCCGACCTTGTATGCCTTCCAATACAATAAGAATTCATTGATAACACATAAAAGAGGGCATAGTAGAGACTAATAAAAAAGGATTTAAACCAAATCATCATCCTTGATGATGGAAAAATGGGATTTGGTAGCATACATATTCTTATTAATATCCTGTAGTAGATCATTGAGGTTTTTTGCATGCCTTTGTGATTGTACTATAGTGAATTTGTTTTTTAGTAGTTGGTTCTACCAAGTTTGGATCTATTTCATAACATGATGTTATGTATTATTTTATGCTTGTAAATATGTATCAATTTTATTAGAAGAGGTCACATTATCCTCCATGGTTGTCTTGGTTGTGGATACCCACATAAAATATGATTTGACATTGCCCCATGTATCATTAAAGTGTTGCTTATATTATAACATACATCATGTAAATCTCACTACTCAAGTTGCATACTTAGATACATTGTGTTAATAAACTATGATCAGATGAAATAGACTCTCAATTTTATCTTTGGTAGCTCAACCTTGCATCTAGAGCTGGTCAACCTTTTGAATAGATAACTAATCAACAACTAACTACATGAGTAGAAGTGTTTGTTATTCCCAAAAAAGGAAATTATTGATAACCTATTTGAATAATTTATGATGTGTATCCTCAAATATTTTATTTGACTTAAATAAATACTAGTTTAAGCTATCATTTTATTGAATTAAGTTTTAAACTTGTTGATCCAAAGTCATAGATTTTTGGGTGATAAACTCTTGAAATATAGTTGCCCCTTTAAAAAGTTAGGAAACATCTATAGAATCCTTATTAGTAGGGAGAACAAGCACCAAAGTGGTTTCAACCATATTTTATGAAGTTTATTAGAGGGGAGTGATGGGTAAGGAAAATATAATACACTGAAATGAAGATGCTAAGACATCCTACATATAAAGGCTTTGACTTAGTGGTGTTGTATAAGGGGCCCAAATTAGGGGTGTAGTGATATTTTTGATGTTATTTATGCACATATATTACCTCTTATTATATCTACATTTGGTTTATAGTAACTTGTACTACCATAACCTTCACTTCTACCTCAACTTTCCTTTTCTACTCCACTTCATTTTTATTTTACATCTCTTTGGTAATAGTATTCTATTTGGATTATTATTATATGCTCCTCTTCATTAGTTCTTCCTCTTCCTCTTATTTATTCTTTGTCTCTTCTTCCCTCTACTTCTTCTCTTCTTTATACATATTTTTTTTATTATATTTCCTCTTTCTTCCTTCTATATTCTTCCTTAGACTTTTATTTCTCTATAATAGTAGTATATTATCATTTTTTCTCATCCTCTATGGTTAGTTGTTTGTTTCTTTTATGACATATTGATTCTTATTTGTTTCTTCTTTTGTATTATCCTTATAGTGTATATCCTTGGTCTCTTGGTTCTTCTTGGCCTCTTACTCTTTAGATTTTACACATAATACCTATGTGTCATTGACTCATTTATGATACTTAACCTCCTTTATTATTTATTTCACCTTAGCTAGTTGTTGATTTTTTTATACTTCTTTTTGTCTAGCTTCTTCCTTTTGTCTTTTCACTTCCTACCTCTATCTATACTCTATGACCTATTCTACCTCTTTATGCATAGCTTGTTATTCATATGGTGTCTACAAAACTAGTGTTAATTCCTTAGTATTTATCATTAGTTCATCAAAATGGGATAATGAAGGTGTTAGAGTGAACACTTGGATAATTTTATTCATAATGTTAGCCTTTTTATGACTTATCTGATGTATAATTTTCTTGTTACAATGTGGTTTAGCTTCCAGTGATGGAGAGGGTAGTGATGTAAGTATATCTCTTAGTGTTTTTTGTGTATGGGATCCCAATGTTTATGTTTCTTCCTCTTATTCAACTACTTAATTATATCTTATTTATATTTGTTTCCTCCAATGGATCACCTTCAAGGGACTTTGTAATAAATGGATATAATGGTTGTAGGTTTGATGAACTTCCTTGATCTCTACTTGCAATGAAAAATTATTAGATTTAATATAGTCAAGTATCTATAGTGATAGTATCAATAATAATCAATGCTAGGAAAGTAGGGATCTCCACCTAAAGGTACTCCCATAGCTAGTTGTGTACCTACACAATGCACACTACCTTCTAAGAGAAATATTATTTTTCATATCTTTTTTGTATATATATCCAACCATGTTAGCCTTCAACATATGATATACTTATTATTGATTATATAAAACTCATGCCAATGGTATTGGCTAGAGATTATGGGTATGTCTAGATCATTCAGCCCTAATGTGCTCTGAGTTCAACATCTTGTAGGTGGAGAAGGCCTACTTCCTTAAGGAACCTTTCACTTTCTATGGTAAAATGGTACTACAATACTCAATGTAAGTTCATTAGTAGAAGTATAAGTAGGGTTATTAGGGCTAATTATTTGTAATGGTGTCACTCTATGGGCATCTAGTGCGTTTTGACGTGAGACCTCCTAATGTGTAGTATCAATATCAACAAAGAAAGGTAGGGCTACATTAGGTACTTTAGGTAGATCATGTATGTCCATGATGGTTTATTGTTGTATATTTATCATGACCCTATGCTATACTAGGTATCTCATCTCATCTAGGGTGACATAAATGTTGGAAGTCACCAACTCTACTAGTTCTTCCCACTATGCATTGAATTATTTCTAATGCATGAAGTATTTTCTCCCCACTTATTTATAGATGATATTATGGAATGTAATGTTGGGTCATTGGTCTATATCTAGATACACTATACCCTATGTTAATTTACATTACATAAATAGGAAGATAAAGACTAAAAAAATTTATTATAATTTTTTCTTTGCATAGGTTTGCACTTTCCCAATGTTCTTGGCCAATTCAGATATAATGAACATGGAAAAATTGAAGTCTTCACCCTTTTGAACCACACGAGTCATGATGTTAATGATACATTTTATGGATTCCTTCATCATTATGGTAGTCTAAAAAATTGATATTATAATGCATTCCATAATAATGTGAATAGCCATATATTCAATGTCTTCCAATAGAACCCTATGTGCACCTCTGATATACACCACTTTGATTCTAGTAGAATGGGTGGGATTTCTGATTTGTATAGCCTTAATATCTTCCCCTGTGCTACCATTCCCATTGCTCTATCCATGGCATATTCATTAAAATAAATCATGATTTCAAGATTAAGATAAATATTTCCTTCATTGTACCTTATGAATAATAATTTCATGATTTTACTAAAATCACCAAATGTAGGTAGGTGGATCAACCTCTTAACATATATATTATGAAATTGGTGCTACTATGTGAGGGATATGGTTTGTGTGACTTATAGTCCTTAATACATGAACAAGTTTTCATCTATGATTTTAATGAAATCATAAGATTTAGGGTCTGTAAATCTAGTTTGGTGAAAATTAGCATCTATGATTATGTGTTCCTTCTGAGCCACCATGAGTCCCTTGATTTCATCAAGTGTATCCATCATCAATATATAAGTTATATATATAAATTTTAAGTTAAAAAAGACTTAGATTGCATAAGACTTTAGGAACTCTATAATATTTCTCAAACTTGTCTAAGGTTATAATGTTGGCTCATCCATTGTGATAATCTGTTTATGGGTTTTGGTGTGCCTATTAACCTTCATTTACTTTGACTATGTTGAAATAGCTATCAATCACACACATGGGAACATTTTATTTCAAGAGTATTTCTTTCTGAGTTGGCATCCCTCATCCTAAGCTCACAAACCATGGGACTCTTGACATTTTATTTGGTGTACCATCATACCATTCTTCATTTGTAACTGTCTATTTACTTGGTGATGTCAATGTACAATATACTTTTTAGATCCATATTGATTTACCCCTTGATTTATCATTAACAATATAAAATAAATATTATCTATCATTAAATTAAGATCTCTTCTCATGTGTCTTCTCTTGGACTTAATAGCTATCAGATTCCATTATTTTTACAATGCCACATATCTCTACCAACCTCATCATGCATGTATTTATTAGTCTATGATGTTGTTCCTTATTATATCTACTATGAACTCAACTAAAATCACACAATTCCCTAACACACAACATGAAATAATAAACCCAAATACACATAATAATAAAAATATAAACCTTAAACTAAATTGGTGACACATACCACTTCCTCAACTATGCAAAACCAATTTAGTGGTGGTAGAGATGTAGTATAAAACCATTCACATGGCTTGGTAGAATATTAACTTGTAGATATTTAAAAACTATACTATTGGGATATAATATTTTATGAATAATATATAAGTTGTTCTACTTGATATTGAGCTTACCTAGGAATGCATGAAAATGAATGTCATACAATAAGTATAGTTATTTTACATTAAATTCCTTAGTCCGTAGGTTTTTTTCATGCCATGATTTCTAATTGTGTTTTTATAATTCCCATTTCTAGACTTCTATGTTATGTTGTTTCTGTATCTTATTTAACTTGATCAGTTGATTAGTCACTTAAACTTGGTCATATAATGCATAATGTTGTCTATGTTAGAATGTGATTCACATATTCCAAGGTCATGACTACCTCTAATCCAAATATGTGTTAGAATTCTATGAATCCTATCACACATTTGTAATGCATGTTTTATGCCCATATAACTACATAAAGTTAGTCATCACTATTATTTCATTTCACATCATATATTTTCATAATTATCTTCCCTATAACTTTATTAATAGCTTTTGCCTAACCATTTTTTAGTGAATGATATATGCAATCACCTAGAATTGGTAATTTGATGCTAAGAGTGTCACTTGAGTTAACCCATCCATATGCTAGACTTAGATCTATATTTTAGCATTAGACTTATATTTCTAATCATTCAACAAATCTTAGTCACCTATAGCTAGTTAAAACATCATCCTAGAACTATCACCTTAGACCCCAATTCAAATTGCTTATCAGTTTACAAAGAGGGCATTAGTGCCACATTTGGGACAGTATAACCACATGGCATTAGTGTCCCCAACTAGGCACTATTATTCTTATTCCTAGCTCTTCCCAATGGATGGTTTCTCAAATGTGTGCCCCTCCTAAGGTTAACCTCAGAGCCTTTTATTATCTATACAAGAAACAAAACCCTATAAATGCAAGTCTAATCCACCTATATTTACTAGATGTAAATATATGCAACATATATTTAAACCAAAGACAAAGTTGAGAAAAATAAAGGTATTTGATCTCTATTAAACCCTACTTCTCCATACTACCATCTACAACAATCCTAAGTCTAGTTTACAAGCATTTCAAAGCTCAAGGACACTCAAGGCATCTAAGAACACTCTTATTCTAGCATTCAATTAAACATATATCAAGAACTATATTGGAAGAAAAAAATCAAGGGGGGAGGTTAATTATTGTGCAAACATTTAATTCAATTATTCATCATTTTTTAGCCATTCAAACTAGCACAGAGATATAACAATGCATAAAAGAGAAATCGCATAAGCAAGAAGTAAGATATAAACACATGAACACCATATCTATATGATAATACCTCATAGGGATAAAAATTAATATCATACCACATGGAATGATATCCTATAATTAATGTAACAACATTTAGTGAGGCACCAACCCCATAAGGAGCACCGACCCCTCACTAGTTAGGTACCAACCCAACTAGTCCTATAACAATATATAACTTTTAAGGAAGATATAACCCCATAAGTGACTTCGAACTAACCTAGCCACTTTAAGGAAACTTATACAAGCTCCAACTCATAAGGCATCTCCAACTCCTTCTTAACAAGGCACCAACCTAGTTAAGACAAGCTTGATCACCTCAAGACTCCTTGTTGCTCAAATAACTAATGGTGATGTCTTATTTATCTCTCTCTATCTCCTATATACTATATAATTCACCTAAAAAACAATTATCATAAAGCTACTAATGGTCTCTCACCTCATTCAACTCACTTTAACCTTTTACCCCTCTCATGTAGCCTCTTAAGCTCACTCACTCAATATGCATCTTCTAGGCTCATTAGGTAAATTGACCTTATAATTCACCTATCGAAGAGATATTATATGTTAAACTTGGTTTATATATTATTTTTATGGTCTCTAATAACCTTATTTTTCTCCTTTAACATCTCTTATCTTTTTTGTATCCTTACTTCTCTAACTGACACAAATAGGCCAATTCAGCCTTGATTTTATACCAAACACTTACTCTCACCCATATTGGTTGGAAAATAAACTTACCACACTTTTTTTTAATTTTAATTGGTCATAAAAAACTTTTCACACATCCAAGCTTCTTTAGGACCAAAATAACTATTGGGCCTAAAGGAGACCTAATGCAATTAGGTCTATCATTAGCACATGTTACACTTTTAACATATTGTAACACATTTACACTCTAAAAATTATTTAAATACTTTTAAAAAATACTAAATATACCCATTATGACATAAATTTAGGTCCATACTACTTTTAATTCAAATTCACCACTTGAACCATGATATTAGACCTACTTGTTATTAGGCCTTCTCACTACCTAAAAGTTTATCTCATAAAACATAAGTATAAAATATATTTAATAAAATAACCATATTATAAAATTACATTAAAATAGTCTAAATTCATCATGGTCATCACTATATCCATTTTACATCACCAAACAGGCCAAAAGGCCTCAAACCAACTCTTTCAACATGACCACTTAGAATGGTCAAATGCTGCCAAAGTATAGTCAACAAGATTTGATCAAAAAAATATGAATATGAACTTATAATGAAGAAAAAAACATTAATATTTACCTATTATAATTTTATAACATCCTCATAATCATTATATACTTTATATCTTTACAAAATACCTCAAACTTATTTCTGTAAAATGACTACATAGAACAGTCATTCTACTCCAAAACATAGTCATCTAGAGTTTAATATTTAGTACAAGAAATGTAACTTTAAACACTTATAGTTAGAATTAATAGTTTATATAATAAATATATCAACCTAAAATAGATATATATGAAGCTATATTGTCAACTATTGGTCTTACAGACCAATTTCTTAAGTCTCTCTTACACAGTGCATACTCAGCCAGATAGGCCATTTTGGATTTCACATCTCAAAACCTTAAATATATATCTACATATTATATAAATAATAAATAATTAATTTATGTATCAAGACAAAATTTTAATTTCATTTTATGTAATGAGTTTTTTCATAGAGTCTCACACTCTTCATTTCACATGCCACACTTGTAACAATCATTTTTCCTTAAGAATTAGTGATGGTGATCATGACTTAAACCACGTGTAGAAACACTTAGTTAAAATTAAAATTAATTCATATGATCCTAAAAAAACCTTATAATAACTTAAAACACAAATTTATGAATGTATATTGACATATATGGAATATATACATCAAACTTTGAAACTTACTCTTTCACTATCTGTCTCCACTTAGACAAACCATCTTGAGAGCACTATTTTCACCATTTTAAATGAAATTAAAAGAATATAAAAAAATTAATAAGAATAATATTTATTTAAAAATGACATAAATAATTTTAATTCATTTTCAATCCTTTGAAACTAATCCCTAAACAATTGCTCACTCTTGCCTGGTTTTTCTCACAATTTTTACTCTTTGCCAGTTTAGCGATAGGTCAACTTGGGTGAGAAAATTATTTGAATATATATATATATATATATATATATATATATTTTAATAAAAAACAATTTTAAAAAATAAAAATTATTGATCTTCAACCTTCATCCACTTGCATGCATCGACCTAGTTAACCTTACGTATAACATCAAATTCTTAAAAAAAAATATATTTATGTAGTTTCCACTCACAAACTTAACAAACCACTACCATATATATATGATTTTAGGATACCCATACCACATAAAATCATAAAAATATATTTTAAAAAAACCACTCTAGATACTTTCTACCAATATCTCTCCGATCCAATTGCTATAAGGGGTTTGAGAGGGTTTTAGACTAGTTTACCTTGTTAATGTTTGTTCATATATATCTATCTTTGAAACCACATCCTAATTCTTGGAAAAAATATTTAGGACCCTTTTACATATATAAAAAAATTATCAAGACACCATTCAAAGTTTACATGTGAAAATATGCATCAAAAGATCCTTTTTAGGCTTGGAAACCTTCATTTTACATACATAGAAGATCTTCAAAAGTGTTTCCTTTCCTTATAATTTAAATGAGTACATAAAAATTGGTAAAAATAATTATCACAACTTATAAAACCTCATTACATTATCACATGTTCTCTATCACCTTGAAAACTTGGCTTGACCCTTCTTTACACCATACTAGGTCTCTATGCACATTAGGTCTTTAAACTACCAATTATGTTTAGTCCTTGAAATCAATCAAAAACATATTTTAATAATATAAATACATAATTAAAATTTCATCCATCCTCATACCATGCTTACACAATCTCACAAGCCTCCAATCATATCAATACACCTCATATTTCCACCTAAGTTCTTAGGACTAGGTCCATGAGAAGACCTCCAATGAAGGACTTACCTCTTTAGATTATTGTAAAAGTAATGTAATTGAATAAATACATCTCTCATGATATGACACTTAAATACACACATTCAAGCTCATACATCTCTGTATCACCATCATTATGCCATTATGAGCCTTTTTAATACTTAGGAGCTAGGCTATCAACTAGACCTACTAAGTACCACACTTCTTGGATACCTTCTTGCTACTATGACTAATTTTCACATTAATAAAAACTTTAATTCCAAAAATTCACAAATATAAATATACCACAAAAATATCCCCCTTTGTTATTAATGACAAATACTCTAATAAAATAGACTACTTTCATCTCTGAGATGGTTCTCCCCATAAAGTCCTCCCCCTTTGACATTAATGATAAATTTCATATACACTCTCAAAAATTCATCTATACATAGTCCATTAATCCTAGGACCTAATCATTTCATGGAACAAGCACGATCCCCCTTTGTCCATGCATACTCCTCTTTGAACTTGTCAAACCATTTGAGTTAGCTCCCCCTAAATCTATACTCTACCTAGATCATGTCATCTAAAACTACACCCCAAATTCATAACACATTTTATTACCTTAAGAAAACTCCATAGGTCTCAAATAGACTGTTCAAGTCATTATAGAGTAACTCAGATCATGACACCTATAATAGATCATTTTAACCAACTAGTTATGCATACAACTTTTAATATCATTTTTCTTATATGAAAAATATGATTTCTTTATCTAATAATAATCTTGAATAGGTATATTGCATCCATATATATTATTTATGGTCAATCAAGCCATCATATCTTGGTCAAGCTCAAGACACCCTTCTTTCTACACTTTACCTACTAATTTAACCACTCAAAATGAAGAACTACTATGATATTATTCTTGGCACAAATAACCTATTATATCACTCTTATAACACTATAAAAACCTTATAATACTTTAGCAAACATTCTCTAACTTTGATAGAATTAGTCTTGTAGACCAATTTTCAACTCTCACTTTAATATTATTGTCTTTGCTTCTTAGACAACACCTTGAACTCACACATGCATTACAAGCATGATATGAATAATAGGAAACATTGAAACAAGTCCATATAATGTTCATTAAGATTTATAGGCCACAATAGATTCATTTACCTTGTGAATACACTCCTTAGGGTATACAATCACATTAAGATTAGAAATCTTTATATCTCTATCTTTTGAGTCTTTGAGCATATTATTAATTATTGAGATATCTTTGACCATAAAAAAAGAATTTAAAGATGTTATATGTCTTAAATAACATATTTATTTGTTTTGATCAATCCACATGGGTGGCCAAAATCACAAAACAACTCAACAAGTTGCTTATTGATAATCAAAACTAGGATCCTTCTAACACAATCAACTATCATGATGAATTTCTTGCACAAAATCATGTTTCCAAATCTGATACACTACATGGGACAAGTACTAAAAGAGTTAAAAACACCATACAACCCTTAGAATGTCATTTCAAGTTTATTAGAAAGATATAAACCTTCTTAGATCAATCAGGGTTCACAAGTCAAAACATATTCAATAGAAGAACACTTAGATGTGTAATAAATGCACCTATATGGACATTTAAATCAAATTATTACCTTGATGATATTATATATGAAGATAAATTCAAATTTCCTTTTTACACCAAGTTTTGACCACTTCCCTAGCTTCTACATCCAAAGGAATGCTCTTAGGTTTATCTATAGTCATGTGAATTCAAATTCCAATGATCATTTCTTTAAATTCTCAAAAACTAATTTTTGAATCATAAAATTGACTACCTCTAACATGTCATAACATATATGATAATCTTTTAATGATCATAACTTGATCTACGAAACACATCAAGACACAAAACTTCTAGAAGATCTTCTTGGGATTGTTATTGCTTAAATTTGTACTCTTTGGAAGAGGGTTCTTCAAGCCCTTTCCAAATTGAGTAGAAATATTGGAACAACCCCAGGTTATGGGTCACCTATGGTAGAGTTAAATCTATATATAATTTTAACTTCCTCTTGATGCTTGCCTAAACTAATTCTAGACTAATGTTTTACAGGGAAAAGGGTTACAAAGAGAATTAGGGCTCCTAAGAAGGCTAAAAGGGTGATACACTAAAGTTAAATGGATACTCATATAAGATTAAACACACACTATATTAGGAAAAGAAAATTATGGATTACTTAATCTCAAAATATCACTAATTGCATAAATGTTTCATGGAAGAGGTTACAAATAAAACACTAATCTAGACCTTCAAGTTAGTTTGAAAATGCCTTCAAAGAGGCAAGTAGAAGGACAACAAACATGAAGAAATTACATCAAAGATTTAACATACAGAAGCATACTAATAACTAATTAAATACAAGAGACAGGTATAGAGTTGATATTATTATTTCAAAAGGTAATTCTTACAATATTTTGACAAGTTTTAAGCATATCAAATGAGCACACTTTGCAAGTGTCTTAATGAGTATCCTTGTCCCAAAAAATAAATGCTAAATTTTAAGACCTGAGAAACCCCTCAATGGGAATGAGACCAAGATATATAGGAGAAGAGAGAGAAAAAATAAAATTTGTGGGAATATTCTATAAAAAAAAAAATTCTTAGGTCATTAAATGAACCTGAACTACCACCTTATGGTCCTTAGCCAATGGAAACCTTGCCACCTTTTTTTATCAATTAGGACATTGATTTTTTATTTTTGGGTGAGAATGTCCCCTAAGGTTTTGAGGATGCATTTAATTCTCCTATCTATATTTCCCAATACTAGGCCCTTCTTTAATCCTTCACACCATCTCTCACTTGAAGATAAAATCTCATGCTCATGGATCTGACTAGATCATGGCTTTATGCCTTTTAAGTGACTAATTGTCAAGACTATGGCCATACTAAAGGATGAAGATCCTTTAAATTAATCATATATATACTTTATATTCATGTTTGGATCATAGGCCTATCTATAAGTGGAAAACCAATCTATGGTTATCGGTTTACATATAGTTTCCATATCAGTCTAGACCTATAGACTATATAACACTTTTCTATATTATAATATGTATACATAGACCCATCCTATCTCTAAAAGAACCAAAAACCAATATATACATGCATTGATGATCCTTGAAATGGTGAAAACTATTGTAGAAACAACCCTACCCAAGCAAAAATATTAACTAGAGGTCCATATATAACCTTAATGGTGATCCATATTTGTTCCTTATATATTACTACATCATATTGATCAATTCATGGCATTTGATACAAATTTAATGACATTAGGTTGAAAATACAAAACCATATTGTCTATGGTCAAATATCCTCTCAACCTCCATCAATAATCTTGGGCTTGCCTTTTCTCTAATTGGTTATTGAAATCTGACTCAACTTGTTGACACATTAACTCATTTCACTTCATTGATTTCAATTGGTATGAATGCCCAAGAACCATAAATCATATACCCTTTGAATGCATCCTTGAAACTTTTCATGCCCATATTATCTCTTGAGATTTAATGACCTTTTGACCTTTGCTCACTGGTATATCTAAGTGTATGATCGAATATGACCCATTAGATTAACTAGGGCCCACTATTTAAAAGCCAATGACTACTTAATTATCTTAAAATTGACATCCTCACTTCCATAAAATGACATTATCATGACCATAATTGACTTTCATGTGACCATAAAACTTAAGCTCAAATGTATTTCCTTTTTTCTATCCAAAACTTAACTTCTGCAAGAATGTCTTATGCTTTTTTATCAACTTTGAAGGCTTGGATCTTGAAGTGAAAGAATCATGGAGTCACCAAAATTGTAATAGATGTTATTGAGGACAATAGGAACAAACCCATTTAATATAATAGTACCATGATATTTTAAAGTGAATATATTAAATTCTCTAATTGGCTAGTCCATATTTTCTCCTACATGATGTCCTAGTGATGGTTGAGCTCATTTGGCTAAGTATGAAAAACATAGAAAAATATGACTAAGGAGCCAACTTTTATCATTTATAACTTCATTTGAACTTTGATAAATGATTTATGGTAAATAATAACTAGTGACCAAGATGAACAACCCCATGTGACCACTTTTCTCTGTAACTTCTACACGTGTAATATATGACCTTGTCAAGATGCTCACTTGGCTCTATTTGAAATTTCTTGAAAATCAAAAAGTATGGAAAAATAATGGAATTTAGTTGAGAGGCCAAATTTGGATCTCCATAAATTTTAATTAACTTTAGATGAGGACCTGAAACTCAATGTATATAAACTTGGCATAAATGTGAACAAACCCATATGACCAATTTTCCCTGACTATCCATACATGAAAATGGTAATGTCATCAAAGTGCCTACTCAATTTTTTCCAATAGCCCCAAAATATCTATATGAACATAATGAAAAACTAGATGAAAACCATGCACTTAAATATTCATTCAAAGCACTCTCAACATTCCTAAGGTTCTATATAACTTATCCATATATTCATCCATTAGCAACCTGATCCATATGGGTACAAGCTTGGTATGTGGGACAAAAATGGCTAACATCTTTGGTGACTAATAGGGAAGCATGCCTGCTATGATTTGAGATCCTCAAGCATTTGAATTATCTAGTCCATTATGCATGGAGTCATTATCCTCTACAACTGAGCTAGACCTCTCTTGAAGCAATAAGGACTAGAAAAAATAAAATAAAACAAAATGCCCAAGGCCCTTTGGAAAAGGAAAAAACATAACAAAAAAGAAAAGTCTACAAGGCACTTGGAGGAAAGCATAAATATATTATAACATGTAAAATATGTTATAATGGATGGAATGATATTCAATAATAGGGATTTAAATTACTTCCATTGATTGGGATGGGTAATACCTCTCCATATAGTTTGGAAATATGAAAATAATTATGTTCCTTGCATCCATGGATCAAATAGGGACCACTCCACAAGTTGTCAAACTTGGTATGGTTCCCTAGTTAAGCCTTATTTGAGTCCCATTTAAGGACTAGGTCCCCCTCCTTAAAGTCCCTTGTTATATCTTTCTTGTCAAAGGATTTATTGAATAGATCTTGATGTGACTCTAGTGTTTTCATAGCAAGGTCCCCAATTTCTTCTAGCTCCATGAGCTCTAATATTATCACATTCATGTGTTCATCCTCCATTAGCTCAAGATGATGAGTTAATTTAATGTAGGTAGTTCAAGATAGATGGGTAACTTGTCCTCCCTTCCATATACTAGGAATTATGGAGAATTTATAATGGCATATTTGGGAGTCACTTTTTCATTGAATAAGACTATTCTTAGCTTTATATGTCATTCTCTTTGATTGTTCTGCATGGTCCTCTTGATGATCCTAATCAAGTTTTTGTTTGTGGAATCTACTAACCCATTTACTTGATGATAGTAATTGGAAGAGGTTTTAAGGTAGATTCCTAGTTTGAGATCCCACTCACTTATCTTTATACCAAGGAATGCCAATCCATTATATGAATTTATGGTGGTTGGGACACCAAATCTAGTCACAAGGCTATCATAGAAGTCTAGGAATACACCTTCACTAGCTTCTTTTAAAGTAATGGCTTCTAACCCCTAGTGAAGTAATTAATTGAAGTGAGCACCTATTTATTACCTACACATGATGGAGGGTTAATCATTCTTATGAATTCTAGACCCCACTACATGAAAGGTTGCTCTACTTGAATTGGGTTTAGGTGGAAAGCTACCAATATCTATTTACCTTTGAAGAGAGCACATTCTTAACACTATCTTACCCATGAATAAGCATATTTAAAAGGGTTAGGCTAGTAATAACCAACTATCATCACCTTGGATATTATATTAGTTGGTGCATAATGGCCTCTTATAGGTCCATCATAGAATTGCTCCAATAGGTTGGTCACTTCATCATCATCTATGCATCTAAGGAGTACCTCATTTAGATCCTTTCTAAAAATAATAGCTTAAACAGGTTTGGGTCTACACAGACACTGGCGTCGGTCAGGAGCGACCGACGTCGGTCAGTTACAGTTGCAGAGGTGCCAACGTCGGTAGTAGGTCAGCCAGTGATGGTCATAGGTGAATAGGCAGGAACTGACGTCGGTTAGCTGTGTGTCCAGAAAGCGATTTCTGAGGACAGAAGCGAGTGTTTGCATGATGAGTTTGAGTTGTAGTCTCAAGCTCGCGTCTCTATTATTAGAAATATAATTTTTAGAGCCCTTGTTCAAGAGGCTTTACTATTTGTTGTAAGAGCATGCTCAAGTTTCCTAATTCTATATGTAGGAAAGATCTTCTTAGCTTAGTGTGTGAGTATGGGTAGAACATTGTGAATGTTTGAAGGACAGTACTGAGTTGCATCAATCTAGGTTGTTGGATTTGAGTGTACTTGAGAGAGAGAGCTCTTGAGGAATAGAGATCTAGTGAGAGATCTTATGTGCATCTGAGAGAGGTGTGGAAGAAAGAAGTTTCTTCATTGTATTCCATTTGTAAAGAGTTTTAATACAAGTTTTTAGGGTGTTTTCTTGTATCTCTTGTTCTGTGCTATTTATCATTCTAGTTGCTTATCTATCTTATTTATTTCTGTATTTATTGCTTTCACAAGTGTAATCCATTATTGGTTGATCCCCAACAAGTGGTATCAGAGCCAGGTTCACTAACAGGTGGTTCAGATCTGTGTAGTGTGTTTGGATTACAAGTTGCTCACAGGGGTTTCTGCAGGGATTTCTGTTTGAGTGGGAGAAGCAATGGCAGAAGAAAGTAAGTTGAGAATGGAAAAGTTTAATGGCAAGAACTATCAACATTGGAGAATGTAGATAGAGGACTATCTATATTAGAAAGATCTTTACTTACCATTAGGTGGGATAGCAAAGAAGCCCAAGGACATGGAGGATGAAGAATGGGAAGTTCTTGACAGAAAGGCTTTGGGGTCTATAAGACTGAGTCTTGCATCCACTATGATATCCAATTTATCACAGGCAAAAACAACGGTAGAGTTAATGACTACGTTAGCAAATTTGTATGAAAAACCCACCGCTTCTAATAAGGTATATCTTATGAAGCAGTTATTTAATTTGCATATGCAAGAAGGTGGATCTATTTCTAATCACTTGAATGATTTCCATGGTATTGTTAACCAATTAAGTTCAGTCAATATTGTATTTGAAGATGAAATAAAAGCTCTTTTAATATTATGTTCTTTGCCTGAAAGCTGGCATGGCTTGGTAATGGCAGTTTCTAATACTGCTTCTGCTTCGAATATTTTAAAAGTAGAGGATGTGGTTAGTGTTATCTTGAATGAGGAAATTCACAGGAAAAGCACAGAAGAGACATCTGGGAATGCTTTAAATCTCAAGAGCAGGGGAAGGAAAAAAGAAAGGAGCAAGAGGAGATCAAGATCTAAGTCTAAGGGAAGAGGCAGATCCAAATCTAGGAATGGCAGAAGGCCACAATGCTGGAACTGTGGAAAGTTGGGGCACATAAGCAGAGATTGCTGGTCAAAGCCTAAGGAGGAGAATCAGTACGAAGGAAAGGAAGAGACAAAGGTTGCAGGTATTGCACAAGATGCTCTAATTTTCTCTTTGCATAATAATATAGAATCTTGGGTATTAGATTCTGGTGCATCTTTCCATGCTACCCCTAACAGAGAATATTTCAGTGACTATATCCATCGAGATTTTGGAATAGTCTACTTAGGGGATGATGAGCCTTGTAAGATTATTGGCAAAGGTAAAGTGCAACTAAAGATGCAGAATGGCAACACATGGGTGTTGAGAGATGTGATGCATGTTCCTAGCTTGAAGAGAAATTTGATTTCTACAAGAAAGTTAGGAGATGAGGGTTGTACAATAACTCTCACAGCAGATTCTTGGAAGGTGACCAAGAGTGCACTTGTTATGGCCAGAGGTAAGAGAGAAGGTACTCTCTATTTGTGTAATTGTGTTACTAACAAATCTCCTTCTGTATTATCTACTTCAAATGTGGATGCTAAATTGTGGCACTCAAGGCTTGGCCACATGAGTGAGAAGGGGATGTCAATTCTTAAGTCTAAAGGTATGCTTTCAGATTTGAAAAGTATGGATCTAGAATTTTGTGAGCATTGTGTATTTGGAAAATAGAAAAGGGTTAGTTTTCTCAAGACTGGGTCTACTAAGAAAAGGTAGAAGTTACAGCTTGTTCACACAGACGTGTGGGGAACGACTCAGGTAGCCTCTATTGGCGGACCACGGTACTATGTTACGTTCATAGATGATGCTACAAGAAAGGTATGGATCTACTGTATTAAAAAGAAATCTGATGTTTTTGAGACTTTTAAGATTTGGAAAGCTATGGTTGAGATGAAACAGGTAGAAGATTAAAGTGCTTGAGATCCGATAATGGTGGTGAGTTCTGCAGTCTTAAGTTTAACTGGTATTGTTACACACACGAAATTTGTAGGCAAAGGATGGTTCCAAGGACACCTCAGCAGAATGGTATTGCTAAAAGGATGAACAGAACAATCATGGAGCATGCAAGATGTATGAGATTGCATGTTGGGTTGCCCTTAGAGTTTTGGGTAGAAGCAGTTGACACCGCAGTGTACCTAATTAACAGAGGACCCTCTACAGCTCTGGATGGTGGAATTCCAGAAGAGGCATGGACAGGTAAAAAGGTAGATCTCTCATATCTCAAAGTTTTTGGTTGTGAAGCCTTTGTGCACGTAGATAAGGAAAATAGAAAGAAGCTTGATGCTAAGTCTATGAGGTGCACATTTATTGGCTATGGCTCAAATGATTTTGGTTTCAGATTTTGGAATCTAGGAACTAACAAGGTAATCAGGAGCCATGATGTTGTTTTCAATGAAAGAGTGATGTATATTGATCAGATGAGGAAGTGAATCAGTCTGGGTAGAGCAATGGTGAATTGGATGAAGTTATGGTCCAAAATGAGCTCGCGGGAAAAAGAAATAATCACTTACAAGAAAACACAGAGACCGACATTGGTAGGTTAGGAACCGGTGTCGGTAGTACAGAAACTGATGTTGGTCATACAGAGACCGACGTTGGCAGAACAGGCATCGATGTCGGTCAGGAAGAATCGGTGTCAGCCAGTAACAGGTCTATAGGTGGCCGAGGTCGGTCACTGTCAGAGAATTTGGGTGGACAGCATGTTGAGAGCGAGTCTAAAACACCCATCAGGAGGTCTGAAAGGGTAAGTAAGCCTCCAATTAGATATTCTCTTTCCTTATATTATTTATTGCTAACCGATGGTGGAGAACCAGAGAGTTTTGAAGAAGCATTACAGGTGGAGTCCAAGAGTAAGTGGGAGCGTGGCATGGTTGAGGAGTTGGAGTCCTTAAGAGAGAACCAAACATGGGATTTGGTTGAATTGCCAGCTGGTAAGAGAACACTGAAGAACAGATGGACCTACAGGTTGAAGGAAGGTGAGGATGGATAGATGAGATATAAGGCCAGATTGGTAGTGAAAGGATTTGCATAAAAGCCAGGTATTGACTTTGGTGAGATTTTTTCTCTTGTTGTTAAGATGACTTCTATACGGGTTGTATTGTCTTTGGTTGCTTTTGAGGATTTGCATCTTGAGTAGCTAGATGTTAAGACAGTGTTTCTTCATGGAGATTTGGATGAGGAAATATACATGGAATAGCCAGAAGGATTTGAGGTCAAGGGTAAGGAGAAGTTAGTGTGCAGGTTGAAGAAAAGCTTGTATGGCCTCAAGCAATCTCCTAGACAGTGGTATTTGAAATTTGATAGGTTTATGACTGAGCATGGCTATAGTAGGTGTCAATCTGACTATTGTGTATATTTTAAGAGATTTGATAACGGTAGATATATTATTCTATTGTTGTATGTAGATGATATGCTGGTTGCAGGATCTCACATGCAGGATATCTCTGAGCTTAAGGTGAAATTAGCTCAAACGTTTGCTATGAAGGATTTGGGAGCAACAAAGAAAATCCTTGGCCTGAGCATTAAGAGGGACATGAAAAATCATAGGTTGATATTGTCTCAAGAGGATTATGTGGACAAGGTGTTGAAACGGTTCAATATGCAGGATGCTAAACCGGTAAGCACACCTTTGGCTGGATATTTTAAGTTGAGTAAAGAACAATGTCCTAATTCACATGATGAGGTAGAGTACATGAGTAAGGTTCCATATTCTTCCGCGGTAGGAAGTTTGATGTATGCAATGGTGTGTACTAGATCAGATATTGCCCAAGTAGTGGGAGTAGTAAGTATATGGCCAATCCAGGTAAGGAACATTGGAAAGCAGTTCAGTGGATCCTTAGATATCTGAGAGGAACCAACAGCAGACACTTGTGCTATGGAGGTTCAGATACTTCTCTACATGGTTATGTAGATTCAGATATGGCAGGTGATTTAGATGGCAGGAGGAACACCACAGGTTATGTTTTTACTGTAGGTGGAACGGCGGTTAGCTGGATATCTAAGTTGCAGAAGGTTGTTGCCTTGTCAACTACAGAAGCAGAGTATATTGCAGCCATAGAAGCTAGCAAGGAGATGATATGGATGACACGGTTCATGGAAGAGCTTAGAAGGGAGCATGGAAGTTGTAGATTGTATAGTGACAGTCAGAGTGCAATCCATTTGGCTAAGAATTCAGCCTTTCACTCAAGAACCAAGCACATACAGCTAAGGTACCATTTCATACGGCAGGTATTGGAAGATGGTGAGTTGAAGCTGGAGAAAATCCATACAGATAGTAATCCTGTTGATATGTTAACAAAGCTAGTTACAAAGGAGAAGTTGAATCTTCATTCAACTTCTATTGGTCTTCATGATTGAGTTGAAGATGGAGGAGCTAGAAGATGTTGCTGTACAGGTACTGGTGCAGCTGTTTATCTCCAAGTGGGAGATTGTTAGGGTGTGGAGCTAAAAGCTTCACCAAGGAGCATACTTAAATAGGTTCAGGTCTACACAGACACTGGCATCGGTTAGGAGCGACCGACGTCAGTTAGTTGCAGTTACAGAGGCACCGACGTTGGCAGTAAGTCAGCCGGTGACGGTCACAGGTGAACAGGTAAGAACCAACGTCGATTACCTATGTGTCCAGAAAGTGATTTCTGAGGACAGAAGTGAGTGTTTGCATGATGAGTTTGAGTTGTAGTCTCAAGCTCGCGTCTCTATTATTAGCAATATTATTTTTAGAGCCCTTGTTCAAGAGGCTTAACTGTTTATTGTAAGAGCATGCTCAAGTTTCCTAATTCTATATGTAGGAAAGATCTTCTTAGCTTAGTGTGTGAGTATGAGTAGAACATTGTGAATGTTTGAAGGATAGTACTGAGTTGCATCAATCCAGGTTGTTGGATTTGAGTGTACTTGAGAGAGAGAGCTCTTAAGGAATAGAGATCTAGTGAGAGATCTTGTGTGCATCTGAGAGAGATGTGGAAGAAAGAAGTTTCTTCATTGTATTCCATTTGTAAAGAGTTTTAATACAAGTTTTCAGGGTGTTTTCTTGTATCTCTTGTTCTGTGCTATTTATCATTCTAGTTGCTTATCTATCTGATTTATTTCCGCGTTTATTGCTTTCACAAGTGTAATCCATTGTTGGTTGATCCCCAAAAATCTATGCATCTAAGGAGTACCTCATTTAGGTCCTTTCTAAAAATAATAACATCAAATAAAGAATAAGGTGTATATTTAATCCTAAACTATCTTATTTTGAGTCTATCCAAACCTTGCGGGCATTTTCCTATTATCAATAAGTGATTCATATCTTGAATCTAACTCTTTTAGAGTGGAGGTGCACCTACTTGTGACTTGTCTTGGGTCACCAAAATAGATTGGATGTTATTCACCATGTGTTCATACAAACCCTTTCCCTTGACCATCTTGGTGGCCTTGATATATATGTTATATTCCATGACCTTTGTGATCTAGCTTGCTCTCTTATCATTGAAATCCTTATTAAGGAAAAACTCCCTAACTCCAGGATGAGACACCATAAAATGGATTTTGTTGCTGGGGAGCATGGCCTTAAACTTCTTGAGGATTCTCAAGGTTATAAGAACCTGATTCTTAATGAAAGTGTACCCAACCTCATATCCTTCTAGTCCTTGACTAAAATAGGCAATTGGCTACTCCATTACTTCATCATTTTTCTACATTAACATAGCTAATATGTTGTCAATGTTAACAAAGGTGTACAATATGAAGTCCTTGGATAAATCAAGATTCAATAGTGAGTGTACTTAGGCAATAGCCTACTTTATGTCTTCAAAATATACCTTGCCTTAATGTTACCAAGTAAACACTTAGATTTTCTTCATCATGGTGGTGATAGGATTGACCAAGTGTGTAAAACATGATATGAACCTTTTTACAAAGTTGATCTTCCTAAGGAAGTTTTGAATCCCTTTTCTATACGTTGGGAAGGATAAGGCTAAGATAGCACATACTCTATCAAGGTTAATGGATAATCCCTCTTTTGAAACAATATGACCCAATATTTTTCCTTAATTCACAAAGAACACACATTTTTAGGGATTTAAAGAGACACCATACTCTCCACGTCTTTAGAATATCAGCCTCAAATAGTTCATGTGCTCATTAGCATTCTTGGAGAAGATTGTAATGTCATCTAAGTGGACCAATACCATTTGGTTTAGTAGTCCTTAGAAGTCGATGTCCATTGCTATTTAAAACATTTCCCTAATATTGGACAATATAAAAGGCATCTTATAATAAGCAAATATCCCCCACATAGTGTTGAAGGTAGTCTTCTAGTGGTCATCTTCTCTCACTAGAACTTGGTTATAACTTGAATATCCATCTATAAGAGAGAAATGCTCTTAACTAACAACTACTTATAGGATTTTCTCTATGGATTGTAGAGGTTAATGGTCTTTCAAAGAGACCCTATTAATATCTCTAAAGTCCACATATAGTCTGATCTCCCCACTCTTATTTTTTATAGGTACTAGATTAGCTACCTATGAGGAGTTCTTGATTGGGAAGATGATCTTGGATTCAATAAGCTTGGTCGATTCCTTTCTTATGAGATCTTTAATCTTGGGATTTATGGGCCACTACTTCTACCTAATAGGCTTAGCATTATCCTCTAGCTATATATTGTGTTGGGCATGTTGTCTCTAAATATTTCACCCTAGAAGACGGCTATTCAGGCCTCCTATAGTTTTGGGAAATGTTGGGATATTTCTAGGCCTATGGGTGTGCCTATAAGTGGAAATGAACCTCTAGGTTAAAATGGGTAGATCCCTGTATTAGATTTTTATGTAACAAAACTATTGAACCAATTTATATGATAGAAAAGAGTCATAAGTTTTCATAAATGAAAAGCCTAGTCTAAGATGGTGATACAGCATGTATGTCCTATACTTATACAAAATATAGCAGAATATAGTTTATAACTCAATCTCTAGAATATTCCAACATAATTATTTCAATGTAATGACAAAATGAATGAGATCACATAATGTAAATAACTAGAAAAGACAACCTGTATAGTCCAAAAAAAAGGTTAAACATGTGCAAAATCTCATACAGCTAGAATGCACTCTACATGGCTTATTGTATCAACTCTTTGCTCAAAACCATGAAGGTTAGAGAAAAAAACATAAAACATCACTTATTATCACTCTGTCTCTTTCATGGCTAGGTAAACATCTAAAACTTAGAAAGAAAATAGACTGATGCTTCTTTGCTCAAAGGCAAGAAAATGGAAAAACATTCCAATAGTGATTCATCGTAATATCTATGGATAATAAAATAAGAGCCCAAGGGTCATATTTATAGAAAAAGAGGGAGATAAGAGAGAGCACTTGGGTGCCAAAATAGAAGCCTAAAAAATGGTTTGTAGTCACCATCTTGGTGAAACTGATTCCAACTATTCTCTCATTTAGGTAGATTTTATCCTTCTCTTTGATTTTTCCTCTTGAAATGACCAAGATTTCTACAAGATTAATTGTGAGATGACCCTCCATATAAAATGGTTTATATCTCTACTACAAAACTTATATTCTTCTTGAGAGCTCCCATGTTTTACATTTCAAACCCATTTAGGTTTTCCAAGTGACTTTACTTCAACTTGCTTCTTTGGGTTATTTGATTGATTCTACTTATAAAATTCATAAGCAAAGCTCTTTTAAAAAATTGCAAAGCATTATCTTAATTTTCAATATTTTTGATTGTTTTTACTTGTAAAAGTCATAAGTTAAGCTCTTTGGCAAACCTAATTTACACTATCCTTTCTTAAGACCCTATCGAGTTCTCGAAATGGCTTTACTTCCTACTTGAAGACTTTAGGAATGAATTTTGCATCCTAAAACATGCCATCTTTGAATCCTAATGGATAGTTGGAAACACTAAATTGGATGTCATATGACACATCATGTATTTGAATCCCAATGGCTAGTTGGCTATATTAAACTTGATGTCCTATGGCACATCATGGGGATCCATCAGGTTTATGTTTTAAGAAATTTTCCCACAGTAATGCCTTCAGATAATTTGTTTGAAAGAATTCTTTCATGTATTTTTCCTGAAAGGCAATGGTTAGTTCCTTCAAGAAATTTTCTCGAAGGACACTTGGGAAAGTGTCCTTTGGAAAATTTCTGAAGGACACTTTGGGAAGGCACAGGGTCCCTTCATAAAATTTCAAAGGGCATTTCCAAAGGAAATGGCCCTTTGGAACTTTTTTGAAGGGAATTTCTAAAGACAGAGTTCCCTTCAAAAAAATTTGGAGGGTCACTTGGGAAGAAAATTTTCCTTTAGAACTTTTTCAAAGGGTCACTTAGAAAACAAAGTTCCCTTTGAAAAATTCTGAAGGGACACTCAGGTAGAAAATTTCCCTTCAAAACTTTTATGAAGGGTCACTTAGAAGAAAATTTCCCTTCAAAAAAGTTTGAAGGGAAACTCGTGAATAAAAGTTCCCTTTAAATTTTTTTTGAAGGATCACTTAGGAAGAAAAGTACCCTTCAAAAAATTTTGAAGTGACACTTGAAAAAATAAACTGCCCTTCTAAATATTTTGAAGGGACACTTGGGGGAATAAGGCAAGAAAGGCCCTTTTAAAAATTTCTAAAGGGCCACTCTCAAGAGGCAATAATCAAGACCATTTTGGGTATTTGAAATGCTTTTTCTTATAAAATTCATAATACTTGCTCTTTAAAAAACCTAAAGTCATGTATCGTTGAAAACCCATGAGGCATTAGAAGGAGTAATTCAAGTTCGTAAACCTAGATTACTTCTACTCATGAAACTTTTATAATTCAAGTCATTTAGAAAACATTACTTGGTCTTGAGGAGTAACTTGAGTTTATGAGAGGCCAAGACTTGACTTTTAGAGAACCTGACATACACTACAATGGATCCAAAACACCTTAGCCTCCTTGACTTGCAATTTTGGACCTTTGAAATGACCTATTATTGTAATTATTGTTTGGCTCTCCATGAAAATGGTTGAAAAAATTGTACTAAGGTGAAATTTGGTCAACATTCTTGACAATTCTAAGAGGAGGCATGCCTATTATGTGAAATACCAATTGCCTAAATCCTTCCATTAAGAATGGAGTAATGCATATAGGCACTTTAAAGAGAACTAAACAAGCTTTGGTTCAAAAACACACTAGTTAGGTTGATCACACAAATAAGGTAGAGATGCAAACCAAAAAAATGGAATAGATACACACCTATGATATAAAGCACTTAGGGAAAATAAACACAACAAAGGAAATATGCCAAAATAAGGTATATAAAATAAATGGCCAGTAAGGGACAAAATCAAGGCTTCAAGTGGATTTCATTCACTAGGAATATGTAGGTCTTCTCCATCCATTTTGGATAGCTGAAAGGAGTATCTTTACTTTCACTTGTTGATGATGTAAGGACCACTCCAAAAGGTATCAAACATTTCATGTTTTCCTATTTTTTCTCTATCTTCATCCCATTTCAAGACCAAGTCACCTTATTTAAACACTCTTTCCCTTGCCCTTTTGTCAAAGGATTTCTTCATAAGGATGTGATGGCATTCTAAAGATTTGTGTGCATCATCTATTGCCTCTTTTAGCTACATTAATTCTATCAATCTGACCTCCATGGTAGTGTTTTCATGTAATTATAGCTATTGTGCATGTTCCAAGGTAGGGAGCTCTTGTGATATGGACAACCTAGCTTCTCTCTCATAGACAAGTACAAAGGGAGAATTACCAATTGAATTCTTAGGAGTGATTTATCTACCCATAAGGTTGTCATCAATTTGTTATTCCATGCTATTTGATTGGTTTCCAATGTCCTCTTGATGATCTTGATGAAGTTATTTTTGGTAGACTTAGCCAATCCATTACCTTGAGGGTAGTAGTTGGATGAGATACTCAAATAAACTCCACTCTTTGCTACCCAATCAAAAGTCTTAACACTTATGAAATCAAGTGCATTATCTAAGATGATGCCATGAGGAGTTCTAAACCTTGTTATAATGTTGTCATAGAACTCCAAAATGGAATTTTCATTTGTTTCCTTCAAAGCAATAGCCTCTACCCATCTTATGAAGAAGTCTATAGCAGTCAATATCCATTTGTGTCCAATACTTGATGGAGGGTTGATCATGTTAATTAAATCAAGGCCCCATTACATGAAAGGCTAGTCCACTTGGATAGGATTTAATGGAAGGGAAATAAGCTTTTGTTTGCCAACAAATAAAGCATATTCAGGACAAACCTTATCCCAATGATAATAATCTTAAGAAATACTAGGCCAATAGTAACTAGTTCTCATTATTTTTGAAGTTGTTCTAGGAGAGAAGTGACCACCATTTTCACCATTATGAAACTTTTATAGTAGAATATCAAATTGGTCATTATTAATGCATCTTAGTAACATATTTCTCACATCCTTCTTAAAGAGAATGCCATTGATAAGACAATAAGGAATAGCTTCCATCCTAAAATGCCTTCTTTGAGATTTGTTCAAGCCATTAGGACACTCACCATTTTGAAAAAAACCAATGAAGTCTTGTGTCTAACTTGGATTTTGCATTTGATCAGTTGGCTAGTCTTGAACTTGATTCACCAAGGATTTCTCTTTTAGCTCATGAAAGTTAAATTCTAAGTTCTCACATAAATCTCTTCCTCTTACTAGGCTAGTTACCTTGATGTCAATGTCATATTCCATCACCTTCATGATTTATATAGATCTCTTCTCATTGAGATCCCTGCTTAGGAGATACTCCTTGGTAGTAGGATAGGAGACCATGACATGGATCCTATTTTTGGAAACTATATGATTAAAATATTTCAAGCCTCTAATGATGGTTAAAACTTGTTTCTCATTAAAAGAATATCTCACTTCCTAGTCTTTTAAGCCTTGGCTAAAGAAATCAATTGGCTGCTCAACATCCTCATCATTCTTTTACATAAGCATGGCTGAGATTGTGTCTAGGTTAGAAAAAGTATAAAGAATGAAATCCTTAGAAAAATTCAGATTTAAGAGAGTGGGAGATGTTGTAATTTCTTGCTTGATTGCCTCAAAGTTGCCTTTGCCTTCCTTTGGTCAAGTAAAAACTTGGTTCTTTTTTAGCATGGTTGTGATAGGCTTTATCATAGTTGCAAAGTTTGAGATAACCCTCCTTAAAAAGTTTATTTTTCCCAAGAAACTTTGCATCCCTTTCTTGTGTTGAGGTAAAGATAATCCTAGAATAGCTTCAATCCTTTTGGGGTCAATAGATAAGCCTTATTTTGAAACAACATGACCCAATAGCTTACCTTTATGGGCAACAAAGATGAAATTCTTTGAATTGAGGGATATGTTGTACTCTATATACTTCTCAAAAAATTGCCTTAGATATACCATATGATCAGCAACATATTTTTAAAAATGGTTATATCATCAAGGTAAATAAGCAAAACCTTATTGATCAAACCTTTGAAATCCATGTCCATTTCCCTTTAAAACTTAGCTTCAACATTGGATAAACTGAATTGCATCTTCTTATAGGAAAAGTTCCCCCACTTGGTGGTGAAGGCTGTCTTGAATTAATCCTCTTCATTTACCAATATTTGATTATACCCTGAATAACCATTAAGAAGTGACAAATTTTGAGAACATGAAATGACTTGTAGAATTTGTTCCATATAAGGGAGTGGGTAATGATACTTGAGAGACACTTTGTTTAGATTATGAAAATCCACACAAAGTCTAATTTATCCATTCTTATTTCGAACCAACACAAGGTTGACTACCCAAGTTGAGTGCTTGATAGGAAAGATAATCCTAGACTCAATAAATTTGGTTATCTCTTTCTTCATGAGTTATTCTACCTTAGGGTTGATAGGCCTTTTCTTTTGTCTTACAAGTTTAGCTCCATGATCTAACTCAATGGTGTGATGATCTAGAATTGGGTTAAAGACTTTCAAGTCCTTATATTCCTAGTCAAAGATATCATGAAACTCTTTATATAATGAAATAAAATCTTACCTTTTTAGTTGAGAACAAACCTTGTCAATCTTCAAAAGTTTGTCCTTGAAAATTAGAACTCTCTCATAGTTCTCTTCTTTTATTGACATGCTCATTCTTTTGTTTTTATTATGATCATCCTCATTGAAGACACTCTCCAAGGTAATCAACCCCTTGGGTATTTTTTTTGTCTTCAACTATATAATCTGCTTATCATAATGATCATGTAACTTCTTTTGATTTATTAAAGCTAAGCCTACCTCATTTTACAAGAAGTGTGTAATGTGTTCATCACTTTCAAACAATTTCCATGACACTTCATTATAAAAAATGGAAGGTCTCATAATGATCTTGATATGAGATTGATCTTTCTCTTGTTCAACATTAGTAGCTAAGTCAAAATGTGCTCCTATTGCAGCCAGTCTATCAACGTGCTTGTTTAAGTCTCTTGGTATGGGATGGATGTAGAAGGCATCAAAATCCTCAAGTAGATCCCATATCTTATGATTGTAGTACTTGAAAAATGGGTTATTAGCTATATTTTTACTTATCACTTGATGAATGACTAGCTCACTATCTCCATAGACTTTCAAAAGCTTGATTCCTCTCTTCTTTTCCCATTGGAGTCCATGAACTAAGCCTTCATATTATACCACATTACAAGTGCAGATAAAGTGAAACCTATAAGAAGAGTAGTAATGATTATTTAATGGGGAAACCAACATGAAACCAGATATTACACTTGATTTTCTCCTTGAACCATTAAAGAACATTTCCCACATGTCATCAAGCTCAAGATATTCATTGGTGAGTAAAGGAATTGGGATACTTTTCTCATGCATGCAGTAAAATCCCAAATCATTTTCCTCAATGAAAGTGTAAGGATCAATGCCACATGTTTTAGTGTTATACTTGTCAAGATAGAGGTTATAAATACCTTCAAGAGGAGAAGATGTTTCACTATTTAGGATTGCCTCTTCCTCCTTGCTAATTAGATAGTTTTTATTTGTCATTGTCTCCAAGTATGGATCAATGTGGAACCTTGCTAAAGGCTATGTAATTATGTTTACCTTGGGTCTATACATTTTCTTAAAATCTATAAAGGACAAATCATTAGAAAGGTGTCCTCCTATCTTGGTTGTAATGTCCCTAGACAAGCATATAGTAAAGTATGCTAGAAGGTCCACCACCACATAATCTTGCATGATAGGAAAGTTTGGGAAGCCATGTAAAAACACTTTTAGACCTTTTAATAATCCTAAAATCATGGTTAGAGTTCCATCTATCTGTAACATGCCTTTAATATGTGGCTCATAGTTTAAACCCAACTTATCAATCACTACTTTAGGCATAACAGTAGTGTTTGCTCCACTATCCACAATACAATTATGGACCAACTTATCTCCTATAATGAGTGTGAGGTAGAAGGGTGGAGGCTTTTCAGATTTAGTGGAATGCTCCAAAATATTATTTGGAGAATTTGTGAGAGCCACACTATGATGCCTTGAAGATTGAGGAGCCACCTGCATGCTTGCTAACTGCTCTTGCAAAAGCTCCTTTTGACCAGGAATATGTAGAACCTCCCAAAGGAATATGCTTTTATTAGTGATATTTAATTAGTCCACAATATTTAGAGATGGATTATTCACTTTCTCCTACATTTTTTATGATATAAAGGAGTTATTTCCTTCTATGTTGTAATCTTGGTAGGTACATTTATATTTTGATTTTGTTGAGGAATATGTCTTGTAGAAGGTGTAGTAATTTGATTGGAATTTTGTGGCCTTGGAAAGGAATCACTTGGAACTATTCATGGATCCTAGACTTATCCCATGGCTCTCTTCTTGGACCTTGTATTAGCTGTAATTGGCATGCCTTGAGTCAACATAAAATCATCATTTTATTAAAATTTCATCATCCTCACAGTTAGGTTATTGTTTTCTCCATGATTATCCATTTATTTTGGACATGCTTCTTCTACTATCATGTAAGGAGTAGCTTCTTCTTATGTAGTCAAATCATAGCTAGTTCTTCCATCATTATGTGCAAACTAACCTTGAGGTTGTTCCCACTGGTCCACATGATCTTTTCCTTACACTAGAATTACATGAACTAAAACCATAGCCTTTATAGGAAGAGTAGAATTTGGATTATATGCATTGGGCTACCTATTGTAAACTTGTTTTTTTTTTCCTCTCTCTTGATAATTTTATTACAATGGAGCTTTTTATCCTTGTTGAAGATAGTATTGTGCATTAGGAGGAGCAATTACTTGATATTAAACTTGTTTGAGCTGAGCTCTTAATGATATGATTTCTTCATCCTTATCCACAATGCTATCCACCTTATTCAAAAAGGATCTTGGCTTTACATTTTCATTGGGAACTTGAGACATGCTTGGAGCTTCAACCTAATTATGGGATAGCAAAGGCATGGAAACTCTTAGAGGGAGTCTTCCACCCTAAATCAAACTATTATCAGCCTCAATTGCTAGCTCATATGCACCTGGAAGAGTGAATCCTCCCATTGACTACAACATAATAGCAACATTAGTACCAATCCGTTTGAGGTATTTTTGGAATACAAAGCTAGGAGGAGTTCTCATGATTGGTGGTAGCCTATACCATGTTCTTTTAAATCTCTCATTGAAATCTTGTATGGATTCATTTGGACCTCTTCTTATTACATTCAAATAATGTATTAGGGAAGCATGATCATTATTATTTTTAATCTTATCACCAATGATCCCAAATTGTAATGTGGCCCCCTTCCAACATTTCCAGTCAAGTGCTTTGCCTTTTAAAGACATAACAAGCATCCTAATGGCTGTTGGCCCTAGTAACATTATGGAAATTATAAAAATTAGAGATGTTTCTAATATGTTAATATGGGGTAATAAGACCCTCTTCATTGAAACTAGGAATATTTTTGGTGCAATTTAGAGGGATGGGGTCATAAGCAGGAGGCTTTATTGGGTTTTAGGTATTAAAATTAGAGAAAGGTTTATGCCTATCTATCTCTCACCTTTCTCCCATTTCTCTTCTTCCTCTATGATCCTCTATTTATTCTTGTTCTTCAACTTCCTCCTCTCCTTGAACTTATTGAACCTTTTATACTTATTCCCCAAAACCTCCATGCCAAGGATTTAATAGGGCTAGGAGTGGTTTAGGGAATTGTTCTTTAGGAAAAGCTTTAGCTCAAGGGGCTTGGTCAGAAAATATTAAGTACCTTGTGAGGACCATGTAAGATAATGCATAAAACTTGGTCTAAAACTAGAGATTCACACCCTTTTGGAGTCTCTAAATGTTGTGTTAGGGGTATTTATACTACTTAGGCCTATCAAGACCAGCATTCACCTTGACTTAGCAATAATTTTCTATCTCACTAGGTGTGTTAGAACTATTCTTTTTAAATATTGCACCATAGAAGAGGGATGTTTAGGCCTCCTCCATATTTGGGTGATGTTGGGACATTTTTAGGCCTGTACATGTGCCTAAAAGTTGAAATGAACCTCTAGGTTGAAAGGGTGAGCTCCCTATATTATCTTTTTGTGAAATAAAACTACTGAACCAATTTGTATGAGTGAAAAAATTTAGAAGTTTGCATAAATGAAAATCCTAGTCTAAGATGGTGATACACTAAGAATTAGTATCCACATGTGTGCCCTATACTTATTCATAATATAATAGAATATTGTCTCTAACTCAAGCTCTAGAATATTCCAACATAAGTATTTCAATGTAGAGACAAAATGAATGAGATCACACAAGGTAAATAAATTGAAAAGATAACCTGTATAGTCTAGAAAAAAGGTTACACATGTGAAAAATCTCATATAGATAGAATGCACTCTATATGACCTATTGGATCAAATATTTTCTCAAAAAAATGAAAGACAAAGAACAAAAGGATAAAACATCACTTGATATCACATTGTGTCTCTTGCATACCTAGGAAAATGTCTAGAACTTAGAAATAAAATAGACTTATGCTTCTTTGCTCAAAGGCAAGAAAATGGCAAAACATTCCAGTAGGGCTTCACCATACTATTTTTGGATGATGAAACAAGATCCCAAGGGTCATATTTATATAAAAATAGGGAGATAAGATAGAGATATTAGGTACCCAAATAGAAGCCTCCAAAATGGTTTGTAGTCACCATTCTGGAGAAATTGATTCCAATTGTTTTCTCATTTATTTGGAGTTTGTCATTCTTTTTTATTTTCCCTCTTGAGATGAAAAAGATAATTGTAAGATCAATGGTAAGATGAACCTCCATAATAAATGGCTCATATCATTTCTATGAACCTTATATTCTTCTTGAGAGATCCTATATTTTACACTGTAGACCCATTCAAGTTTTCCAAGTGACTTTACTTCTACATGCTTCTTTGGGTTCTTTGATTACTTCTACTTGTAAAAGTCATAATCAAAGATATTTTGAAAAATTGTAAAGCATTGTCTCTTCCTTTTTCATCTTTTAAATTTCTTTTAATTGTAAAATTCATAAGCAAAGCTCTTTGGGAAACTTGATTTACACTATCCTTGCTTAAGACCCTATCAAGTTCTCTAAATTGTTTTACTTCCTACTTGAAGACTTTAAGCATGAATTTGATGTCCTATGGAACGTCATCTTTGAATCCCAATGGCTATTTGGCTACCCTAAATTTGACATCCTACAATATGTCATGTCTTTAAATCCCAATGGCTAGTTGGTTGTATTAAACTTGACGTCCTATTGCACGTCATGAGGATCCATCATGTTTATATTTTGGGAAATTTTTCCAAAGTAATTCCTTCAAATAATTTATCTAAAGGAATTATTTTAGTTACTTTTCCCAAAAGGTAATGGTTAGTTCCTTTTGAAACTTTTCCCAAAGGACACTTGGGAAAGTGTCCTTCAAAAAAGCTCTAAAGGACACTTGGGGAAGGCATAAGGTCCCTTCAAAAAATTACAAAGGGTATTTTCAAAGGAAATGGCCCTTCAGAAATTTTCTAAAGGGCATTTCCAAAATAAAAGGCCCTTCAAAACTTTTTTAAAGGGAATTTACAAAGATAAAGTTCCCTTAGAAAATTTTTGAAGGGTCACTTGGGAAGAAAAGTTCCCTTCAAAACTTTTTCAAAGGGTCACTTGGACAACAAAGTGCCCATTAGAAAAGTCTAAAGAGATGCTCAGGGAGAAAAGTTAACTTATAAATTTTTTTGAAGGGTCACTTGGAAGAAAAGTTCCATTTGAAAAAGTTTGAAGGGACACTCATGAAGAAAATTTCCGTTCAATTTTTTTTTGAAGGGTCACTTAGAAAGAAAATTTTCCTTCGAAAAAGTCCAAAGGGACATTTGGGAAAATAGAGTGCCCTTCAAAATATTTTCAAGGGACACTTGGGGGGAAACAAAGCAAGAAAGGCCCTTCAAAAAAACTTTGAAGGGCCACTCTTGAGAGGCAAGAATCAAGACCATTTCATGGTTTCTAAATGCTTTTTATTATAAAATTCATACTACTTACTTCTTATAAAACCTGAAGTCATGCATCATTGAAAACCCTAAAAGCATTGAAAGGAGTAATTTAGGTTCGTAAACCTAGATTACTTATACTCATGAAACTTTTATAAGTTGAGTCATTCAGATAACCTGACTTGTCTTGATAGTAACTCAAGTTTATGAGAGGCCAAGACTTGACTTTTAGAGAACCTAACATACACTACAATGGAGCCAAAACACCTTAGCCTCTTTGAATTGCAATTTTGGAGCTCTGAAATGATCTATTCTTGCAAATATTGTTTAGCTCTTCATAAAAATGGTTGAATAAATTGTATTGAGGTGAAATTTGGTCATCAAGGCCAATTTGGGATCAAATATCCTTAGGTAACTCTCTTTCTAAGAAAATATGTTTATGTATTACTTAAAAAGATCTATGAAATCATGCCTTTTAACTTTAGTGCTTACCTTCCCAAGATTGAGGAGCTTGTCTTCAAAGATAATAACTCTTTCATAGTGCTCTTATTTAGTTGAAATCACTACTTTATCCTTATTCATATGGTCCCCCTCATTAAAGATGCCATCTAGGGTGACTAACCCTTTAGGAAGCTTATTGGACCTTAATTAAACAATCTGCTCCCCATATTGATGTTATATTTTTTCTTGGTTGAGGGAGGATAACTCTACTTCTTATTGTAAGAAACATGAAATCTATTTGTCATTTTCAAAGACCTACCAATGAGCTTCATTATTTGATACTAATGGTCTTATTACCACTTTGACATGTGGTTGAACCTTGGTCCTTTTCAATTCATCAGGGATGTTAAAATTAGCCTCCATAGCTACCAACTTGTTAGCATGTTTATTTTGGCCTCTTAACACTAATTAGATGTTGAAGGCCTCAAAGTCATTAATTAGGTCCCACACTCTGTGTTTTTAGGACTTCATTAAAGGTTTTTTTGGTGGAATTATAAATTTTGACTTGGTATACCATAAATTATCTATCCCCATAGACTTGAAAATACTTGATCTTTCTCTTATTAGCCCATTGAAGGCCATGGATGAGACCCTCCTATTGTATTACATTGTAGGAACAACTGAATTAAAACCTATATGAAGAAAAAGTACTTATCATTTTAAGGGGATATTATCATAACACCTGCACCCACCCCTTTTTTTCTCCTTGATCCAATAAACAACAACTTCCATAGACCACTAGGATCTTTTTAAGTCCTAATGAGTGATGACATGGGTTAGATTTATTCATGCAAACAATAGACACCCAAGTCCCTTTCTTCAACACCCTATAAGGGGTCCACCAACTAGGTGTCATTCTAAATCTCATATAGGTACATGTTTGGTAACTTTTCTAGATGAGTTTTCAACTCCTACACATTACAAATGCATCCTCTGTAGACACCAAAATTATGTCACACACATGTATGTAACTCTTGTGTTGAAACCCCCCTTAATCCCCATTTCAATAATAACAATTAATCTCCCTAACCCATAATTTACCCCTCACACATTTAATTAATTTAAAATAATTAATTAAGTTAATTAAAAACCCCTATTGCCACCTTACCTAGCCACATCACCCTATGATTAATTCTCATCTAATGAGTCACCTTAAGACTTGGTCCCCTCATCCTAATTACCCAAGACCTATTCCCACTTCCAAACTAAATTCCTAATCAAGTAATTCCTTCCTAACCTCTTATTTTTAGCATTTTATTAAAGGTGTCACACTTGTCATGAATAATAGAAAACATGCCAAAAATATTAAGGTCTACCTATTATAGGGCCACTGACATCAGTCAACCCATGATTGACATCGATGGGATCATCGACGTCAAAAATATAATCTAGACTCTAACCTAAAGTTTAAGTCATTAGAAATTAATAAAATTCATTCTTACTCACATTCCAGCTTTGGGCATTCTATTTTGGACATCTTGGCCTATAGCCATCTTGCATAAGTTAATCATGATCAATAACTAAACTCTTGAGGACCAACAACATCCACTTATTCTCTCTAGTCAAGTATTCAGGTTAAAACTCCCTACTAGGGATCATCAATCTAACATATATCATTCAATAACCATAACTAAGTACATCACTTATACTGTAGGTCATTTAAACATTTATTTTACTAATTCTTTACATCTACTCTACATTGATTTACACACTTTTGATTGAACCCTTGTGAGGGAGTTCCAAAGATTCTTCACTTGTTTGCCCTTAACCTGATACACCAAACCTTTGACTAGACCTAATTAAGCCATAATCTCTCTCTTATAACCCTCCCAACCTCCCAGACCTGATCTAAACCATTTCCTAAACTTAGAAAATCCTTTTTAAAGGTCCCTAATAATTATTTCACCTACCAACCTTAGCAACCTAACAAACATCAGTCACCTCACTACTGACCTTAGTAGTATAACTGATATTAGTCACTACCCAAATGACATTGGTGACTGTGGGTTCCCTAACCTCTTCAAAATCTACCCAGATAATTTCTAAAATACAAATAGAGTACCTCACTTGCACCTTGTTACTCTTTGCTATATACAGGTCATTAATAATGGTAATATTATCTCTCTTTCACTCTCTCTTTACTTCTCTTTTAGTGATTTATTATTGTTTTGTCTCTTAAAAGTGGACTGTCATCTCTAAAGAAGTTTCACACTTCCTAGAACAAGCACATAGCTTGGTAGCCCACTCATTTAACTACTAACAATAATATTGTGGTAGTGATTTCTTACTTATAGGCAGTCCTTCCTAGCTAAAGAGGAGTTCTTATAACATTTGGATATGGTGCAAAAACCAAATTTAGGTTCATTCTAATCACTTATCCCTATCCTTCTTTCTATTTTCCTTTAGACTTAAAATAGAAAAAATTTAGTGAAACATTTTTGGCACACTTGGTGAGACCCTAGAGTTTTCCTTGGGTTCATTTCATGTTTTAAACATTCATATAGGTGTATTATAGTGAAAATTTCATTTCTTGCACTTCTTCCTTCTCTTTTCTCCTAAAATGAAAAATTCAATATCTTATTTTTTGTTTAAAAAGAATTAAACTAAAATATCCTTTCTTTTCTCTTTGCCTCTAAAATCAATTTTTCATTTTATTTTACAAAAATAAAGAAGATAATATCTTCTTTACTTCATTTCTCATGCACATTAGGATAGTGAAATTTACACTCTATTCCTATTTCATCTCTATTTTCATTCTAATCTAAATATTTCAGATTTGGTTTTAAAACTTATTGCATTTCATAGTTTGCTTGTTGGATATTAACTCACCTAGTTAATTACAAGCATTTTGAATAAATCATAGTGCACCTATGTTACAAAATCAAATCACGTTCACATAAACAAAATCTAAACTCACCTGATAAAAAGCCCATCAAGATTTCATCACCTAGTGGATCACCTTACCCTACCTAACTATCCTATTTGGATTTCACCACTAAGGGGAGAACCCACTCTATTCTCTAGCAGAGTATAATCTCTAGATAGAAGGTATACTTTGTCTAAGTAGCCTGGATCAGCTCCAATTTCATCAAGTGTGGAGAGCAAGCTCCTATAATAAGCCATGTACCTAGTCTCACATAGATTTCCTCTTGAGCACTAAAACTAACTTGAAACCAACTCTAGATTGCTTTTTAGTAACTTCAACAACTAAATTATATTCTCACTATATAATTAAGGCAAAAGCTAACATGAGACTAAAAATTAATCTCTAGCACTTAATAGTTGTTTGATGAATGTTATTTTTCTACTTTTCTTTTGCCTTCTATATTTTTGAGTTGGTAAGGATGTTTTCTTATTGATTCACAAAATCAACACTATTTTTAATACTCAATTTGTATCACCTATTATCTTAGGTTTTTTTAGTGTTCTTCCCTTTTAAATAGACTTCGTACATCCACCATTTTACCTATTTTAAACTTCCAGTTCTTTAAAAGAATAAATTTTCTATCCCTTAGGATATCATAGTGATTGGCATCGACTAACCCTAATAGTATTAGAAGATTTTACCTACTAAAATTAGTTATTACATTGACATCAGTAAAACCTTTTCTACTGACATCGATCAAGTGATCGACATTAGTGACTATGTAATTTCATCTACTCAAAATATCAAGTTGAAATAACCCATTTACCTACACTCAAACCTAGTTTTTCCTTATTTTGATTCTATTACACGGTAGTTAGACTATTTATAAATCCACTTGCATGGTATTGACATGAGCTCAAGCCAAAATAATTGATGATTATGCAAGATGGTAACCACTTCCATCTTCCCCTCTCACTTTTAATTCTATCATGAGCATACTTTAGATATAAAGCATACTCCTAGCTCTAACCAATTCCCATTATGCCTAAGGGAGATCAGGATTTTACTAAATTTCTTGATCATAATGTGGCAGCCCTTCATCATTACTTTTCTATGAGCTAAACTCATAATTCTTCAGGTGACCCAATCAATGCTATGCTAACCTCTCTAATGGAAATAACCTTAGTTTTATTTGCTTCCAATATTTTCCCCATGGTTACCCAAACCACCACTTTGATGATTAACCCAACTATAAACAATGTCCAAAGTGTAGCATCTCTAACTACCCAATCCCACCTAAACCCTGGTATTAATTCCCTAATTTCACAACCACAACCAATTTAGACAAGTCATACCCCATTCCAAAATTTAGTGTTACCTATTCCATCTACCCTCACACTTATAATTACCCAAGTTACAACTAACCCTTCATCCAATGTAACCATGACAATAATCTAACCTATAGTAACAACAACCAACCAAGGCATAGTCTCCAACCCAATGGAATAAACCCCTTTTCTTTCTACACCCCAGCCTATGACTCATTATCCTTATGTTTCCCTGACACAACCTCAATATACTATGTCATATGCTCCCTCTGCTTCTTATTATCTTCCCTATAACTTAGAAGGTATTCCTCAAATAAATCCCCTTCTAGACCTCATTAAGATGCTGATGGATAAGATGTATAATCTAGAGACATCCATTTTTGGTTCAAATAATGTGTTATCTTATGATCAGATATGTAATGAACAAATTTATCCTTCTATGCCTATTTGCCTTTATCCAAGCCAATGTGAAATCCCTAAATTTACTCATTTTTAGAGTAAATAGGACCCACAAAAATATGTTTAATCATTTAGACATGCTTTTTATTTAATAGGGCATGATGATGTGTTACTACTTCACACTTCCCCTATGTCTCTTTTAGGTGCTGCCTTAGATTGGTATAGCTCCATACCTCAGCACTCCATTTTCTCATTTACCCAACTTGTACAAATATTCCTAGACCATTTCTCTATTAACATTTCTAAAATGGTTTCTATAATAGACCTTTATTCTATCAGACAATTTGATGATGAGTCTATTACAAATTTTGTTGCTCATTAGATAAGATTAATCAATCAACTCTCCTTCTCTTTACCCAAACCTAAGCTTATTGAGATCTTCTCAAGGGCATGTGTTAATCACATCTCATCCACACTCCACATACAAACTTTCCACACATTTGATGAGGCCTTTACAATGGCAGGGAAACTTGAGGTTCATGTTATAGATGAAGGAAAAGTCAAGTTGCATAGTAAGAATCCCAATTCCAAGTCAAATGACTCCTCTTCCTCTAAAACTTATCCCTCTAACCAAAAGTTTAAAGGCTTTACCAATGTGATGTTCATTAAGTCAGCCTCTTCCATAACCACAAACCAATCAAATTCTTTGACTTCCCAAAATTTAACTAAGCAATTCTAACAATGGTATGAACAAAGATAATACAATCCCATCAGGGAGTCATATACATCTGTCTTAGAGAAATTATTTCAAAAAAGTGTTATAATCCTTCCTTAGATCAAACCTGATATACAATTTAACCCTTCACATCCTATCCCAACTTGGTACAAGGAAGATGAGTTTCCAGTTAGCATCATGTTAAAGGCCACAATTCTAATAATTGTAAGACACTCAAGAACATTTTTCAAGACATGCTTGATAGAGGTGATCTCATCTTGGATAATCCTAATTCACCCCCTAATCACTGGATGGTTGTGTTCAAAAACCCTTTTCCTAACCATTCACCATATCAAAATATTATCTAGTCTAAAACTAACTTAGGTGATCATAATATCCATATGGTTAATATGGTCTTCCCTTTACCTTTATTTTAACCTTCCCCTCAACAAGAGACATTTATTTCATTAACTCCTCCCTCATGTTTAGTGGCATCTATTTCACCTATTATTCCTCTTAAATTAGAAGTGCCTATTTCATTTGTTCCACTCCCTCATGAGGAAGAGCCTCCTTTACCACTCCTTTTACCACTTGAAGAGCCTGTAATGTGAATTCCTTTTGCACCAATATTACCTATCCTCTTACCACTTGAAGACCACACCCTACCTATTCCTCAACCACATGTTTAATGGAACATCATTCTTGCATTATACCATCTTGAGGAACCTTCTTCACCTACTTATCCTCTACCTATAAATAGTAGTAACCCACCCACTTCACCTTTGCAATTAGAGGATTTAGTATCATCTACTCCTATAATAGATAAGATACCTATTGTACCTACTCTAATTGTACCAATCTTACCCCTTATTTTACCTATGGAGGATCATATTTTACCCATATCGGGGCCACATGTTGAGGGAACCATAATACATGTGCTTTACCCTCTTTAGGAACCTTCTTCGCCTACCTCTCCTCCACCCATGGTAGACCATGTCTCTTCTCCTATCTTTGTTAAAGAGGATCCCATTGTGGTTCTTTCTCATCTTGGGCTTAAATTAATAGAAAAAAATAATTTCCCTTTTTCCCAAACACCACAACCTTCTAAAAACACAACTGTAAGGCCTACGTCAACTTCATGTAAACCCTTCTCACATTTGGTAAAAAGTCTAGAATTTCTTGACTCCACAGAGCTAGACCATACAACATTTTGGGACTGGATTAACACTTTCTATCTAACACAATGAATGTTGACCTTTACCACTAAACCTCTTACTAACCTTTACCCCAAGGTATTTGACAAAGTTAGAGCTTATTCACAAGAAGCACCTAAATTTTAGTCATCTATGTCAGAACCCTCACCCTCATAAGAATATGCCCCATTAAAGTAGATCAACCCCTTAGGTATATGCCCCATTTCTAATTTAATTCATCCATAGGTGAAATTAGATTTAACTCCTCAATCATAACTTGGATTTTTATAGTTTGAATTATAGAAGAATGTTAAGCCTCCTAGATCTCACCAATCCCTTCTTCAACCCTCAACTTTACCATCCATTTTGGGGCCACACCCCTCTACATTTGTTGGAATATCACCTAACTAAGAAAGATAAAAGGTTAAGCTACCTCCACTCCTTTCTTTTCCATCTGGTAGGCCCCTCACATCTTACACTAAGAAAGTGACATCAAAACATGTAACTCTACCATCACCAAACAAGACACCACATAAAATTACCTTTTCAACACTAAAATAAAATAAGGTGTCCACTCTTTTAGTACAACAAGTGTGAGCCCACTTGCAATCTCTCAAAGATTTTTCTTACATCAATTATTTCAATATTTTGTAATAACTCTTCCTCCCACTAAGCCTTATAGTCCTCTTGGAACAAATCCATCTTGGTTTGATGATACACAAGTGTGTTTATATCATCATTCACCTAGATATGATACTGAAAGTTGTAAAGCTCTCACAACAGTTATTCAGCAACACTTCGATATTGACCCTCTCTTTGATGATACTCTCATTAACCTTCCTATTATTCCACCTTTGGCATCCATAGTGCCTCCTACTATTCCACCTAAATTAAAATCCAAATATGTCATCATAATCCCTTTACCACCTCCTTCACTAACATTTTAGATCAACATAGTTAATGTGGCCTCACAGTCACAAAACAAAAAAGATAAATCTAAGGAAAAGGTAATTATTCCTTGGGCCTATCCCTTCACCAAAGACACTCCCTCTCCTAATCCTAATATTTCCATCTTGGGTGTTCCTAAAAAAACATCTTTAGATGTTATTCAAAGATTAATGGTGAAATAGCTTCACCAAACTCCTATGAAAATGTCTTTATATGAGTTAATCCAAAAATTATCATAGCACCATCAAGATTTGATTAGTAATTTGTAAGTGATTTAAGTACAATATAATGATCCCTAACCTCTTACATCTTTTGTTGGCTCCCTTAATTCCATCTCCCTGATTTATTTTAGTGATTCAAAAATTCCATTTCAACATACTGAATATCAAGATTTTTCCCTTTTTATTACTATATATATTGATCAAACTCATGTCAAGAGAGTTATGATAAATGGGGGATCTACTATTAATATTAATTCCACCCATTCCTATAAATATATATCCCTTCCCAAAAATTTCATGTCTTAAACTGATGTACTACTCCATTCCTTTAATGATATTATAGCTACTACTATGGGCACTATTGTCTTACATATCTATATAGATCCCCATACAATTTCCAATATATTTTATATTGTGGAAAGAGATTTCCAATACAACATACTACTTAGATGACCTTGGATACATGATATGGCATGTGTACCCTCAAATTTACACCATTGTGTCAAGTTTGAACATGATGGATAAGTGCATGTTATACCTATTAACCCACCTCCATTTAAAACATGCAACATTACCTATAATCCCAATGATGTTCTCATCCCATTGAAATAATCATCTTCTCCACATGATACTTTTGAAGCTTCCACAAGCTTCACTCTCCTAGTTACTCAAATATTGATAACACAAATTCTTGACAAAGATCCCATAGAGGAGACCTTTCAACATTTGTCACTCGGTGAATATCATTTGTTGACACTTGACATGTTATATACTCCATAAGAGTATAGAAGGATTAAAATTCACCCAAATTATGATCCCCATATTGTCATGCCTTTTGGCCTAGAGAATGTTGGTACAACCTACCAACATGCCATGACCTATATTTTCCATGATCTCTTACACAAAATTATGGAATATTACATGGATGACTTACTTAGAAAGTCTAAACTTCATTAGGATCACTTGACAATTCTCAAAATTATATTTTCTCATCTCCTCCAATATAATGTTTGACTAAACCCAAAGAAATGTCTCTTTGGTGTTTTTTATAGTAAGCTATTAGGTTTTATCATTTACCTCTATGGTATCAAGGTTGATCCTACTAAGGTTAGAGCAATCCTAGAGATGCCTCCACCTAATAATATCAAACAAATTCATTACCTACAAGGCAAACTTCAGCCAATTCACCACTTCATTTCCTAGTTGTCATATCGTTGCTAACCCTTTCACCATCTCCTCAAAAAGGATGTCTCCTTCCATTGGAATAAATATTTTCAGCAATCTTTTGATGCACTTAATAATACCTCATTTCCCCACTAGTTCTTATTCCAACTAAGGAAAATCAAAAATTTTGCCTATACATTTTTACAACAGACCAATCTCTAGGTGATATGATTGCACATCAAGATGACCATCATCAAAAGCAAGTAGTTTACTATATAATCTGCACACTTATTGATTATGAGACTCGATATACCCACACTGAGAAACTTTTCCTTGCATTGTTATTTTCTACCTCTAAGCTTCACCATTATCTCCTAAATCACAAAACCTATGTGTCAAACATATTGATCCCCTCAAATAAATGCATTCCAAACCATATCACAACCATTGTGTATCTCAGTGGCTCATGTTTCTTGCTAAATTCAACTTGGAGTTCATTCAATAAAATTCTATTAAAGGGAAAACAATCATTGACTAATTAGTTGTTGCCCTTTTACCTGATAATCAATCTTCAAACCTTGAATTTCTTGATGAATCCATTACAACACTCTCAACTAATGACATCTCCTATCAAATTATGATGTTATTTTATGGATCTAAATGCCAACATGGTGGGGGTGTAGGGGTCATTCTTATTCCTCTAAATGGTGAGCCTATGCCTTTGTCATTTAAACTAGATTTTGAATGCACTAACAATATGGCTGAATATGAGGCTTTGATTCTAGGATTAAAATATCTCTCTTCTTGGGTATCAAATCCATAACCATTTTTGGTGATTCTCAATTAGTGTTTAACCAAGTTAATGGTTCCTACCTATGCAAAAACTAAATTCTATAATGATATAAACACCATATAGATATGTTATTGGGATCATTTAACTCTTATCTCTTGCAAACTCTTCCTCAATCTATAAATAGGTTTTCTAACATTATGGGTTCACTTGATTCACACATACCATCTTCATCCTCCTCTTTAAGAATCTATGTCACAGTGCATCATTTAACATCACCCTCCTATGTCTCAGCTAACATCCACTTTGTCAAAATTATCAAGCAAACCCACAAGACTTATAGTAAAAACAACTCATGGATTATCTTTACTTCTCTATTACCCCTTTTAATCCCTCTAATAATAGGAAATGGGCCTTCATAAAACATGCCACTTGTTACACTATACTAGGGGGAATTCTCTACAAGTGAGGTTTTGATGGTCTTTTCCATAGATGTTTAAATAGTACTGAGACTCCCTTTATTATTAAGTCCATGATTGGATTTGTGGTGGGAATTTTAATGGTCACATAGTTACCAAATTTATCCTTCAACTGGGCTATTATTGGCTCACACTTCATCAGGACTATGTTGATTATGTTCAAAATTGCATCAAGTGTCAACAACATGATAACCTCCTTCACATTCTTAGTCATGATTTACAAGTTTTCAAAGACTTTTGGCCCTTCTCCTAATGGGTATTAGATATAATCTAAGAGATTAACCCTCATTCATCCCTCTATTAGCATTCTATCATTACTGCCACTAAATACTTCACCAAGTGGGTCGAGGCCATCCCTCTCATCTCCACTAAAGCTTAAAAAATTATTTACATCATTAACCATCACATCATCTATCATTTTGGTGTCCCTCATAAGACTATAATAGATAATATTAAGTCCTTCAAAAATAATACTATTCAAATTCTTTATGATACATTTAGAATCAAATTAAGCTTCTCATCACCATACTATCCACAAGCTAATGGATAGGTAGAAGCTTCTAACAAAACATTAACCAAAATCATCATGAAGGTAGTGAATTATATAGGCAAGGATTGACATGCACACATTCTTTTTTATTTATGGGCTTACCATACTAGCATTCGAACCCCTATGGGTGTTATACCCTTTTCATTGGTATATAGGACATAAGATATTTTTCCTCTTGAGGTCTAGATTCCTTCTCTTCACATTTATCTACAAAACATACTTACTAATGATGAATTTTACCAAGAACATTTGGCTCAACTTAAATTACTTGATGAGCACCATATTATATCCCTCAACCACCTCTAAATCTATCAAGAGCATATCAAACATGCGTATAACAAAAATTTCAAAGAGTGAGATTTCAATATAGGAGATCTCATCTTAAAATAAAATCAATACATGATGAACATGGATAAAATAAAATATGGTTAGTTTGCTCCTAATTGTCTTGAACCTTATATCATAACTCACAAGTATGGCTTATGAACTTATCTCTTGTCTTCTCTTGAAGGAAGGCTAGAACCTAAGCCTTTAAATGCCTTACACCTATAACCATTCTTTTGTTAAATCATTATCACTTTACTTTGTGTTTAACTTGAGTTCATACCTTGAGCATCCCTATTACATTCATTTCCCTTCCCCTTCACCCTTACTCCTATTCACTTAGTTAACTTACACAGTGGTATGGTTTTATCCTCAAAATGGAAAACTCCTAAGCCTCTATAGTCTTGTCCATGACTAAAAGCAAAAAAAAAGGGATATTTGAAAAAGTTATAAAATCTCAAATTATGATTTTAAATGTAGATTTCTCCCTTGAAGGACAACTACGTAACTTCCCTTTGCTACTATCAATAGACTAATCCCTTGAAGGACATCTATTTAAAATTAAAAACAAATGCTTAGACCACTGCTTTGAAGGATAGCTAAGCCAAGATTTATTCTCAAAGAGAAAAACAAATGCAAAAAGATTCTCATAGCCTTATACGACCTTAACCCATAAAAAATCCCATTATAGGCTTCTCACATTGATCAACTTACACACAAAAAAAGCTTTAAGTCATAGACATGCCTATATTATCTCTCACATCACCCACAAAAGGGGCATATCATCTCTACTTGGTAGGTTATGCTACCCAAACATTTTTCCTCATTTTACCCTTTTTCCCCTCATACTCTTTTAAGGGACAATGAAGATCACTTAATATAAGGTGAACATGATGTTTCTCTAATAAACACAATGGTTTAAAGATATAAGGCATGAAAGAGGCTCATTTTATTGAGCCTATTTATGTTATAATTATGGTCTTTTCCAATGCAAAAGCATTCTACCTCTTTATTTTCCCACCCACATCACATGTAGACATCTCTATTTGAGATGAAGAAACAATAACATACCAACACTAACAATCTTATTAAATTTATTTTATGCATACACCATCATAAATATGGAAAAATGTTGGAATAAACTAACATAACCAATCTATTCATTTTAACCATACACCATCATGAAATATGTAAAAATGCTAAGATGAAACTAACCAATGTACTATGCATATATCATCACATATATGGGAAAGGCTAGTCTAACTCAACTAACATGACCAACATTAACATTAAATTTAACATAACATAAAATAATCATCATCCATATCATCATCATAATCATAATAAATGCATCTCAAATGAACACATAGAAATAAATAAACATCTCATGTATATAAAATATGTGATCAAAGTACATGTTCATCATCTACATCATCATAACATCATATCTCTCTCAAAATATACATCTCACATCTTTGTCTTGTAGGCTTGGTATACATATAACATATATAATCAAAACTAGCAAACTCTAACACTCAGGGTCCTCGAGGCTCTCTATGTGGTCATGAGGAGGAAATATCATCACCACACTCCATCCATCTACATCGAGATGAGTTATAAGCTATATCATGTGACATCAACCTCTCCTACTCTTTGAACTCTAAATATCTCTATATCTATGGGAACTCTCTAATCACCCTCTCATAGTAGGAAATCTGATCTAGGGTATTTAAATATCTCACCATAGATACAATCTATGGAGGACCCATAGCACTTGATGATGGTCCAACCTATACTAGTCCTTATGGTGGTGGTGGAGGAGGAGTAACCTAGCCTACTAGTCTTAGAATGTCTCTCTACTATCATTGTAGTCACTTGACCCTATAAAATAATAACCTGGCCCTATAATACTACAACCTAGCCCTATAGAGCCCCAATCTGACCCTACGTCATTACCACCTACCCCTATAAGGCTAAAACCTATGCCTGGGCTATCTCTCAAGCCTGCACTACTACATATTAGGCCTACACTACTATAAATCTAGTGGTGGATTCTTGACCTCCACCACTAGACGTAACCCTACCCACTAAGCTATATAGGCCACTATATACCCTAGATCTCTAACACTTGGACATGTTGGCAGATTTTTAAAATTTGGGTTATCTATCTCCTAGGGCAATGGTAAGGGTGCCTCTATGTCATCCCTCTTATATCAAGGGAAGGCTAGTAGAATATCATGTAGTAGACCAAACTAGGTCCTGACTTGTGCCACAGGTACCATCTCCAACTCATTGGACCATCTCCACCTGACCCATAGTGAGCTCTATAGCCCAAAAAATTATTATATCTATCTTCTAAAAATTGGGTATGTCAAGTACAGTCTCAAAAAAATATCTGTAGGGATTAAGCCCTTGATCATGCACCTATAATAGGAAATGTCTCACACCATGCCATCCACTCAGGTCTATGCCATTCCCTCTCTCCACCATCTAAAACCAACCTTGAAGCCAACCAAGGTAGTGGTAGGTAACCCTAGTGGTTGTGTCACCATGATGTGCTCATATGCCCAATAGTGTAGTAGATGGCTGACACACAAACTATATCACTATTATAGCCTCAAACCCCATATCTCTTTGTATAACTATGCTAAAAATACTACACCCTAAGCAAAAATGGTATGTTGATCAACCATTTATGTAAGCACACCTATCAATGTAATCAAGAATTTGCCACCATCTACATCTAGTAATGCATAGACCATGATCTTGTTCATCATCATGATGTTTAGATGATGTTGATCCTCATCTACCATATAGAGTGGCTCATATGTTTAATTTGTAGAGTGGTAAGTCACCTCATTGATATGTTCTCCATATAAAATGACTATGTGTATATAATGTTCCTCTCTTGGACATACAAAAATATCCTCACCTTGGAGTGGTAGTTAAAAAATCATATACACATCCTCTTACATCACTATCAACTCTCCAATAGGTAGATAGAATGTGTTGTTGGTATGATCCCACCTATCAATCAATGCTATCATTAGAGACACATCTTAGATGACTCAATAGTACCATCATACTTTTCCTAACCCCATGGCTGCCATATGCTCCCACTCATTTGGAGTGACATCCCTCCTAATGCATGTTAATAGCCTTAGTAGATGATCTCATAATGTTAGCTCCATCCTCTCCTACATCCATACATGCAAATAACTCATCACATACTTTTTAATATACTCTATCACTACCTTTTTCCCTCCTCTTTAGGAGAACTACATTGGTTTGAGGCCCTAAACTAGGCTATGTAGGTAGCACTTAGTTAACATAGGGTCTTCTAAGGTTATCTCAACCATATACCCACCTCACTCACTACCCTAGGATTCACTATCTCTCTCTCTACCCTAGGAATACCTACCTATTATAAATCTAGGCCTCATGGCCTATATTCTAGACTCTTGACTCTTGACACTATGACCTATCCTTTAATCCCTAGACCTCTCGACCTATCTCAACTTACCTTTTCCCCTAAACACACCTTTTTAGATATTTTTATTAGGTTCTAGGAGAACTACATTGGCCTGAGGCCCTAAACTGGGCAATGTAGGTAGCACTCAGTCGACACAAGGTCTTTTGAGGCTAGCTCAACCATTAGGCTAGTTGACTACTTCCACTAGAGATCTAAACTCACCCTTTCTCCTATTTGGTTACTTTTTTATAGTCACTAACATCATCATTAATGTTGATGTTGGTGATTTAGCAAACTAATTATTGATCAACATCAACAAGCAACTACTGACATTGATGTTTCATTGATTGATGTCAATGGACCTCATCGACATTGGTGACTAGTTCAACCCCAGGGCCAAATGACCCAAACCCTAACTTACCCATTTCACCTAAAAAACTACCCATAAAACCCCCTAACTTATATTATAACTACCCTACCCTATTTTTACCCCTCCACTAATGTTTTCTACACCCCTACCTCTCAATTAGCTTAAAAATTATAAATACCAAAATTAAACTTCAAACCAACTAGTAGAGGCTCTTACCTCATCTTTTCATCTCCTCCTAGCTGGCACTGTTGGCTCTTATGGTTGTGCACCTCCCACTGGATCTCCTCCTAGATCTACCATCTCAAATCACTCTCAAGCTCTATCTCTTATTTCTAATCACAATGTTCCAAATGAATTTAGTTGGCTGCCAAACCCCCTTTTATCAAGTTTGGTCAGTCATTGATGTTGACATTCTTAACCTAATCTATTGATGTCAGTGATTACACCTACTGACATTGACAATGTTACCCTAAGTTTATTGATGTTAACACTATTTCTAATATCAACAAATCTAACTGATGTTGACACCATTCCTAGAATTTTTTTCTCACCAAACAAACCCAACTTTTTAAATTTTATCGAGTAGCTAAAGATCACATATATCTCCCCTAACTAGGAAAAATGCTATTAGAGATTACTTATATCTTCACCCATGATGACTTTGCTTAGAGATCACAAATATCTCCTCACTCATTGACCCTTTTACACCAACCTTGCATTGCTTATCCTGACCACTTATGATATTTTGCTATAATTGGCCATTATGCACATGTGTATATATATATATATATATATATATATATATATATATATATATATATATATATATATATATATATATTAGGTGTTATGGATGGCAAATAAGCTTGTCCTATCACCTTCAACCATTTTTGGTTTCCTAAGGGTACTTCATACCTTGGATACCTAGGACACATTCATTATTGGAGCTATAACTTTGATTGTTTTAACCTATAATCTATCACTTACAAGTTGTGCTTTGGTTACTTCTATCTGAGTCCTCCTTAACCTTGCCTTTTCTTGACTTTGTCAACTATAGTTCACTATAGTATAAGCATATGATGCAATACTTAATTCTCCACCATTCACCCAATTACCTTTTTATCAAATCAGTATCTAATTCTTGTTTCACCTTCATCGATTCCTATTTTGAGGGGGCATACATCATCCAATACTTGGAGCATCTAACTCCTAATTTTGTCATGTAACATGTAGTAAAATTTACAAGATAAAAAGGGGAAAATGTAGACACCAAATTTACATCACACACACATGTATAACTCCATATGTCTAAATTCTCTTTAATGCCCATTTTAATAATAATAATAATAATTAATCTCCCTAACCCATATTTTACCCCTCACACATTTAATTAATTTAAAATATTTAATTAAGTTAATTAAAAACCCCTATTTCCACCTTACCTGGCCACCTCACCCTATGACTAATTCTCACTTGATGAGTCACCTCAAGACCTGGTCCCCTCATCCTAACAACCCAATACTTATTCCCACTTCCAAACTAAATTCCTAATCAAATACTTCCTTCTTAACCTCTTATTTTGACTGGTTTATAATGGGTGTCACACTTGACACAAAGAACAACAAAAAATAGGCCAAAAATAGTAAGGCTTACATATTCTAAGGCTATCGATGTCTGTCAACCCATGGCTAACGTCAATAAGATCACTAACATCTCTAATATAATCCAAACTCCAACTTGAAGTTTAGGTCAGAAAAAATTAATAAAATTCATTCTTACTTGCATTCAGGCTCTAGGCATTCTATTTTTGACATCCTAGCTTATAGCCATCTTATGTAAGTCAATCATGATAAAAAATTGAGCTCTTGAGGACCAACAACACTCAATTTTTCTCTCTATTTAGGCATTTAGGTTCAAACTCCCTGTTAAGGATCATCAATCTAGCATATATCATTCAATAACCATAGCTATGTACATCACTTATACTATAGGTCATTTAAACATTTATTCTGCTATTTCTTTACATCTACTCTGCATTGATTTACACACTTCTGATTGAACCCCTATGAGGGATTTACAAATCTTACTCAGTTGTTTTACCTTAACCTAACATACTAAACTACTGACTAGACCTACTTAAGCCATAATCTCTCTCTTATAACCCTCCCAACCTCCCAAACTTGATCCAAACCATTTCTTAGACCTAGAAAAGCCTTCTACAAAGCTCCTTGATAATAATTTCCCCTACCAACCTTATCAACCTAATCAACATTGATCACCTCACTACTAACCCTAATAATATAAATAATATTAGTCACTACCCAATCAATGTTGGTGACTATGGGTTCCCTAACCTCCTCAAAACCTACCCAAATAACTTTTAAAATATAAACATAGTACCTCACCTGCACCCTGTTACTTTTTACTGCATATAAGTTGTTAATAATGGTAATCTTATCTCTATTTCACTCTCTCTTTACCTCTCTTTTAGTTATTTATTATTCTTTTATCTCTCAATAGTGGACTATCATCTCTATGGAAGTTTCACACTTCCTAGAACAAACACGTAGCTTGGTAGGCCACTCATTTAACTACTAATAAACATCTTGTGGTAGTGATTTCTTACTTATTGGTAATCCTCCCTAGCTAAATAAGAGTGCTCACAACATCTGGATATGGTGTACAAACCAAATTTGGATTCATTCTAATCACTTATCCCCATCCTTCTTTCTATTTTCCTTTAGACTTAAAATAGACAAAATTTAGTGAAACATCCTCATCAATGATGGTGTAATGGATATTGACATTATCTAGCCCATAGGGATATATATGGAATTGTGTAATGGGCTCAACTTAGATTGAAACTTTGGCCCCATACCTTGTCCTCAATGCCATATAGGACCATTCTACTGCAAGATAACCCCTATCTTTTATATGAACTCTCTAAATAATTATAGTGCAAAACAAGGAGGCACATCCAAGATCAATACATCTTGAGCCATTGAGACATTAAGACATGCTTGTAGGGTCATTTTAAGGTCCTTGATTATAATAATGGATTGGGAGAAGAACCATCAAGTTTCAACACTCCTTTGGATTGTGGCTCATATTTCAGACTAAGCTAATCAACTATGGACTTTGGCATCACTAAGGTAATAGCCCCACTATCCACTAAAAAATTATGCACCAAAGAGTTGGTAATGATTAATGAAATATAGAAGGGAGGAGGCTTAACTACTTTACCTAATTTTCCTTCATTAGACCCTTTGACTACATTGGTGAGAACTTCATTAACCTTGCTTGGTGTCTTATTTGTAACATTAATCTTTGATAGTCCATCTTTAAGGATGTATACCTATCTAGGCATAAATATCATATCCCACATGGGCACACTCACATTTGACCTTTCCATTTGTTCAACAATATTTATGGGTGAACTACCAACCTTTACTTGTACTTTGGGAGCCACCACTATTATTTGTTAAACTTGTGAGCCTTGATTCACAAAAGATTCCTTTAGCTCTATTTTTTGGAAGTATTGGAACCTTTGGAGAAATAATAGGTTCATTTGGATTTTTCAATGAAGGACTAATGGTAAGAATATATTTTTTCTACTTCTTCGTTACCATCCATGTTCCTTATTTTAAATATTTGATTTTCTACCACTAGAATTTAGGCCTAGCTAGAACTAGCCTATTGGTTGGCTACATAACACTCTTCTTGTTCATAGTTCATCATTGTAGCATCTAGCTGATTTGGTCTCTGAATAGACCCCTGACCTTATATAGGCTCCTCTATCTTGGTCATCATAGATACATTTGCATTTTGGGCCATGAGAGCTTGGTTGTATCTAAAATTAGTAGCTTGATAATATTGATCATTGAAGGATTGGTTAAGGTCAATATTTGGGACAATATTTTTACTAAAGGATTAGGTCTAAGGCATGGTACCCTTTTCTTCTTGATCCACATTATTTTGAACTAGGACCAAGGAGTTAGAAGTATTAGGAAAATTAGGATTGTAGTTACTCCACCTATTATATCCATGTTGCCCTTGTCACTAGTTTTAACCTTGGCCCTAACTTTGTAGTTCCCCTTATATGGTGGCCAATTTGATTGAAAAGATTGATATTAAGGTTGATATAAACTTTGATGAGGCCTGTTGAAATCTTGTTTCCCTTTGGAATTTACTATCTCATTCCCTAAGGAATGAAACATGCTTTTGAGCTCTTAAAAGTTCTTCTACTCTAGTGAATCACTAGATCCACTAGTAGAATCTTTCTCTAATTTTAGTATAAGAATTACAAAAATTGTTGGTGTAGAAGTAATGACATCTAATGGACTGAGAGAAATAGGAGGTGGTCTAATTTAGGAAATAAGTTTATTTGTGGTCTAGGTGTAATCTTGCCAACTTGAACTGGATAATTTTATGTGTTGATGGTGACCTCATAAGCATCTAGAAGTATATTTCCTCCCATGGATTGGATCATCATAGCTATGTCACTATTTAACACCTTTAGATAATATATAAGGGTAAAATTAAGGGTTTCTCTAAATATGACTAGGTTTTTATCCCAAGTTTTTTGGAACCTTTTATTAAAGTCTTGCATGATTTCATGAAGAGCTCTTAAAATGGTAGTTAGATGTTATGCAAGTAAAAAATGATCACTTTTGTCCTCAAATATTTTACACAAGGCTTCCCCTAATTGGTCCCATTTTTGAATGGAATTAGAAGTAAGGCCTCTATAATAATATAGGGACCCTCCTTTAAAATAAGTAAATAATAACCTAATGGTTATATTATCCTCAATGACATTATGGATATTAGAAAAGTTGGCTATGTCTATGAGGTGCTTAGAGGGTGTTATAGCTTGGTTGCCAATTTAATAGGGAACACTTTTAAGGGTTAAAATTGGGATAGGATCATAGTGAGCAAAGGCTAGAGGGCTTTGGCCATTAAAATCTTAAAAATCTCTAAGAATTGTCATGGCTATGTAGGGGGTTAATAAAGGGATTCTTATAGGGGTATGCATTGGAAATGACCTAGGAGCAAAAGTTCCCTGATATGGATGAGTATTGGCAAACTTAATCTTTTTACTAAATTTAAATGTAGTTAAAAAAATTAAAAAGGAATACCTCTTGAAGCTAACCTTTTTGTCACCTTTGGCATGAGATGAAGCTACTTCTCTACACTAGAGTGTTGATTCTTCCTTTTAGAGTCACTAGATGATATTTTTTGGGAGCTTAACTACTATAAATTTGATCAAACCAGTATCAACTTTGATCAATATTCCTTTTTAAAAGAAGTGGGTCCCACTAGGCCTACTAAAACTATTATGACTCAAATTTTCACCCTTTAGAAGAGGGTTATTTATGCCCTTTCTAACTTGAGTATAACTATCTGTAGAGAGGATTTCAAATCAAGTTAGTCAAACATTAGTCCATAAATCATGAAAAATGCATAAGGAACTAACTAATTAAGCCTATTTATTCCAATGGGAATTACAAAGTATAGTAAGAAATAAATGAAAGAAAGCAAACATCATATTAGCTTCCCAAATGGATTCACCATATCCTTGTGTCTCAAAATCATGTTCTCCCTCGATCAAGCATCCTTATGTTTGTCAAAAAAGGTGGAAAAATCCTCCAATGTCTCAAGAACACTCCATAAAACCTAGGCTCATTATTCCAAATCACTAAACTAGCCTATCAATGAAGCTTTTAACTAATTTTAATGGTCTATTTCAAAATAATTTTAGAGACAATTTTGCATAATAATTTTTCACAAATCAAGTTTAAAATTCATGTCCATGGCCTCTCTACTTATCAATTTTTGAGATTGGTCAGGATCAACCATGACCATCCATCTCAAGATTGAGATGTGTGGCCATGGATAATCATAATATTTGGAATTAAACTCAAAAATATCCTTGAGATAAATAATCATTAGAGGCATGTGAGGTCCTAAATAAGGATGGGTGACCCATAATCTTGATATTTTATGCACTTATGGCTTGATGGATGCCACCCCATGGATGATATCACTAGGTGATGTAGATATTCAAAATTAATTTCCAATAATGAGATATTAAAAAAGATATATGGAATTTTTACTTAAGATCTTAAATTGGATTAATTAGCTTAAGTAAGTTTAATCAAGCTTAGTGTAATTATTTGGAAATTGGTGTATAATTAATCAAAATGGTTAGAAAGTCATATTACTAGGTCATAATTTGACTAGAGAGGAAGTGAAAGGTAATGTTAGATGTGTTGGAGCTATATTCCCATTTGAGATGTTGCCAACACCAAATAACAAAGGTATGTGAGGTGTACCAATGAATTAGAATAAAAGATGATCTAAAGCACTAAATGGCAAAATTGTCATTTTGACTCAAAATGATCTAATCAAAGTTAGTTAGCCCATAAAATGTATTGCCCTATTTAGGGCTACTTTGACCTAAACTAGCAGTTGTAAGTGACAAGTTCAAACCATTTAGGGTGTTTTATGGATTTTGACCTAAAATGTGCATTTGAGTGCAATTCGAGTAAGGTTGAAAATTTAAACACAAATGGTGTTAGGAATTGGATGTCTACATTTTATTCTTATTTGAGAAGGCATAGTGAGACATTCAGGTGAAGCAATGTTTTTTCAAAGAAAATAATTGTCAAGAAAAAATTGGAACAAACCCATGATGCCCCCTCCAGAGGACATACTAGGATGGAAGAAAAGGATGGACTCTCAAAAAGAGAAAGAAAGTGAGAGATTAACCCATGGAATATATCACATCTAGAAGAGGTAATGCTTGTACATGTGATTACCATCAATGATCAAAATATAGTGAGAGTTATAATAGGCCCTAGAGACAAGGGGAATAGGAAATATATAACACATAAATGTAAGGGACACACTTTAAATGTACTCAATTTGAGAGTAAAAACTACATGCTTAAAAAATTGATCAATCCTAAGACAAGTTGCACACTAAAATATTATCATCATGGGATTTAATGTGGAGAGCTTGGAATTAGAGGAAAAGAGAGAACATTTTGCTTCAGGAAGGGAATTACCACTAGAATGGGGTCTCTAAATAGAATATAATAAGTACTCTAGTAAAGCATATTTGATCATGATAAGATAGTTTTTCCCTAGTAGGGTGAATTTTGATCATTGATAAATAATAAATAATGATTTACTCTTGTAGAGCTAATTTTATTTAGACATTGTTCGGATGTTGTGCACTAGCATGGGAAATTGGAAAGCAAAATAACTCAAGGATTTAACCCAAAATATAGGTTAAAAAAAGTGGGCACAAACAAATATGTAATGGTGTAATGGCTTAGAATGCCATATAAAATGAAGCATATGTGAATGAGTAAAGTGATGAGAGAGATGAAAATAAGAATGCAGTTAGTCAAGATGACCTCAATAGAAATTGAGTGTTTCCTACATAGTTCCATAGAGTCATCTTCTAACATGTACTTCAATCCAATGTAGTTCACTCAAGTTTAGGAGAGAATGGAATTAGGAATGATGAAAAATGACCAAGAATTGATTAGAATCACAATGTATGTAAAGAGATGCACTTTTAAGCATAGATAAAGAAACCTAAAATATAGGTTTCCTAAAAGACTGATTCCATATCATGAGCCTAGGTATTACAAAGTGTTCTTGAGAATCGTTCATCAGAGTTAATGTTGACATTAAGACTTTGAGACCTGAGCACAAAGTGATTATTATATCAAAATAAATTAGGCATCATAAGTGTGAATAACTTAAAATGACATAAGGTTCTAATTGTACTAAGCTAGTTCAAATGTGAATACCTATAACTAAGGAAAATGTTAAAACAAAGACCAAAACTAGAGTTCTAATGATTTACATTTAAAAAAAAAAGCAAAGATAAAGAAAAAAACATAAATGAACCTAATATAAAGTCAATATATGTTATTAAGTAGGAACAAAATGTTTAAAAACAAAAAGCAAGAACATCTTAATGACATGAGACCAAAATATGAATATTCAAGATCCATGTGGACCATCAAGGCATTATTGAACACAAAAGAGAAAAGTAAAATCAAATAGAAAAAACAAGACACCAACAACAATCAAATAAACAAAATGGTCCAAGAACAACATAATAACATAGGATCAAGATATAAACAATCAAGATCCATGTGAATCATCAAGATGTTCTAAAACACAAAAGAGATAAGAAAAAATAATCAAGGAAACACAAGACCAAGATGAGAAAAGAATTAATAAATGTAGAAAAGGAGAAGAAATAATAGGAGAGGTGTGAAATCACAAAAAAAAACCAAGAAAACACAAATAAACACACATAAACAAAAACCAAGTTAGTTTGGTTTAAAGACACATGTTCATGCATGTGTAGTAGAGGTGTTGCTTTCCACCACATCATAATAAAGAATAATGACATGATAATTGTTCCCTAATTAAAGAGGCACAATGATAAAAGAAATGAGGGAAGAGAAGAAAAGGAAGGGGTTGGCTGAGCTGAATCTAGGTGTATAAGATAAGTGGAATCTGCCTACATAGTTCCATATATGCATGCTCCAACATGAACTTTAGGCCAAATGTAGTTCTCCTAGGAAATGGGATAAAATAAAAATGATGATCAGACTAGCATGATTAATGTTATATAAGAAAAGGAAGATACAAAAAAAAATGAGAATGGTCTGGAAAAGAAGAAGCTGATGAGATGAGAAAGAATGATCTTTCAAAATATAAAATGTGTGGGAAAAGATGAAATGAACTAGTGTTTCTGTGCTTTCAAAATGGAAAGAGTGTAGCATGGTAGAATGAGAATGTATAAATATATAAAAGCATAAGATAATGTTTTTTCTCTTTTTTGGATCATGTTCTAATGTTTTTGGTATTTTCAAAGTATTTATAATGTTTTTGGTGTTTTTGGAATAAAATATGTACTAAGAGTAGAGGTTCCAATAAGATAGTTAAGCTAGCTACAATGGCTCATGATCATAAATTAGTGAGAGTGAATATCTTGATAAAATAATAAATAGTAGTAAATGTGATATAGAATAATGTGTAACTTGAAGTAAAAAGGAAGTATCTACATTCACCAATCTTTAATAGTGTAGCAATGGTTTGTAAATAAGATGTTTTTATTCACATGTCTGAAGCTACACAATATTGTCCTGGCTGAACTGCTTTGTATAACTACTGATAAGGATGTTCATAATGTACATGAGATATAATCAAGATCATAATTAGTCAAGGGATAAAAAGTGTTCAAGCTTATAACATGCCCTATACATAACAAATAATAGGCTTCTCAAAGAGACCAATTTAGAATGGGTTGAAGGATGTGTGTAGAGTGTCAAGGATTCAAAACCTTTACTATCTAGAATCATGAAAAGTGGAATAGGGTAGTATAAAATATGTTTAAGGTAAGATAAAAAGGTGGGATAAAATTACATCATCACAAGTTGCCCCCAAGTCAGGGGTCTTGTAAACAATGGTTCAAATATATTCATGTGTAGAACCTCTTAAGGTGTACGATGGTCATGGGCTCTAAAAGTTCTTCACCATTAAGTTTAGCTATTCAATATGCTCTTGATCCATAGGTTGTTGTGATAATATATGGTCCCAACTAATTAGGCTGAAAATGACCTTTCTTTTTGGGTTCAACATTCATGTTCTTCTAGTTATCTTTCAAAACTAAATCACCAATCTCAAATGCTCGAGGGAGGGTGTGTCTATTATAACTTCTCTACAATCTATTATGATAGACCTACAAGTTTTATAGGGTAGCCAAACACCTACCATCAATAAGCTCTAGCTCTTATAGCTGTGAGGCTCTATAGTCTTCATCATCTTCAATGTGCTCTAGTGATATTATTAATGGTGGGGTCTCTATCTTGATCGTGATGATAGCTTCAATGCTAAAAACAAGAGAATATGGAGTCGCTCTAGTTGGGGTGTGATGATTGGTTATATAATCCCAAAGGGTAAGAAAGAGTTATAAGTGCCAATTATGGCCAACATCATTGACAATCTTCTTTAAGATGGATAGAATGGTTTTATTTAACACCTCAACTTATCTGTTGCCTTGTGGGTTATATGGAGTGGATTTCTTGTGCTTGATCTTGAATTTTTCACAAAGAGATTTAACATCTTAGTTCATAAAGGATATGGAATTATCATATATAATATGGGATAGGATGCCATATCAATAGATGATATGGTAATGAATGAATTTGGCTTTTTATTTCTCAGTAACATAAGTGAAAGGAATGTCCTTAATCCACTTGGTAAAGTACTCAGTTACAGTCAAAATGTGCTTATGGCCATCTAAAGATATCAGGTTAATTTTTTCCATTGAGATTGAGACCCCATGTTGAGAATGGCCATGGTTTTGTGATCAGCTATAATTGTAAGGAAGGTGCATGTATCAAGTTTCCATGTTGTTGATAAGGAACACACTTCTTTACATAATTACAAGCATTTGGCTCCATTTTGGGCCAATAATAGCTTATTCTAAGGGGTTTATTTTCTAGGACTACACCATTGGTATGGGCCTCACACATTCCTTCATGAACCTCCTTCAATGTCATATTGGATTCTCCCAAAGATAAACAACAAAGAAACATTCCACCATAGCCTTTATGATAAAGCATGTCTCCAAGGAGGATATAATGTGTTAAGTGGTGAAGGAATAGTTTTTATTGGTTGTTGGAAAGGTCAGTGGGAATACATGACTATGGAAATAGTTATAAAAATATTGGTACCATGGTAAATTAGGTGAGGGATTAAGATCAGAAATGGTGCATATCCTCTCTGAATCTGATAGAATATGTGTTGAATGAACAAAAAATTTAATCAAGAAATGATACTCTTTAGTAATATCATGCATTTGAATCATGAAACCAATTATTTCCATGGTGTTAGTAGATCTCTTATTGACTCATAAAACTTGATCAAATTTTAGAGATTTGAAATGTGTTTTGAGGTTATCGACAATTTACTTGTAAACAACAAGCTTGTCATCCTTTGTTTGATACTGGTCAGTTGTCTAATTTATGAATAGCTATGAATCTCCATAGACATTTTAGCTTTGAATATCTCATTATATAGCAAGATAGTGCCCTAAAACTAATTTTTCATATTTATCTATATTATTTATACAATGAAATTGTATATGGCATACTTTGGGGATTAGATCCCCCTATGGCATGATAAACAATATATTGGCTCCAAACCCTCAAAATGTGAAGGATCCATTATAATAGAGCATCCACTATTTAGGTTCCTATGATGCTTATTTTATCATCATAATAGAATCATTTGGAAGGTCAAAGTTGAGAGGTTGAGTGGCCTTAATAGGAGCTTCTACAAGTTAGTCAAAAGGAACTTGTCCTTTGATTACCTTTTGATTTTGGTACTCAATATCAAACTAACTGAGGAGCATAATCCATTTAGCCATTCATCCTTAAATATTTTATTCAGATAAGAGGAACTTGAGATGATATACCTTGGTGATAATAATAGTGTTGTTATTTATCATATAATACTACAATTTCTAAGTAGCAAACACAATAGCTAAACATGACTTCCCAATAGGCATATGATTACGTTCATAAGATACCAATGTGTACCTTAAATAATAAACAACATGTTCCTTACCATGATCATCATGCTAAGCCAAAAGTGCCCCTAGTGCATGTTTTATGGATGATATATAAAGAAGTAATGGCTTTCCTTATGTTGGAGGTCATAAGACTAGTGGATTGGCCAAGTATGTTTTAAGCTTTGCAAATGCTATCCGGCAGTCTCCATCCCACTAAAATGATACCCATTTCTTTAAGAGATGGGTAAATGGGTGGCACTTATCTACTAATTGAGAAATGAACCTGCATAAAGACCAGATCTTTCATTGTAGTCCTTGTAGCTATTCAATATCATTTGGTGGAGGCATTTTCATAACATCATTGACCTTTATGGGGTCTACTTTGATCCCTCATTATGATACAATGAACCCTAGCAATTTTATTGATCTTACTCTAAAGACACATTTCTTATGATTCAAGTGGAATTTATAGTCATGAAGCCTCTCAAATATTCTTCATAGAATGTCAAGATGTCTAGCTCTTATTCTTGATTTTGCTAGTATAACATCAACATAGTTATCGATAATATCATGCATCATGTCATGGAAAATAATAGTCATTACACACTAATATGTGGCTCCAACATTATTTAAACCAAATGGCATGACTTGGTAGTATAATGTCCCCCATGGAGTGGTGAATGTGGTCCTATGCTGATCTTTAAGGGTTATTTCGATCTGATTATAACCAAAAAATCCATCCGTTAAGGATAACATCTCATACCCAGCAGTTGAGCTGATGATCATATCAATATTGGGTAGAGGAAAATCATCTTTGGGTCATGATTTTTTGATATCATAGAAAAGGTACAAATACATATGCCTGAGGTCTTTTTACTCGCTAGTACTATGTTAGAAACCCATTCACAGTAGTCTAGTGGTCTAATAAAATTGGCTCCTAACAACTTTTCTAACTCAGCCTTAACCAAAAGGGTGATGCACTGATGCATCTTTCTTAATTTTTTCTTGATTAGTTTAGCACTAGGGTGAACAACAAGATGATGCAAAAATAAATGTAGGTCTAAGCCTGGCATGTTGAAGTATGCCCATGTAAATGTCTATATAATCCTCAAGAATGGGTATAATATGTTCACATTCTACTTTAATAAGGAAAGCTCCAAGATAAACAATTTTGGGATCCTCATAGGTTTCCAAATTCACTTCTATTTTATTCTCCATAAAGAGTGTGGATCCATCCTCTAGAATTGTAGGTAATGTATGGTCTTGATCATTTTCCTATACTATATCTTCTTGTTGTTCCTCCCAAATATCTAGATAATATGAAGAATCAAAATCTACCTTATCAAGTAAATGATAATTAGTAAAAACCTCTATAAACTCAAGAGCAAGATGGTCAAATATTTAATTTTATTCTAAAGAGATGCTTATACTAGCTATGGAATTTGGGCTAGATGGAATTTCTACAGCTTGAGGGGATGAGCAAACTTTCCTACCTGGGAGCACCTTAAATAGGTTTTCACTCAAAGGCTTGTCTTTTTATTTACTTTTTCCCTAATCAAAAAGTGCCTCAAAAAGGTTTTCACTTTAAGATCTTGATGTTTGTTCTTTATTATGACCAATAGAGTTTGCCTACTCTCCAATGTAGGTACAAGGATCTAATGAAAAATCAAAACCCTACTTATGATCACCAATGGGGAATGCATCTTGTAGGCCCATATATTCTGCAATTGATTCTTCATTTTGAAACTCATCAAGGAATATGATCAAATTTTATTGGTCCTAATCTATGAGTTCAAAATGGCAAAGGCATAGGTTGTAATGAGGGGTTGCTTTAGGATGGGAAGCACCAATATTAAATATATAATGTCTTACTTCAAGAAGGGAAGTGCCACTAGGACAGGTTTTTGCTTTAGGATAAGAAGCTCCAATAGGTATTATGGTTAATATGGCATTTGAATCAAGTAGATATGAGTCAATGAGCTCATCAAAAAGGCTATAATGGGACATTGTGTCATTTATAAGAGTCTCATTACTAGTCACTTTGGAAGATTCACTATCAAATGTCATGAGGTCATCCTCTAGTGGTTTACATCTGAGACCATGATTCCAATTAAAAACTCTAGCTAATAAGGGTTATAAAATTCCTTGCACTTATGGACCAAGGCCTTTCCCTATATATTCAAGATGATCCATTATGTTTTTAGGGATGGGATACTTTGGATTCTAAAAAAAAATAGCAAGGCCTTCAAAACATAACCAATCTCCCTCAGTAGAAATCTCTTGATTTTTCTTTGGTGAGATTATTGGTACAAAAACCATGGGAGGTTTCATTTGTTTCTTCTTTGGTTTTTAAATCTAATTAGGTCTATTAGGAGTCTAGGAAGTTTTAAGCTTACCAAATGTTTTAGGGGATTTTGGTAATTTTTTAATATGGAAGACATCCTTCGGATGGTATGTAGATATGCCCATGTCTTTAATAATAACCTTCTTGGCTAGAGCTATAGGAAATGGATCAGCTAAAGTGGAGGCTAGATCATCAGGGTCAATATAATTAGATGGAGATGGATGAGAAATGATGGATTGACTATTCTTTGAAATTAATTTAGAACCTAGGTAATATTTATAATTATGAAACTTTGCTTTAAGGTGTTTAAAATATTGATATGGTTGCTAATCATTAGGAATAGTAACCTCAATCCCATCATGGGGAAACTTAAGGCATTGGTGAAGAGTAGATGGAACTGCTTATACTTCATGGATCCAAGGATGACCAAGAAGTATGTTATAAGGAAGCTCAATATCCATAATATAGAATAATGTGTGATGATAAATAGACCCAATCATGACTGGTAACCAAATTATACCAGATGACTCCCTCTCGATGTTGTCATAAGCCTTGATTGTAATAGTTTTTAGCTAAATGTATTTATCCATGTAGCCTAATCATTGTACCAATTTAAGAGATATGAAATTTATCACTAAACCATTATCTATAATAACTCACTTGATATTTTGACCTATAATAATTATCTTAATGTATAGTGGGTTATTATGGTTTAAGTTGAGGGTGGACATGTCTTTTTATCAAATGTGATTTGTTGAAATGAAGACAAGTGTCCAACTAGGTCTAGAACTGATCAAGGTTTATATCATTAGGCATAATAGACTCTTGCAAAAGTTTGTTTAAGATAGTTCTATGGATGTGAGATGTCTGCAAGAGTTCTAATATGGAAATTTATGCAAGGGTTTTATCTAATTAAGCTACTAGACTATAAGGCCTTTGAATTATAGATTGAACTATTTTAGTCTTTGTTGAGATAGTATTTTGCTTTGGAACCATTGGCACAATGTTCTCATTAGGTTTTATGTTAAAAGTAGGTGAAGGGCCCTAGATGGTAACTCTTAGGTGTCTAGTTGTGACTACACAACCTAGAGGTGGCAATGAGTTATTATAATTAGAAGAGGAAGGCAAAGGGCCTTGGATGGTGACTCATAGGTGACTAACTATGTTGCTACAACTTTGGGTCAATGAGGAGCCTTTATAATTAGAAGAAATGTGTTATTTTTTAGAATTGGTAAACCATGTAAATGGATTTGTAACATGATTATGTGAAACCAACACGGTCTTACTAGGAGGAGAGGGTGTTGACCCTATAATGATGGGGCCCATGTTATGAGGAACATAAGATTGGCCACATGGTTTCATAATAACAATGGAAATGTGGGTATAAATAATGATTCCCATAGTATTATTATAGTTATAAGGTACATTGTTATAAGCCACATTATTAGTATGGGCATTATGATCTCTATTACGATCATTATGATTCTGACCTTGTTATTGGTTTTGATTCTACCTTTGTCCTTGATTGTGACCATTTTGATTATTTCTTTGTGGTGGTGGATCATGTCAAGGAAATGGGTCTTTATCCATTCCCATATCTTAATTTGTGTCTTGATTAGGAACCAACTTAATTTATAGTTCACCACTTTCGATAAAGTCCTCAATAATATGTTGTAATTGAATGCAATCATATGCACTGTGAATAGTAACATGATGAAAGTTACAAAATTTGTTCTCTTTGTACCAATTTGGTTTTGGTTGATCTTGATTAAATAGCCTTAATACTAGCCATATAATTAAATTAGCTCTAATGAGCTTTTGTAACACTATTTTAACTGATTCTCCTAAATTGATAAAGACTCTAAAATTGTTATGAGATGTCCTTTGTAGAGGTTGTCTCTGCAAAGTAGGTAGTGTATTTGGGGGAGTTAATTGTACATTTGGAGAAGGCATAGCCTATACCAGTTTTACATTTCTTGCTTTAGTCACCCCATTTCCAACCACGTTCTTATTTTTTCTAAAGCCTTTATGCTTATCTTCCATAGCTATTTGAACCAGTGATTTAGTCTAATTAGACTCTTGACCTTGCATAAAAATCTTAACAAGACCCTTTGCAATAAGATTCTTCTCAATCTGCACTGCTTTATCAATAATTTATTCAAATGAGTTAGCACAAGCTAACCATAGATTATGCATAACTTTAGGATGCAAGTTCTATGCAAATATATCAGCCAACTATTTGTCTAGAAAGTTATGTTGAAAGTGACCTACCAATGCTTTTCACCTTTGCAGATATGTGGTAAAACATTCACCATCACGTTGATTGGATTTGCATAATTCAACAATGATTAATTCTTATTAAATGTTACATGATAAATGGTCAACAAAATTTTTGATAAGTCATTATAATCAACAATTTATCCTTTAGGTATTTTAAGTAGCCAATCAAGATCTTGTTCCACTAAACTTCACAAAAATAGTCATAGTAACTACTCACTAATATAAGCAACATCTTGACATAAGACAAATAATGACTTTATGTACTCATGCGGATCTCCTTTTTGTTTGTACTTGTCAAATTTGGGTGCCTCAAAATGAGGTGGAAAGGGTTTTTTTATAATAGATAAATCAAATGGATATGGACATATCTCATTGAATTTGTACTTTTTGACTCTATTATTCATCTCCAATATTTGAATAATTTCCTTCATAGAATTCCATTCTTGCATGTTTGGTGCATTTGTGGATTGAATAAGATTTTTTTAGGGTGGAATGTGCCCTTGGTTTCATTGCTATTGGGGTGGAATGTGCCCCTAATTTTTTTGTTATTGGGGTGGAATGTGCCCTGGGTTCTGTATGGATCTATAGGTATTGTATACCTTTTGATCCATGACTTGGTTCTAATTTGCCCCTTGAGTTGAAACTATAGGCCATTGATTTTTGGATTGTAAAACATTCCTTGATTTTGGCTATTTCATACTTTATTGAGTTTGGAAATTTCTATGTTTATTTACCAATTTTTATGTTGGTTAAAAAGAATTAGCCAAATTATCTTGAATAATTTCCTCAATTTGAACTGAATGTTTGGGTTTTTGAGTTTGTAAATTACCAAGAGGTTCTCAATGATTTAATAATGTATGTTCCATGTCAAATGGAACACTTTGTAAGATCTCTTGTGACTTTATCTATTCATTTAGATTACCTTGATCCAATATGGTAATGTCCTCATCCAATAGTTTTTGCATACATTTAACCACATTTCCTTATTCTTTAGAAGAGTCATTGTGAGTTGAAGTGGCAACTAGGGAGTTAGTTAAGTCTACGACAAGTTGATCTACATATCATTGACTTATTATCTTAATCTTAGCTAGAAGATATAGATTTATGGGGTTTGACTTTGCTTTTATTTCTTTTCCTTTGTTAGAGGAAGAAGGTATGTCTATTCTTACAAAATCTTGATCTTACCATCATTATTCTCCTTCTCTAACTAAGGTATGCAACTTTTCGTAAGAAATTTAAAAGGTAGTCTAGCACTTGATTTTATCAATCTAATAAGGGCTTCATCTTGATCTTCTTGGGGTTGATATTCATTATAATCATCTTTGGATCCTACTATTGTGGGTATGTCATAAAAAATAATATGGTTATCTTGACCATCATAAAATTTCTCATCTTCATAATTAAGGCCATAAAAGGCCCCACTATGAGTGAACCTTTGAGTCATGTCTAAAAGAGTTATTTTTTGTGTTTGACTAACTTTTGACCAATTCTTGGTAATAAAAAAAAGTACGCTTTGGCTCTCTTTTAAAGAAATAACCAAGGTACCAATGAGAATATAAGGAAGGGTGGTTTAGAACCATGCATAATTAGAATATTTAGCTCATGAGATTACTCAACCTTTGGTAAAGATGAAATAATATAGATTGGAAGAGGGTAAGGTAACTCAAAGACCCAAGGTAAAAACTAGTACACCAAATACTATATCTTTATGATATGCCCATACTATAAAATCTAGTTTCAACTTTGACAAGTTAACCATATAAGTTTAGAGGAAAGATATCTAGATTATGAAGAAAACAAAATGGACTAAGCAACTCAAGATGTAAAAACATATGTAAATCACTAAGTATAAAGCTATGACCAAATAGGCAACATCACCATATGGTTCCAATAGGATAAAATATGTTCTAGGACTCAAAGCATGAGTGCTATACAAGATGACTTGAGTCCACCAAGATGATAATGTGATTTTGAGTCTAATAAATGACCTTCAATCCAAATGGAAAATTAAACCCAAGTTAGAACAAGCTTAGTGTGCAAATGATGAACCCACTTTGACACACCCACCCTTAAAACTTAGAAAGGTTAAATTTTTAATGTGGATTATAAATGAAGGGTTTAAACAAATTGGGTAATAGATATAGACTCAATTGGGTAGCATGACTACTCCAAAGTAGATGATATGACACAAAGCTTTTGATAATAATTTGAACAAGGAAAAGATGAATTTTACAATTGGATAGTGTAACACCTCCCTTGCTCAAGAAAATTGAGGACAATGTGTTTTATTTAAGTTCATTTAGTTAACAAGTAGTTTTAGACACAAATCAAGAGAAAGTAAGCTAATGACAAAATGCAAACATCTTAAGTCTAAACTAATAAGGTATGGTAAAGTGGGGTCTAATAAACTAAAAAAAATTTGATCATTCTAGGGGAATCAATTGCACAATGACTTTCATGTCAAATGATGCAAAAGACAAGCACGAAAATTGGGCAGCCATGGCATTGGTTAGTTGTAAAAAGGTTTAGTCCTTTTTACAACCACTACATCCTATTATTCACTCAGTGTAGTGTGATGTTCAAATGCAGATACATCCAATGTGAAACTCCAATTAGGATCCAAATGAAGTCAATGTTGGGAGGTGAAACCCCAAGTCAAATCTTCCATAAATAACTCATGGGAGGTAATGACATCCCCTTTACAAGCCAAGTTTGCATAAAAATAAAGAAAGCATAAAATAGAAAGACTTTAGGGTCATTGTCAAGATCACCCAAACTTTAATGATTTTTTAGGGAGCACTTTAGATGACATTCTTTCTAAGCCTTGGACTAGGATTTTTTGCAGTAGGAATGACATTTTTGGTTTCAAGGGTTCCTAAAGGGGAAAAATGGAAGAGAATACACATGGCAGCCCTCTTTTTTCCAAACAAAATCTAGCTTAAACAATTAAGTAAATACAAAAATCTTGGAAAAGTGAGTTAATTTTTAAGCCCAAATTTGAAAGATGAAGTGGTGTTATTTTAACCCCTTGGTCTTAATTATAACTTTCAAAAAATTCACCATAAACATCTAAAATTGTTTTTCTTAAACACCAAATTAAGGTTCCTAATCCATTTTAATCCTTAAAAAAAGGTTTAAAAGGCATGTTTTAACAAATTTCAACCTTGATCCTACAACAAAAATTTTAGTATGCCATTTATCCTTGAAGATAATTTGCATTTGAAACAATGAACTTAAAAAAAAGATCTCAAGTTTTTTTTACATAGTACAATCCTGCTATTACATAGAACAATCCCACTACTTAAAGAACAATACCATGATTGTAAGAGTTGTGGTAGTGTAACTTAACTATAGGTGGTTTAATGACAATACCATGAATCATTTTTAAAATACCACTAATAGAAAGACAATCCCTCTTCTTAACAAGTCATGGTATTGTCACTAACTACTAATGATTAGACAATATCGTGACTCGATTAAGCAATCCCACTAATAGAAGGACAATATCACTACTTAGTAGCAGTATTATTGAACTTACATGAAAACATAGTTAGTCCAAAAACAAAACAAAAATGGCTAAGCATAATTTTTCTAGTGTTATTAACACTACCATTACTTTCAGGACAATCCCACTACTTGCAGGATAATATCGTGATTGTGTTTTGACAAAATGATGACTTACAAAAAAATGTGTTTTACTCAATTTTTTCACTCTTTTAATCCTCCCACTCCAAGATTATACAATAAAAATACTAGTGAGTTAATTAAGGGAGCTTTGTGACCTTTTTTATGTTAGGATGTCCCACTAGGTGTGCCAAGATGTACAGAGGATTACAAAGCAAGTTAGTCAAACATTAGTCCATAAATCATGAAAAATGCATAAAGAACTAACTAACTAAGCCTATCTATTCCTATGGGAATTACAAAGGATAACAAGAAACAAATGAAAGAAAGAAAACATCATATTACCTTCCCAAATGGATTCCCATCCCATGTGGCTCAAAAACATGTTCTCCCTTGATTAATCATCCCTGTCTTTGTCAAAAAAGGTGGCAAACTCCTCCACTGTCTCAAGAACACTCCATAAAACCTAGGGTCATGATTCCAAATCACTAAACTAGCCTATCAATGAAGCTTATAACTAATTTTAATGGTCTATTGAAAAGGATTGGTGGAGACAATTCTACATAATAACTTCTCATAAATTAAGCTTAAAATTCATTTCCATGGCCTCTCTATTGATAGATTTTTGAGATTGATCAAGATCAACCATGACCATCCATCACAAGATTGAGATGTGAGGCCATCGATAATCCTAATATTTACAATTAAACTTGTAAATATCCTCAAGATAAATAAGCATTGAAGAGGCATGAGAGGCATTAACTAGGCATGGGTGACCCAGAATCTTGATATTTTATGCACTTATGGCTTGATGGATGCTACCCCATGGATGATGTCACTCGATGATGCAGATATTCAAAATCAATTTCCAATTATGAGATATTCAAAAATATCTATGGAATTCTTACTTAAGATCTTAAAATGGATTAATTATCTTAATTAAATTTAATCAATTTTAGTGCAATTCTTTCGAAATTGGTGCCTAATTAATCAAAATGGTTAGAAAGTCATATTACTAGGTCACAATTTGATTGGAGAAGAACTAGAAGGTGATGTTAGATGCATTGGATCTGTATTCCCATTTAGGATGTTTCCAACACCAAATAGAAAAGGTAAATGATGTGTACCAATTAATTAGAAGAAAAGAATGATCCAAAGCACTAAATGGTAAAATTGTCATTTTGACTTGAAATGATCTGATCAAAGTTAGTTAGCCCATAAAATGAATTTCCCTATTTAGGGATACTTTAACCTAAACTAGCACTTGTAAGTGACAATTTTGAACCATTTAGGTTGTTTTATGGATTTTGACCTAAAATATGTATTTTAATGTAACTCAAGTAAGATTGATAATTTTAACATAAATGGTGCTAGGAATTGGATGTCTACACTATCAAAACAACCTTAGGCTATGGGTCACCTATGGTGGAGTTGAACCTCTAAAGAAGGCCAACTTCCTCTTGATACTCACCTAAACTAATTTTATACCAATGATTTGTATATAAAATGGTTAGAAAGACAATCGTGGACCCTAAGAAGGGTAAAAGGGTGATACACCAAAGTTAAATGGACACTCATATAAGATTGAACACACACTAGATTATCAAAAGACAAATATGTCTTACTTAGTCTCACAATCTCACTAATTGCATAAATTTTTCATGGAAGAGGTTCCAAATAGAACATAATCTAGACCTACAAGTTAGTTTGAAAATGCCTTCGAAGAGGCTAGCAAAAGGATAATAAACTAGGAAGAATCTCCTTCATAAATATACCATACAAAAGCATACTAAGCACTGATTAAAGATAAGAGATAGGTAAATATTTGATCCTATTAATTCAAAAGTTAGTTCTTACAATATTTTGATAAGGTTTAACCATATCAAATGAGCACACTTTTTCAAGAGTCTCGATGACTATCATTGTCATATAAAATAAATGCTAAATTCTAAGAGCTAGGATCCCCCTCAATGGGAATGAAAATAGGATATATAGGGGAACATAGAGAAATAAATTATGTGGGAACATTATATATAAAAACACTTTAACCTGGCTCATTAAATGAACCTGAGGCACCACCTTTTGTTCCTTATCCAATTAAAACCTTACCACCATTTTGATCAATTAGGACACTAACTATGGATTTTTGAATGAGAAGGTCCCCAAAGGTTTTTAGGATACATTGAATTCTCATATCTATAGTTCTCAATACTATGCCCTTCTTTTATCCTTCATGTCATCTCTCACTTGAAGGCAAAATCTCATGCCCATGGATCTTATTGGATCAATGCTTTATACCTTTTAGGTAGCTACTTGTTAATACTATGGCCATGTTGAAGGATGAAGATTCTTTGCATTAATCATATCTCTATTTTATTTTCATGTTTGGATCATAGGTCCATCTATAGGTAGAAAACCAATATAAGGTTATTGATTTTCCTATAGTTTCCATATCAATATAGACCTATAGACTATATAACACTTTTCTAGATTATAATAGGTCTAAATAAACCCATCCTTTCTCAACAAGAACTAAAAACTTGTATATGCATACATATAGCCTCCTTAAAATGGTGAAAAATATTGTATAAATAACCATACCTAAGCAAAAATACAAACTAGAGGTTCATATTTAACCATAATGGTGATCTACATGTGTTCCTTATATCTTATTACATCATATTGACTACTTCATGTCATTTGAACCAACTTGACTGGCATCAGGATGACCCTATAAAACCCTATTATCCATGGTTAATAATAGGCTCTCAATCTCCATCAAGTATCTTGGGATCACCTTTTATCTAATTGGTTATCAAAATACAACTCGACTCATTGACACATTGACTCATTTCACTCCGTTGATTTTGATCAGTATAAATGCTCAAGAACCATAATCCTCTAAAAATTAAATGCATCCTTAACACTTTTCATGACCACATTATTTCTTAAGATTCATTGACCTTTTTACATCCACTCATTATTAGATCTTAGTGTACAATCCATAAACCATTAGATCAATTGGGACCCATTATTTGAAAGCTAAGAGCTACTTCATGATCTTAAAATTGAAGTCCTCACTCCCATCAAATTATTTTCATGTGACCATAATTTATATTCATGATATTATCAAACTTAAGCTCAAATGGATTTCCTTTTCTCTGTCTAAAACTTGATGTTTGCATCAATGTCTTATGCTTTTAAACTAACTTTGAAGGTTTGGATATTGAAGTGAAACAATCATGGAGGCACCAAACTTGTAGTAAATGTTCTTGAGGCCAAAAGTAATGAACCCATTTGATCTACCAATATTGAGAGCCTTCAAAGTGTATATATTAAATACTCTAATGGTCTAGTCCATATTTGCTCCAATGTGACATCGTGGTGATGAATGAGCTCATTTGGCTAAGTATGGAAAACTTAGAAAAATCTAACTAAGAAGCCAAATTTGATCATATATAAATTAATTTACACTTTGGTGGAGGATTTATAACTTATTGAATATCAATTAGGGACCAATATGAATAAACCCATGTAGCTAATTTCTACTACAACTTTCACATGTACAAGATATGGCTTTGTCAAGATGCTCATTTGGCTCTATTTCAACTTTGTTTAAAATGGATAAATATGGAAAAATAATGAAATTTGGATGAGTCCAAATTTGGATATCCATAAATTTTTATGTTATTTGGAGGAGGACCTAAAACTTGGCACAAATGTGAACAAACCCATATGACCAATTTCCCTTGACTCATCCATGCATGGCAATGGTGATGTCAACAAAGTGCCTACTCAAAATTTCTACCACTAGCCCCAAAATGTATATATGAACATAATGAAAAACTAGATGAAAACCATTCACTTCCATACTCATTCAAGAAATCTCAACATTTTGAAGGGTCTCTATAACTTATCCATCTATTCATGTATATGGGTGCATACTCAGCTAGATAGGCCATTTTGGATTTCACATATAAACACCTCAAATTTATCTCTCCATATTATTTAAATCATTAATAATTAATTTATTTCTCAAAAAAAATTAATTTAATTATATGTAATGAATTTTGTCATAGGCTCTCACACTCTTCATTTCATATGGCACACCTAGAACAATCATTCTCCCTTAAGAACCAGTCATGTGATCATGACTTAAACCACCTATAGAGACACTTAATTGAAATTTAAATTCATTTTTATTATCCTTAGGAAACCTTAGAAAAAATTCAGACTTAAATTTATATATGTCTAATGAAATATATGGAACATATAGATCAAACCTTGAAACTTACCCTTTCACTATCCATCTCCACTCAGATAGGCCATATTAAGAGCATTGCTTTCACCATTTATAATTAAACTAAAATAATATAACAAAACTAAAAATTATGAATAGTTATTTAAAAATTACCTCAAGAATTTTAATTCAATCCTAATCTTCTAAAACCAATCCCTAAACACTTTCTCACTCTTACCTAGTTTTTCTCACTATTTTCACTCTTTGCTAGTTTAGTGATAGGTCAAATTGAGTGAGAAAATTAGTTGAAAAATATGATATAAATTGTCAAAAAAACATAATCTAAATAAATAAAAAATATTTACCTTCAACCTTCATCTACTTTTATGCATTAACATGGTGAACCCTACCTGTAGCATTAAATTCTTTAGAAATAAGTATATTTCTAAAGTTTCCACTCACTAACCTAAAAATAAAATTCCACCTATATAGATTATTTGAGGATTAATATACCACATAAAATCATAAAATTATATTAATCAAACCATTATAGTCACTTTTTATCACGATCCCTCCAATCAGGTCACTATAAGGAATTTGAGAGGGTTTCAAACTAGTTTAACTTCCTAGCATTTGTTCAGTTAGATTTATCCTTAAAACCACCTCTTATTATTTGAAAGAATTATTATGACCCTTTTACATCTCTCCAAAATGTCTCAGGACATCATGAAAATTTTACATGTGTCAATGAGCATCAAAAGATCCTTCTCAAGCTTGGAAACCTTCATTTTCCATACATCGAAGATCTTCAAACATGTTTTCTTGCCTTATCTTTCAAATGAGGAACTAAAACTTGGTAAACACCCTTGAAATAATTTTTCAAACCTTATTTCATGATCACATGTGGTCTATCACCTTGAAAACTCAACTTGACCCATCTTTAGACCACATTAGGTCTCTATGCATGTTAGGTTTTTAAACTACCAGTTATGCTTGGTCCTTGAAAAAAAATAGGAAACCTCTTGTAATTATATTAATAAGTCATAAACATATCATCCATCCTAATATCATGCTTACATAATCTCACAAGCCTCCAAACAGATCAAGACACTCATATTGTCACCTAGGGTCTTAGGACTAGGTCCATGAGAATACCTCTAATGAAGGACTTACCTCTTTGTCTCACTATGAGAGTCATATAACTAAATTAGTACCTCTCTCTCATGATTTGAAACTTTAATACATACCTTCAAGCTCATACATATCTATATCACCATCATCATGCCACTATAAGCCTTTTCAATGCTTAGGAACTAGGCCATCAAGTAGAGCTATTAGGTACCACACCACTTGGAGACCTTCCTGTTAATGTGAGTACCTTTGAAATCAATTACAACCTTAATGCCACAAAGACACCAATAAAAACATACCTAAACACACTATGTGGGAGAAATACATTTAGCTTGATCCTTCTTCAAAGAATTGGCATGTAACTCTCTCCATAGAGGGATGTTGAATATGTCTAGTCCATCGTATTAACACATACAAAATTATTTCTCATGCCATAATTTTAAGTAGATTAGGATTTTCACATTAAATCAGGTTTTCTATGTGTAACATAGAGCTCCAAGTTTTGGTCATGTAGGAATAAGACATATAGACATAGACACATGTGATCCTAGAAAATAAGATGAGTCCCACAAAGGGGAAATTATCACCACATTAATGATACTACACATGGATGGTTCTAGTGTACATACAAGGCACTACTATCCAGTGAAAAGATGAACACTAGAATCATGTTGATGACATATACTACTACCTAGATCTCAAATTTAAAAACCAAGATCATCCATGATAGTTAATTTTAAAACAATTCTCTATTTATGCCTATTTATTGTTATTATTATAAATTCAAACAAAGTCAAAGTGATAATAAATTAGTTCTTAATTATTATAAATTTATTTGACTAATTTAGTTATATTGTCCCTTTAATCTAAACATAAGATTTTCATTGTAAAAACCCTAAATTGTTAAATCATTTGGTGAACTCATCTTACTTATAATATTAATTCAAAACCTAATTTTTTTAGGGTTTACCTTATATAAATTTGGTACATTAAATTAGGGTTGAAAAAATCTAATTTTCTATTTTTTTCGGTCTAACCTAGCTAATTTACTTAATCCTATACTAGGGTTCTATTTATTAAATTTAATTTAAATACTTGCAACACAACCCTAATTCACATGAAACCCTAACCCTAGACACACTTAGGGTTTGTATAATTTTCTATTTATACTCATATTTTAATTTAAAATATCAGATCTGATTCCATATATATTTTGATTTTTATTTCATATAAGCATGATCATAGTGGTAGAATAAATTAATCACTTTTTGTTGCAAAGTCTTATACTTTCATTTGCATGTTTATTCCCTCTAATTTTAAATGAACTCAAGAAAGGCATAAACACATGTATAGATGATGTAAGTGTCATATCTTATGCACATGAAAGAATCTCCTTCTTCTCCTCATCTCTATGAGGGTGATAGCTATCTTCCCTCTAGCTAGGTCCATGATATCATCCTTCCATGAGATGAATCATCTTATACCAATGTCATTAATCCCCATTCTTATCCTATTCACACTTCTTCCCTAAAAGGTGTGTGCCTACATGTTCAATCATATATAGCTAGGGGTTGCACTTGTGAAACTATATATTATCAACTTATCATCATGAATAATAAAATTGTAGGTTTAAAAAAAAGAATCAACTATTAAATGAAAATATTATAGCATTATAAAATTAATTTTCAATACAAAGGCCTCTAGGGCACAATAGTTTAAATCATGTATATGCATTTTCATCTACTTAATTTATGGTAAACAAGGTTCTATATCCAAATCATAAATTATAACAAATTACATCTACAACTAGTGATTCAAATCTCATTTAAAGTTCAAATAAGAGTTCAAGTGAGATACTATGGGACATGATTAAAGCTAAGTTGATCAAACTACCTCCTATACACCTAATGAGGAGATCCAAATGTTTTTGTGCATATCATAGGATTCATGGGCACCACATAAATTCATGTTTAGCATTAAAAATTAAAATATGATAGATAATGGATATAGATGACTCACATAGTGACATATCATCCACATAACATATAATGACACATCTAAAAATTTAAAAAGGGTCAAATTTAGAAATAATACAAAAATGGTTACCAAAGCATAACTCAGAATAATAAAAGGTTTAAAAAGCAAAATCAAATCCATGAATAGTAAAACAAGCACAAATAAATCAATAAAATATACGTCTCCAAAAGGAGGCTCAAAATTTAATATGGCATAATTTTTTTCACAAGTATCTATAATAGTATGACTATCAGGGTTAAGGTTTGGGTAAATAGGCCCAAGGCATCACTTCTCCTATTATAACAATTGATAACATTGGTTAATAGGGTTTAGGATTTATTAAACATCCTAAGGCACATTATTCACAAGTACTATTAATAAAGGAAAAATATCTAAATACAAAAGAAATATTATAGATAGAGAAATATTTTAAGTTTTAGAGTCAAAATCATGCTCAGGAAACAAGAAGTTTCAAACAAGGCTTTCTAACAAAATAGCCTCCATAACACTGCATGTCTATAATAAGCATAAATTCAAAGGGAAAAATCACAATCAATATTTTAAAACACAATTTAGAAAGGTCAACTCCACAACATGAGGTATTTGCCTCTAATAATCTAAGTTATTATGATTATGATGATGAATAATACTTAAATTCCTATTGCAACAACATTTAACTATATCATAACAATCACATTAGATGAGTTATTATCATTCCTATTTTAAATATAAGACATATTGATAATGAGTCTTCCATGAGAATCATTGGTTAGTATGGTTCATACCCTTGTAAATACTTCCTTCTCTCTCTTTCTCCTTGTATAGAGTTTATTTTCATTTGCTTGTACATACATTATATCTAGAAAACACAAAAATAATATAACGTGTTAAAATATAAAAACATTCAAATATTTCAAAAATAATTTTTTTATAGATTATAGGAATTGTTATGTTTACATTTATACTACTTTATATATGTTGGATATTGATTTATATCCTAATATAATAAATTTTATCATACACATATGCTTCACTTGTTTTTGTTGGGTGCTTGCAAATTCCAAATAGGACTCTAGTCCACTACACTAATCTAGACCATATATCATCTACCCATTAGGGAAATTTACATTGATATGGGATCATAAATTTGATACATCTACCCACTTTGGGGCATCTCATACATAGTTGCTACTACCAGGTTTCATTTTTACATACTATACATTTTAGTTTACACATTGATTTATCCTGCTATTCATCATTGTTATTCAACGCTCAGATTTTGATAATTATCACTAGTTAAACTCAATATATATGATCCTAGCATATAAATAGATTTATATTACATAATTATACATGATTTTTTTTATAGTTCCTAGATCAAACTTGATTGTGTTTCCTATGATTCTTTCATATTCAAGGACATTTGAATATTTCATTATTCTTTGTATTCTATGCCACTTCTCTATTAGTATGTCTTATACATGTGCCCATGTCCAATGCATGTGTTTTCTTGATTATATATGTAAACATTTTAACATGTCCTTCTATGTGGCTCTACATCAAATTGCTTGTTTCTTGCATATGTGGACATTTGAACATGTCTTTATATGTCTTAATTCTCATATTTAGTGACATGTGCCCATGTTCTTTGTATTATGTCCCTTTGGTCTACCTTTTGCATTCCTCATGTGTTTGTATGTTTTATTCCTTTTATACTTCTACACCATGACACATGTATTTGTTTTTTACACACACAATAGTTTTATATTCCATGAGAGTTCCCATTCATCTACCCTTCTTACTTGGGATCCTTGATGGACATCATGCCTCATCCCCCTAGGTAGTTAATCATATTTTACTACTATATACATTTCTTACATATATATTGACACCCTTGTGCAATTCTAGATTACAACATACATCTTACATTACTTATGCTTATATACATTTACATTTTGATGTAATTTTTATATACTATATTAGGATATCATGCACATCTCTATCTAACACATTCTACAAAGCTACCTATTTAGAGGTTAGTTCTTACATAGGTTCATAACTACCCTCAAAATATATGGAATTAACATGTTTTTGTCACATATATTAGGATCCTAAATTTATTTTCACATATACATTTCATCATAGAGGCTCAATTTTAGATATCAGACTTAGGGTAGACACATAACATAATAGAGATTCAAAATTTAATCTAGATCACTCATAAATTATATCAAGTAGTCATTAGTGCCCAAATTGGGATGCTAGTGCCATAGGGTACTACTATCCACAATAGGGTGCTACTTTCTAGTATCCATAGATTTAGGATAGTCCAGATCAATCAGACTAGTACACTAGGTACAACATAGATACAGTCACATGTTTCGTAGTTATGTTCAAAGTTCACTTAAATTCATTCATTTTAGCTCATATTCATGCCATTTTCTCAAATTCATGGGCATCATCCATGGAATGATCATTCCCATATTTAGTTCACTTACACTTATTTATCTATTGCATACTCAATTTAGATTAAATATGCTCAAATAATAGATTGGGGGCATATGTGTGGCCCCTAGTTTTCATATACTCAACTTTAGATGGGTTGATTAGATGGAATGTAAAACTTGATTTCATTCTCTATGTTGTATACACTTGCCATAACATTCTAGGTTATCACTAGATTCATGCCTTACTTTATATGAAGTGGTTGGAATTATTGAGTGGCCTATAATTACCTAAGATAGCTTAATGGCCAAAACATTTAAGACATAGTAAGATTTACTTAGTTAGATACTTTCAACACTTTTCATAGTATAGTTATATATGCATCTACTTCACATAGGGGTAAATGATGGATTCATGGCCTATTTGAGTTATTAATCCACCTACATGAGATGGTTAGATACACTTATAGTCTTATCTAATATATTTATAGATATTAGAGTCCACTAAGTAGGGGTGGGAAACGATGGAGTCAAAACTAGATTGAGTTCTTGAGACACCCATATGAAGATTGACCAAGCCATCATATCAGTTCAAGATATTCAATGATATGATCAATATGCACATTAACACACACCAAGTGTCACTAGGTTCATGGATTGGTTCATGTATAGAATGAGGACATTGATATGGATCATGTTACACATATGTAGACCCAGATTCACATATTATAACTTAGATACATGAGACTCACATCCAAGGTAAGTTAAGGTATACTTATTTTTCCTTTATACTATTCATTTTACTTTTTTTCATTACTAGCATAAAGGGTGGCAAATATAATCACATAAAAGTGGTAATTAAATGCTCAAAGTGTCACTTGAGTTACCCTATCCTTAGGTTATCCATACACCTATCCTTAAAAATTAGACTTACATTTCCAGTCATTTGGTAGAGCACAATCACCTAAAAAAGTCAAAACATATTCCCAAAACTATCATCTTAGACCTTAATTCAAATTACTTAGTATTCTACAAAGAGGACAATAACACCACATTTAGGACACTACAGCCACATGGCATTAGTGTCACCAATTGGGAGATACTATCCTTAGCCTTAATTCTTCCCAACATTTAGTTTTTAAAACATGTGCCCCTCTTATGTTTGTCTTAAGCTCATTTTATTATCCACATAAGTAATAAAAACCTATAAATACAATTGTAATCTACCTCTATTCATTAGATGGAAAATAGATGCAAAATTTACTCAAACCAAAGATAAAGTTGAGCAAAATAAGGGTATTTCATCCCTATTCTGCCCTAATTTTCCATAGCACCATCTACAACAAACATAACCTAGTTTTTATGCATTTAAAAGCTCAAGCACAATCAAGTCATCCAATTCCAATCTTATTATAGCATTCACTTATATATACATCAAACATTAGGTTGGATAACTACATTAGGCTTGATCTCTCTTATGAGTATTCGTATGTAGGCAACTATGTAAATAACAAGGTGTTGAGGATATCCATCCCATCCTACTAATAAAAAAAATTATTTATCATGCCATACTTGTAAGGAGATTAAGGTTTGCACATTAAATTGGGTTTTCTAGGCACAACATAGAGTTTCAAGTTTTAGTCATGCAGAAATAGGATATATAAACATAGGCATAAGTACTTCCAAAAAATAAGAATAGTCTTGTAAAGGGGACATTATCACCACTTTAAGAACACTACACATAGATGGTGGTACTGCCCATATTGGGCTCTACTGTCCATATTGGGTGCTACTATCTAGTGAGTAGACAAACACTAGAATCTTGTTAATGACACAAACTACTACCTAGATCTCAACTTTTAGAACCTAGATCATCTATGATAGTCATTTTTTAGATAAACATATATTTATGCCTTTTTATTTCTATTATTAGAAATTTAAACAAAGTTAAATGTCATAATAAATCATTACTTAATTATTGTATTTTTATTTGATTTAGTTAGGCATCTCAACCATTTAATCTAAACATATGATTTTCATTGTAAAGACCCTAAAAGGTTAAATCAATATGTTCTAATTTTATGGTGCACCATTAAGAATTTAGTAATGATGATTTTGATTATTTTACTTATGAAGTGGGTACCTTTGTCACTTAAAAATTTTATTAGACAACCAAACTTGGTAATGGTGTTTTTATATATAAACTTTATGGTCTTTCACACCACAACTAATCATCATAGTATCTTTCACCCACTTCATGAAATAATCCATCACAATAATAATATATCTAGCATGGCTACTTCTACTTGATAGGTCTATTTCATAGACAAAGTCTATCCCCCACTGCTCAAATGGTTGGTGTGTAAGCATTGAATGTAATGGAACTTTGTCTTATTGGTTTGACTTTTCCATGTGTTAACATACATCACATTGTTGTGTTACTTAAGTGAATCCTAGAACAAGTGGGACCACAATAAACTACTCTATAAAATATTCCTTATAGTAGAATAACCTATTAAATGACTCCCATCTATTCTTTAGTGTGATTCTTCAAGCATATATGGTCATTCATGTTCTATAATTACTCTATGCATAACCTCATCCTTGCCTAAATGATATATAAATCCATTTATGATGACATATGGCAAGGTTGTTGTGATTAATTACTTTTTTATCTTTCTAGATAGTTTGGTGGGAATATCCCCTACTCCGAAATTGGGTGATTTCCTCCAATTGTTCCAAAATTACAAATTCTTAGAAAAGATGTGCATCTAGAGATTCATCTTGAATTTCTTCTATTTTTTCACCATTTCACAATCTTTTTCGATGGTCCAGTCCTACATTCTCTCATCTAGGTTTAACATTCATACAAAAATAAATTAATGAAAGATCATCAACCATCTAGAAAGTATTCCTCAAATCATAGGCTTATTGATAGGATATCACAGTGCTTTGTGATCTCTGAATAACTCAAATTATGTTGTTAATAGGTAGTGTCTAAATGTCTACAGGGCAAACACCATTACTAAATATTCCCACTCTATTATAGTGTAGTGTTTTTCTAAAACTAATAATTTTATACTCACAAAGTGGATGGGGTGGTCCACATCTCCCTTTCCTAGCTATGTTAACACAATTGACACTATTATCCCTAAGACATATACATGAACATGAAAAGGCTTACTCTAATAAAGAAATACTAGTATTGGCACAATCACTAGTCTTTGTTTCAGATTAATGAACACCTCTTGATAGTCATATGTTCATAGGAACTATGTGACCTTATATAGTATATTTTTCAAAGGTGTGGATATAGTTGCATACCCTTTGATAAACTTTCTATAATATCCAATATGGCCAAAGAAAGTTATTACCTATGTTTAGTTTATCAGTGTGGCATTCTAAAAATAACTATAATTGTGGTCTAATCCACATTAATTCCTTTACTACATACTACATGTCCAAAAATCCCCAAAGGGTGTTATAAAACATTTCTATAAATTCAAGGATATTTGTAGCACCCTACATCTCTCTAGAATCAATCTAATTTTGGATAGGTGATTTATAAAAAAACACCACCCAATAATTCAAGTAGACTTTCAATAATTCAAGGATAAAATCATTGAATGCAATCATGACATATTTGGAGAAAACTATATGTGCATTATTTAATATACAATGCATCACCTTATAAGTGAATGAGCCCCATTATGTGATAAAGGTGGTCTTATCTCTATCCTATTCTATAATTTGTATTTGATGGTAGCTAATGGACCCATAAGTAAATGAGTATACCTCATTTCTTATGATATCTTTTATCACTTTATTGGTGAATGGTACTAGGAAGGGATCATTAACACAAGTTTCATTCAAATTGTGATAATACCCACATACTCATATTTCACCTATATTCTTTAGGTGTACTATCATTTAAATTACCAATAGGCTTTATCTATAAATAAGATGATTCATACTTCTTTCATGTTCTCTATCTTAGCTTTAAACTTCAACTTCATGTTGGGGTTCATATAGTACAATATTTTATTAATAGGTCATGAACACTCCCTCAATTTGATGTTCTTTTCTCCTAGGTAGGGATCTATACCATTGAATTCTATAAAATTTATAGGAAACACATCTTGGTAGTCCCTTAAAATTTTCATGAATTTTGATATGTCTACCTAAATCCAATAATCCACTATGTGTTCCATTTTTTTGATCATCTTCTGTGCCAATGCTTCCCATATATTATTTCAAAGGTTCTTGATAAATATTTCACTCATCTTCAAGAATGGAGTCTCTTAATGTCCAATGTCCTTCCCTATTTGGTAAATTAATGTGTTTTAGTCTATGTTGTTTAGTCTATCTTCCTTCTAGACTCCTTCACATACTATAAAATCACTTAGGATGTGTCCCTACAAAATATAAACTCAAAGGCTTATCCTGATAAGGAATCAATTTATTCACATTTATTCACTACATCATCATTAATTACTTTGGCTTACCACTTCATGTCATATGATAATAGGTATTGTTTAGGGTCTACAAACCCATCATATGATACTTGATTAATAAACTCACCCATTTATAATGTCATGCTAGGAATCATCACAAATATGATGCTCAGTTGTTAGATCAAAGGTATCTATGAAATAGTAGGATTTACCTATGTTGATTATGTTTCCTTAGATGGTGACTTTGAGTTTTGGTGTCTTCAATTTTGACTCGATGATGAAGAAGTGTATAAATTACTCCCTTCTTCTTCTTCTAAAATTTGTATTTATGTGATCCAATCATCCACATATTCAATAACATGCAGGTTGGTTTATGTCAATGATTAAAATTTTATGCCTCTCTTTTGTTCTCTCATGAGCCCTTATGCTACCTTTTTATACGCTTTATCTAAAATTTTCCTTGTTTTAATATGGAATTATTCAATCACTATCCCTTTCTACTCATCATCTTCTAAAGCTTATATGAAACTCTTACTATTTTGGAAAAAATTGGGCTAGGGTGATGTACATTCCTAGGGTAAATAATTAGTAATTGTATCCTTATCTCTAAATCTTGAACCTGTGCTTCTTTATCTATGACTTCTTATCTATTTATTTAATGATAGCTATGGTTACTCAATATGGAATATGTTTCAATATAACAATGATGTATAACTACTTTTAAATTGATCTAATTCTACAATACTAGCTTCATCTTCTCTTCTTTATTCATTACTTTTCCTCTCTCATCTACTCATCTGGGACCCACTCTCCTCACTCCTCTCATCTCATTCTTCTTCCCTTTCTCCATCCTCACTATTTTCTCCTACCTTACTACTCCTCTTACTCCTATTCATATGTAAATAAGTATTCCTCAGGAGATTCAACCTCTGTTGTTGTCATATTTCTTGATCTAACTATAGAGTATTTTTTTGTTCCTACTCCTACTTACCTTATATTCTAATATTAGATTCAATCTCTATCAATGTATTATTTAACCATTCACCCTTATATCACACACATCCCCATGGCATCTAAAGTCACTACTCCATTTTAAAAGGATTAGGTACCATTATTTTTTCCACAACCAACATCTTAATTAGTGTAGGGAGTTATTTTAAAATATTTCCTCTTATCCATTGCATAAATATATCCTTTACCACTTCAAATACTATGTATCCTTGTAATTCAAACTCTATAATATATCTATCAATGGTTGTGGATAACCAATGATCATTAACATGAGTCTAGTTATTTTTCAAGGTCTAAAGCTATTTTATTTTCTCCTCAGTTCATACAATGCCAATGGTTATTCTATATCTAAAGTAATGATGTTCCAGATGGTCCAACCATTTAGTTAATAATCTAGGTAGTTTGCACCAGAAGATTTCATATATTTCAATATAAATGTGTTATTATATGATCTATAATTTAGAACACCCTATTATCTATTCTTTGTTTTTGTGAAGTGAGTGATATTTTGGTCTAACCTGTGATATTTTGGTCATACCTACAAATAGTGACTTCCATGCTCAGTGTATCATTGTTAACAATGGTTCCTAAAATACCTCAAAACATGGTAATTATGGGAATATATGTTAGACTTATATACAATGAGAGCAAATAACTACTACTATCAGTAAACCACTATTCTAGAGAGTTTCACAGAAATTCACATAGTTACAATTTACTAATCTCAAGTATTTATAGAACATATGCTAATACCATTCATATCTTAATTATAAACATAACTTAGACTTAATATTTAAATATTATGTGTGATACCAAATGGAATTATATCAAAATAACATCAAAAAAATAAATAGTCTCATGGGATGAAAATAACTCACAAATATATTAGAACTATCTGTGAGCTTGCATTTGGTTACAACTTTTCATTCCATTCATTAATCCAATAATATCTAATAAGAATAATTATTAAATTAAAACCCTTAAATAATTCATACAAAACAAGTGATAAATTACTCTTACTAATCCTGACATTAATAACTTATAATATTAACAACCTATTAAAATACCAAAGGATGTTACTTATATTATATTCATATTTCTTTGTAACTTTTAAGCTATTTTTCTTGTAACTAACTGCTAGCACATCATTTGAGATGTTGAAACAAGCATATATTAGGATTGAGTCCAAGATTAACTTAATAAGAGACAAATTACAACTAACTATGAACCATCCAATGTGTCACATATATTCCATGTGTTGTGGTGAGCACAAACTATCCTGCTAATAGTTTAAAGGAAATAAATACATAATTGGGTGTGTATAACACACATCTTTTCATGAGCCAAATTTGAGTGATTTTTTAATGACTAACCTGAAACCAATATGAAATTACAATATATAATATTTGTATTAAATCTAAGATAAAATTCTTAAGATTAGGAGCAAGATTAGGAGTACACATTTGTGTTGATGAAACCATCTTTCCTTTTGGTAATTTGAATTGAAAATATGCACCATTATGAAGGAATAAATATGATATTATGAAAATTTTGAACTTACAAGTGCATATATATATATATATATATATATATAGAGAGAGAGAGAGAGAGATTACAATAGAATACCACCAACCTTGATGTAAAGGTGATATGAAACACATCCATTAAACATGTGTCATCTCAATCATGCAACCCAAATATGTGCATGATATGGTGAGTTTTAGTGATTTAATCAATTCATAATATATATCTAGTGAAAATCCACCTATAATTATGGTAAAGTTAGATGATTTAATCAAGTCAAAATTATAAGTTCAGGAAGGTTGAGTGATTTAATCAACTCAACCTACCAAAAGTGAACCAAATACTATAGTATATTATCTCAATAATAGATTATAAAAGTCCAACCTAGGTATATTAACAATATAAATGTATAAAATTATTGTACAAATGTATATCTAAATCATATAATTGTGAAATTGGGTGAATATAGAATCTATGAAATTTTTGAGAGCATGTTTCCATAGCACGACCCCATTATAATATATAGAATCTAAAAACAATTATAAATGTGGATAAAATGATAAAATAACATACCTCCACTATAATTAGGATAATATAAAAACTATTATAAATATGGAGAACATGTTTCTTTAACATGTCCCCACTATAATTTATAGAATCTAAGAACTAGCGTAAGTGTAGAAGACATGTTTCCATAATGTGCCCTAACTTCAATATAGGGAATCTTTGAAAGTGTGGAATCCATGATTATATTACATGTCCTCATTGATGTGTCCCCTCCCCCTTTTTAGTTAATGGGAAATATAATCTTATAGTTCCTTACCTCAGAAGGATAAGATAATTGTATAAGTTGTGTATGGATCATGTACCATATATAAGGTAACATGTCTTGGTAGATATAACATTTAGGCATGTAGTATGTGATCACATTAAATCATAAGATGTACCATTTATATCATGGAAATGTCTATATAGTAATAGTAAAAACTCACATGGTAATCAAGAACACACATAAGAGCACTCAAAATTAAAGGAAAAAGAAATGTTCTGAGGTGACCTCATACAAGGGGAATGTCCAAATGACACACAATCAAAGGGAAATGACTTATTCAAATGACCATAAATCATATAATGACATATTAAAATATACACATACACTAAATAATGACATGTTAAAATGTCAAAAGAGGCAAGCAAAGGCACAAGGGCCAATGTCAATGGATCATATTAAAATGCTCAAAATAGGCAATATAATGCAATAAAATAACAATAAAGGAGAATAGGCAACCAACATTAATGTATAATACTAGTTCCTAAACATATGTGATTACAATAAATGTTAAGTATATAGCTTATCAAGTACATTGTGAAATTTATAAGAATGGATATAGGTATTCGTAAGTATATAAGCTCAAACATGATAGTGGAATGTGATGATAGAATAATGTAACTTGGTTTTATCATTATCAAAGAAGTATATTCCTCCAACACACTTAAGATGTGAGTGGAGGGCAATCCCAACATCTGTATGTGTGTATATCATGTACATGTGTATGCATGTATCACATTCAAGTGAAGCATGAAACATGTATATATAAAAAGGAATGTTATCTTATCTACTAACATTGATAAAACAACATATGTATAATAAATAGTACAACTAGGAACATGTTAAAGTTTTTGGGTGTTTTTGAATTTTTTGAATTTTTTTGGTATTTTTTATATTTTGGAAATTTTGAAGGAAAAATCTTGAAAATAATCACATCTAAGGGATTCTCATCTGAAAGTTATCTAAAATGTTAATATAGAGAATCAAACTTGTGATGATGCCAAGGAACATATATATGTGTCATATTTTAAACTAGAGAATTGGTAACATTATGTTTATCCCTCATAGGAGTATGAGGACATGTAGTAAAAGTAATAGATTCATTGGTTCATAGAACCCATTTTAAAGAGATCTTAAGTTTGTTTGGAGGAGGAGTAGGTATATTTTGAGTTTCACTAGAGTATTTTAGGATTCAAAATCTATCCAAGGATCTCAAAATGAGGATGAGAGTTTATGAGGAATAGAAGATGTATAACATTTCTTAAATGAGATGTGCCATATATGTGCATAGTATAAATTTAAAAGTGTATCATGCTCTCTTTATAAGTTTGCATTCAGTATATTTGATTTAAATATATTTTTAATCATTGATTGCAACCATGGTTTTCTAAGTTTGGAATTATATTTTATAAAAAAATGAATAATATGTAATAAAATAGAACACGATTTTGATCTAAGTGTCACATGACATTGGCTAGATCCTATAGACATCTAAATTTAAACATAACTAGCTTCTAACCAGACTTTAGATTGATTCCTACCAATCATTTAAAATTAATCTTAGGAATTATTGAAGAACCAAAATTTATTCATGCATCATTCATCAAAGCTCATAATCATGTTCAGGAATCCTTATTTGGGATACCATCTTGTATGCAATAATAGCCTCTCATGGATTCATCCCTAATCATCTTGAAACATAAAAACTATTAGTTTGGTCTATGGATCCATTAAGTGGGAAACTTGATCAAATATTGAAAGATAAAATATAAATATAATTATATAAGATTAAATTCTTAGCTGAATTATCCATTTGTAATTAATTAAAATATAAAAATAGAAATTATAAAAATCAAAATATCAAGCCTTTTCATCATTGCATTTATGAGTTGTCAAGCCCTTCTAAAATATATAATTTGAGAGCCATGATTATTAATTAAAAATCATAATTACATGAGAAATTTTATCTCAATTGGAGTTAGTCTCAACTCAATTAGGGTTAGTTTGAACCCATTTCCTGTTTAAACTCAACCTTAACTCACATTAGGTGAGAGTTAATTCTTGAGGCTTTAAATATAAGGCCACACCCCTTCATTTATAAGATTAAATATTATAGAGTTATTATGCATGATTTAATCCATAAGCCTCATGAAATTAATTTTACCATTACAAAATATTAATCCAAGCAATCAAAGCCAAGGTGCTAAGGAAAGGTGAATCCAACAAATTTCCATTGATGAAGATTTCTTGATGTAAAAGCTAAGCCAACCATTCAACAAGACATTTGGAAGATATAAGGAAGGTAAAAGAGTGTATTATTTTATGTTTTAGTTATGTTTTAATATTCTTAATTATTACTTATGATCTCCCTAGTGTCCAGGCTAGAGGTGCTAGGATTTTAGTGTGTTTATTTGAGTTATATTTCTTGGACAAACACAATACTAACCACCCCTCTATGTATTCCTTGTCCACATGTTAGCATGCCTGGTGGGATGTTTCACTCCATAAATTTTCTCCCAATGCCTTTTAGGACATTCCCCTAAAAATTTTCATGTAAAAATTGAAGCATGCTAATCAAAATAGGTGAAAATTGGAGGATCCAGTACATTTTTTTAAAAGTCACTAAGTTGCTTTATGCATTTGAGATTTTTCTCTTTAGAATTGTAACATTCCATAACATCACTACTTATAAAGTCATTATTTTTTCATATTTATTACATTTTTGTGTCAATCTATCAATTTTTTTCTAACTATTTATGTTTATAGGGAAAATTTTGATATTACAATATCATAACTTTTAAAGTCATGGTATTGTGTTAAAAATAGTGATATTGCAATATTATGACTTTGTAAATCATGATATATACATAATTATTTTATTTTTATAAAAAAATTATTAATATTACTCAATTAATAATGTTCTACTTGCTAGCCATTTCATGCTACTATAAACACCTAAAACTAGCCACAACTGGCTTTCGATTAGACTTCAAACTGATTCTTACTAACCATTGAAAATTAAGCCTAAGAATCACTGAACATCCCAAATTTTCTTGTGAATTATTCATAAATGCATGAAAACATGATGAGGAACCCCTAATTTGGGTATCATATGCAATAATAACCTCTAGTAGATTCATCCTTAATCATCTTATGACATCACAACAGTTAATCTAGCCCATAGACCTATTAAGTGGGGCACATGAACAACTGTCAAATATTAAAATTAATAAATGGATAATCATAATTAATTTATAATATAAACCAAATTAAGAGACTAATTTAATTACCCATGTGTAATTAATTTATAACTAAAAAAGGGAATTCAAAAATTCAATTATCTTAGCATTTCATCATGGCATTTGTGAATTGTCAAGCTCTTTAAAAATACCCTAAAAATATCTCATTTTGGAGACCCATGCCTATTCATTATAAATCATGATTAATTGACAACTATTAACTCTAATAGGGTTATATTTGACTCACATAGGTCATATTCTAACCCATTCCATGTTTAAACTCTAACTTGACTCACCTTGGGTTGGGGTTAGATCTATTTTCTATAAATAAAATGCCTTTCCTATTTAATTTTAATCTATTTTAGTGAAAATTTATCATGCACAAATGACTTAAAATCTTGGAAATTATAGATTTATAATGCAGGTTTTGTAGCATAATTCACATTAATAATGTAATAATTCTAAAATATTGAGCCAAGCAAGCATAAACCACATCATGCCATGGTGCCAAGGAGAAAAGGAGATACATAAACTCCATTGTCAAAGACACTTTGAGCATAAACCGAGTAAGCCACACAATGAATCATTTGGATTTTTCAAGGGAGGTAAGAAATTGTTTGTCTTTTGTATTTTAGTTTTGTTTTTCCTTTTGTTTTTTATTAAGCTCCCCTTATGATCTATGTTAGAGATGTTAGCATGTTAGTGTGCTAATTTCATTATTTTATGAACTAACACAAAACTAACCTCTTCTCTATTGTAAAATTCCTTGATCACAAATGACATACCTAGTGGGACATGCACCCCACAAAGTTACTCTTAAATCCTTTTAGAATAGTCCTCTAATGCTTTTCATATCAAAATTTGATCTTGCTGACCAAAATAGGTGAAACATTCAAGCTAAGGGAAATTTTTTGGAAGCTATGAGGTTGACCTATTTATCATGATTTTTCTCTCAAGAATACAATATCACAACTCACATAGTCATGGTCTTGCCTCTATTTTCATAGTTTTACACCTACCTAGTAATGTTATGATGACTATTTTCTATTTATAGTGATCCATTTATAATATTGAAATATTTCAACTTTGAAAGTTATGATATTACAACACCATGATTTTGAGAAGTGTAATATCAAAAAAATGTGATTTTAAGAATCACGATATTGCATAACCATCAATGATTTTTCATCTTATCCATTTGTGGTCACTGAAAACATTTTTGTTTAAGTTTTCATACCGTAACTTATGAGATCATGATATTTCTATATGAGTTGAATGTTTGCACTTACAGTTGCATTTTTACACCATGTGTATACCCGAGACTGATAGTCTATCATTTGGAGCTTCATTTGGGGTCATTTGGACTCCATTGATGATTTTTTTATAAAAACAATGTGTTTATCCTAAAATTTTATAATATGCTATCATTTTAGCTTAAAGTTACAAAAGTATTTCCTAAATATAAAAAACCCTCTAACATTTATAGGTCACACATGGAAAAGTGTCAAATATGAACATATTTAATTCTTGAACACTTCATTTTGGTGCCTAAAAGGAATGGTTAAGTTTTGAACATTTCATTTTAGTTCTTAAAAAGGAACCTTGGTGTTTATGTTAATCATTTTGTGAAAGTTTTAAAAATGTTCAATTAAGAAAATGGGATAGAAAACTTCATCAAAATTTTCATTTGGTGCATAAAATTGACACTTTCTTAGATTCTAAATTATTAAAGTGTTTGTTTAGTGCTAAATATTTATACTTATGTGTTTTTCATAAATGAATAATGTGTGTATGCTCTCCCCCATCCCATTTAGGGAACTCAGATAAACAAAAGTGTTTCTTCCTTACAATTTATACCTTTGTCCAAGGCATGAAAAGAACATTTTTAATGCTCTCCCCAAAACCCATATGGTTTAGATGATCTAAACACAACGTCTAAAGTCTTTTCAGTTGGTCATTTATTGTATGCAACTTGGCTTGTGAGTGGGAGTTCATACCCTCCTCACAAGTTAAGGAAGATTTGACCTAGGATTTCATCTCCTTGCATTGTTTCAACCCCATTCCATGGTTCCGTATATAAATTAGGACACATATACTATGATTCTTAGGGGGTTGAGTGGTTAACCTTTCTAATAATAATGAAAACTTGAGTTAGGTTTGGTTAACCAAAAGTTTCCACTAAGAAGTACATGGATGGAATCTCCATGAAAATTAATAGACCCTTACATAGTAAGTTAATCAGTATACATTTAATTAATGTGAGGCATCTTTAATGTTAATAACACTTGGGACCTAGATGGTCAAAATTTTAAATTTTAGAATAACCCCACTTATGGACATATTATTGATGCAGGGTGAGTATCCTAAAGTTACATGTCTATGTAAAATATATTGGGAGAATGTGGGTGTAAAAACCATACTTTCTTATTTTTATATTAATAATTAAAAATTCTCCCAAGAGTATGTATATAGACAAAATTCAATGATACAATGTAACCTTGTAATTTTTAGGGCTTTGGACATTATACATAGTTATACATGGTGTTTTTCCTTTATTTTCTTGGTCTTTGAGTCTAAAAACATTTATTTATTTATGTCATGTCAAAATGAGTCTTGCCTTGTACATCACTCCATTATTTTAGGAAGTGTTACATTGTCCATTTGACACCATACCTTTACCTTAATATTTTGATAAATCTTTGTGTGTGTGTCACTTGATTGGAAAGGGTAATGTTACATTCCCAATCCATTTCAAGTGTTATGCCTTAGATTTTTAAAACAAACCATTGATCATACCTTTAGATATTGATAATGTCATTATTCTACTCAAATTATTTCATAGACTTATTTGCCTTGTAATAAATTTCATTTTTTTTGAAACCAAAGCCATGTGTGCATTTTGGACCTTTATCTACTGTTGTTATGTCATTAAATTTTGTATATCTTGTTTTTTATTAAAAAAATCCTATTTTTCTTGAATTGAGTTTTTAATTAACCTTGTCATGTTCAAATCCAAACATTTATTCATTTATATTTATGCCTTGTGTAATTTAGGCTTAGACACTGATCTTTTTCTTTTGGGTTATATAGCTTAGGTTAATTATTTACCCACTTTGAAAACTATTATTTATAAAAAAAATTGTGATAAAATAACATTTATTTCATATACCTTTTAGTTCATTCCTTATACCAATTTACCAACTTAATGTTTGATCTCGAATGCCAAGTCTATGCCAAAGTATTTCAGATTTGTTAGATTAAATCTCACATTGTTTTTAAGTCTAGATTTTGTTCTTGTATTGCCAAAAGTCCTAGATCATGCTTTTTTTGAGCCTATATTTTGATGTCATGTTTGGACAAAATACCTAACAAACTTTATTTTCTTAGATTAGACTTTTTTGGAACACTTTAGAACTAGAGTTTAGTATTTTAGTTTTTACATAACCACTTGATCTTTTGTGTGAGACATTTGATGTTATACATTTGATGCTAGACTATTCTATAAAAAAATTTAGCATAGACCATTTTAGAGATACATCTCTACCTTTTAACCAAGTTAGACTATGTTTGGAACATTTTTCCTTTGGACATTATTTTTTAGATTTTATAGAACTCCAAGCTTTTTTGTAGAACATTCAACATTGATCTGGATATGTCTCATTACACTTATGGTTGAAATAGGTATAATCTAATTTATGATAAAATAGACACACAAATTGAATTTTTTCGAGACCTATATGGTGAAGAAGTGGTTTGTGAGATGGATTCATATCCTCTTTAAAATCCTCAATTTAGGGAGCAAAGCCAATATCATAAAGCATAGTATTTGGTGACACCTTCTTTTTCTTGGTTGATGTATGATCTTTACTCTCTCACCAATCATGACATTTGATCACCCACCTATACCATTAATCCTCCTTTATATTATGTAACCAAACAACCTCCATAGCATCCAAAGACTACCATTTCTATACTAGGACCTCATCATTTGTCTTGTACAAGTAATCAAGCCCCACAATACCTTATCATTTCTATACCAGGACCTCATCCTTTAATTTTTCTAAGAAATCAAGATCCATATTACCCTAACATTTCTATACCATGACCTCATCCTTTGGCTTGTGTAATCAACTAATATTTTAAATGCCCTACCATTTCTATAATAGGACCTCATCCTTTGGTTCATGATAACAACCAAGCTTCACAATGCCCTACCATTACCATTACAAGACCTCATCCTTTGGCTTGTGTAAGAAACCAAGTTTTGTATTTCTATACCATTACCTTTCTAGGCCATTTTGAATATGGTAACTCATTCTCCCAACAAAGTTATCCAATCACAACATGATGGGTCACAATTATTGTCTTAGGCCATAAACCAACATTTATTAAGAATATCATTATACAAATTTTGGCCATTATTCATCAATATCTAACCATTACCCACTTTAGAAAACCCATGATAATTATCCATCCCCAATCAAGCCAAAAATAACTCTTCAATCGAGCCAATAATTTAAAGACCAAGATGTATTCAAAATTGGTATTTTATAACTACTTGTAAACCAAGGCCAAGAGAACAAACCAATTCATAATGTTTTTTTTGAAACAACCATTTGTGATAAGTAAACCTATGTTAAATCACCTTTTAATCATATCCCTATTATTGAGGAGTCTCACTTTGACAAACCAATTATTATTGAGTCATTATTAATGATTATAATTGCCTTTAGGAAAATCATTAACTTGACCATATTCCTATTTTTCAATATCCTCCCTTTAACAAGCCATTATCTTAGGATCTATCTCTTGACCTTTTCCCCTTGTATAGGAGTCTCAATTTAATGAACTAGTCTTTGTGAAGCCCATTAAGCCATCACAATTCATCACTTGTCCAATACCAAACATTCAATAAGGCATCATTATAGAAGCATCCACACCAAATAAATAATCAATGTTGAAGTTAGGTTCTATTCTTGAACCAACATAAAATTTAGCATCAAAATTAGAATCAACATTAGTCTCAACATTAGACTTAGAGTCCCTTGAATTAGACTCAAATTCAAAATAAGAATATATTTGTGGTTGTTCCGACATTAGTTATACATATCTTGCAGATCAATTTGAATATATTTGTGATCATTCCATGGTTTTTGAGGATGATTAATTTAGTGTTGACACAAGTTATCCTAGTATATTTTATGAGGATTATGTTGCCTCTTTAAATTTCATTACCATTCCACATACCATTACCACCAACCTAGCTATTATATTGAACTTCAACCTCCCACAAGTGTCGATTGGGACCAATAGAATCATACCTTGTTAAACTTCATCCATGATGACACATCATTTAAATTAGGAAGGCCAAGAACACATTCATATAGAAGAAGAAGAATATCCTAGTGAAACCTTTTTGGAGGTGCTAAGGGATAATCAAAGTTCAAACACAGCATATTCTAGTGAAACCTTTTTAGAAGTGATAAAAGACAATCAAAGTCATTCATATAGAAGAAGAAGAATATCCTAGTGAAACCTTTTTTGAGGTGCTAAGGGATAATCAAAGTTAAAACAAAGCATATTCTAGTGAAACCTTTTTAGAAGTGATAAAAGACAATCAAAGTCAACATTCCTTAGTAATAAATTCTCATAAGAACTATGGGATATTCAAGATAAATTCATTGGTGAAAACCTCATCGAGGCACCAATAGCTAAGCATAGTAGTTTTTCATTACTTCATGAAGACATTATCAAAGATGAAATTAGTATAGCTTCCAATCTAGAGCATAATCAAATGGTATCTATTCTTAGGCCCAAATAATATAAAAATCTATTGGTCCTATCAAGATAATATTTATAAGTCTTCATCCCTATCAGATACAATATTATGTCAAATCTAAAATTATAAATATTATGTGTGCCTAAAAAATCATGATCTTCATTTGTTTTCCATCTATTATACATTCCATTATCATCCACCTTTACATTTCCAAACCAAACCTACCATCCACTATTTATCCTTATTTATCATACCTAGATACACTTTCCTTTGTAAAGGCTACAAATATACCTTATCTCAATGTTTAAAGGAAATAAAATAAACAACCAACAAAGATCACAATAATATTATTAAAATCCAAATCAGTAATAGGTTCTTGATAGAGTAGCTGTTAACAAGTGTGGGATAGAAATTCACATGACTAATTATTCTATTTTTATCACATGATAATTAGGATGTGTATCTCCACATCAGCAAGAATAATAGAACATTTTACCTAGCCAAAATCATAAAACCAAAAACCATACCTTTACCTTTCTATTTACCTTAGCCAAAAAAAATTACCTTGGCCAAAAACATTTACCTTGTCATTGTTATTTGACATTTACCTAGTTATTTTCATTTGCCATTCATCTTTCCATTATTTCATACCCTTCCATTTAACCTCACATTATCACTTTGTGGTAACCCTATTACCATTTTTATCCAATTATCATGCCATCATCATCATAAATAATGTTGTATCCTATACCATTCTACCATACCATCCCTACTAGACCAAAGCCTATTTTAAGTTGCCCTACCTAACCCTTTTTGATCTTGGTTGCTTTGGTCTTTCCCTCACCTTTCCATGAGGGGATTCCAATCTAGTTTAATCAATTTTAAAATTCCATGTTTAAATTATAGTCTATTAAAATAGTATGGAAGTGGATCTAGTAAGTTATCTTTCATTTACATTTGATTGGTACCACTGATTGTAACTACCTATGGGTAAATCAATGTTCCACCTTGTGTTACTAATTATAACTTCCCACGAGAAAATTATTATCACATACCTATGCCATTTCCTAATTATAACTACCTATGGGAAAATTAGGAACAACACCTTTACCATGCATTATCACATCACCTTGCCAATGTTATTTTCATATTCGTTGTTATTTTCCTTAATTTTCAAACTTGTTCTAACCTAGTTAGTTCTCCCTACCTTTTGTGCTGGTGGAATTACTATGACTTGAGGTTCTAATGAGATTACATAGGCCATGCTTAATTAAAATTAAGGTTAGCTTAGTCCCCCTTTTCCATATGCTCTCTCCATTTTTTGAGCAACCTAAGCCAATGTTATTTCCATTTTGTGAGTGGTATCTTATCAATTCTCTATTCAGTTAAAATACCTCAAAATTCCAAAAATATTCAAAAATTTCAAAATCCAAAAACATTTTTCCTATCTAAGCCTAGTTATTCATCCTAAATCCACCCTACTAGGGTAAATCCATTGTTAGGATGCTTTATTTTTATTTTAAGTTTAGTTTTATGTGTGTTTGTTTGCTTAGTTTTTTGTTTCTTTACTTGCATATTGGTTTGATTTTAGTATTGTGCCTCAACTTAGTCTATATGTGTTCATTGGGTGATTCCTTGCACATTATTCTTGAGTCCATCCATATTCATACATCAAAATTATCATCATGGTTTTTATCATTGGTGAATTATTTTTAATTATTTATTGGATCGAGAGTCAGTATTTATGTATATTTTAGTAAAATTTCTCATGGTGTTCTATCATGAGGCATACCATCATGTGATATAACAAAAATTAGCTTGGGAAGTCTTACAAGTAATGGATCCACAAAATTTTCTCCTTGGTAACCTTGGAAATCCTCCCACTCTCATTGATTAAATCAACTAACTGATGATTATAGTTATATCAATGCTAATAAGGACGGGCATCTCTACATTGGTAGGTACAACTAAATAATTTCCTTTGATCAATTTTATTTATTCTATTCATCTCTTTCATGACTTTGTGCATCCTTGTATTCTTGGTTTTTTATGGCTTCTTTAGTCATTAGACCATCACATCTATGTTTTTGCTCACTCATATATAATTTATAAAATAGGTTATTCCTTGAGTTATGCTTGTTATTATGCCTTAGTAGGGCATAATAAATAATCATTTTTTATTCTAGGCCATCTTAATGAGTATAACCACCTATGGGAAAATCATTATTTTGACTCATCATCCCTAATTGGGGTATATGTCATTGCCATTAATTATAACTACCTTTAGGCAAATCAATTTCTCAACCTTTGTTACTGATTATAATTGCCTTTTGGAAAATCAATACTTTTTAAATCAATATATGCAATCATTATCGCATTTGGATTATTCTCATCCATGGGTTAATTTTATTCTTTTTCTTGTTTCTTTTTGAGGTATTTTCCATCAATCATATGTGCTGGCCACTCTTAAGTGGTAATCATTATATGCTTCCCAAACATAGTTTGTATCTTTTTCTTTAATCATCATTTTATTTATGGCCCATTTCATTAATTTACAATACATTAATATTATTATTTCTTGCAACATCTTCTCAAATAGGGTAAGATCAAAGACACCTAAAACTAGCCACAACTGGCTTCCAATTAGACTTCAGATCGATTCCTACTAACCATTGTAATTTAAGCCTAGGAATCATTGAAAATGTAGAATTTTCTTGTGCATCATTCATAAATTCTTGAAAACATGATAATGAATCCCTAATTAGTGTATCCTATCATATTCAATAATAAAATATCACATACTCATCTCTAATCATCTTGTGGAATCATAATAGTCAATTTGGCATATATACCTATTAAGTGGGGCACATGAATAAATATTAAATCTTGAAAGAGCTAAATGGGTAATTATAATTAATTCATAAGATAAACTAAATTAAGAGCCTAGTTAAATTACCCATATGAAATTAATGAATAACTAAAAAAGTAAATTCAAAAATTCAATTATCCTAGCTTTTCATCATTACATTTATGAGTTATCAAGCTCTTTGAAAATATCCTTAAAATATCTCATTTTGGAGATGTGTGATAATTCATTGAAAATCATGATTAATTGGAAAATATTAACTCTGCTAAGGTTATATCTGACTCACTTAGGCTTAAAATCCACCTTGATCACCTTGGGTTGGGATTAAATCCATTTTCTATAAATACAATGACTTTCTTATTCAATTTATATCTATTTTGGTGAAATTTTATCATACATTAATGATTTCAAATATTGGATATTGTAGATTTATAATGTAGGTTTTATAGCATGATTTACATCAATAATGTTATAATGAAAAAATATTGATCCAAATAAGCATAAGACACATCAATCCAATATCAAGCCATGGTGCCAAGGAGATAAGGAGATACACAAAATCCATTGTCAAAGACTCTTTGAGCACAAATTGAGCAAGCCACACAATGAGTCATTTAGAGCTTTCAAGGAAGGTAAGGGATTATTTTTCTTTTTCATTTTAGTTGTCTTTTTATATTTTGTTTTGTTCATTAAGATCCCCATATGATATGACTAGAGATGTTATCATGTTAGTGTTTAATTTTGTTATTTTATGGACTAACACAAGACTAACCACCTCTCTATTGTCAAATTCATTAATCACAACTATAGGGTTAAGTTGTATTATTATTTGAGCTTCTATGTAATCTTTATTTTAGTGATATTGAAATAATACTAGAGACTTTACACCAACTCTATATTTTGTAGGTAAGTAGTGATATTGTCCTAACTATCATGGTTTTACAAGAATAGTCATGGTATTTATCTATGTTTTTATGGTTTTTCACTATGTAACATTTTAGAAACCTAAGAGATATATTTTGAAAGACATTTGTTCACTCATATTTTACTTCTAAGCACAAGGATCCCATAATGTGTTTTACAAGACCCAAAGACCAAGGGTAAGATGTTTAAAACATTATAAGTTACAAATTTCACACTTAAAATTGGTGTTTTAAAAATATATTTCATTTAAGTTATTTTCATTTCATTTGAAGATTTCAATAGTAAATTCCAAGGGGATCAAAATTCACAACACATTACATTTTAGTGTCATAAAATGAACTTTCACATTAGATAAATACTCATAAGAGTTTCATTTCTATTCTTGTTTGTTAAAAGTTTTTGTTTAGCAACATGTATGCTCTCCTCCCATCCCCTTTAGAGAACTCTGGTGATAAAAATGCTCATTATTTGTACTTGTCACTTTTGTCCAAAAGTGTGGAAGGAAAGTTTCTAAGGCCATCCCCAAAATTATTATGATTTGGGTGACCCAAAAATAACCCTAAATTCCTTCCACCTATCTTTATTTCATGTATTTTATCTTGTGGGTGGGATTTCATCACCTCCTCACAAGTTTTCTAGGGAAGCATTGACCCAAGAATTCATCTCCTGGCATCATTTCAACCCACTCCATGGTCGGGTATATAAATTGAGGGAGACCCACTAGAATGATTTTTTTGTGGGGTATATAGGCTTCATTAGTGGCACTCAGCCTCATAATATAGGGGTAACTTTTACATCACATTATACTAAGAAATTGACAAGTGTAGTGGTTGTGAAAAGGACAAAATATTTTTACAATAAGCTAGTTTATGTAGATCCAAATGACATGATTGAGCCCTGGTGTTTTCCACACATATGGGAACATTTATAAATGATCAAAATTTGATAGTTTAGAAAACTCCACTTGTTGTAGACATGTTATTCATGTATGGAAAGTATCCTATAGTTCTATGTCACTGTACAAAATATTAAGATTAGAGGGGGCTTAAAAACCATAATGTTAATGCACTTTTACTATTGGATTAACAACTTAAAATAATCTCAAGAGAAATTATATATACATAATTCAATATTATAATTCAACCTCTTATGTTTTAGGATTTAGCACATTACACTTAGGTGTTTATGTCATTTTATCCTCCTTACTTGATTGATCTTGTGTCTAGCTATTTATTTATATTACCACATCAAAAATGAGTATTGTTTGTACATCACTCTTTTGTTTGAAGAGACTTTATTATTTCTATTTGAAATCACACATTTTCCTTAGCTATTTATCAAAACTTTATATGTGTGTCATTTGTCTGAAAAAAGGCATAATTACACTACCCAATTCATTTTAAGTCTTATGCCTTTGAGTATTGAAACAAAACATTTATCATACCTTTAGATCATGATAACATTGTTATGGTACTCAAATAATTTTGAAGACTTATTTATTTGTGTCTAAATTATAATTTTTAAATCAAATCCATGTGTGCCATTAGGATTTATACTTGGTGCCATCATGTTGTCCATTATTATCTAGCTTGTTGTCTATTTTAAAGAAGCCTAGTTTTCTAAGTTAAGTTTGAAATTAGCCTTGACAAGTTCAAATCTAAACTTGATTGATTTATGCATATTCCTTGTGTCATTTTATCCTAAACATCAATCTTTCACTTTTGGGTTATGTAACTTAGGTTAAATATTTATTCAATTTACAAATCTATATTTGTGTCTAGATTTCGGGAAATAGATTATCTTCCATATGTCTATTATTTCATGTCTTGGCCAAATGACCAAGTTCATGCTTAAATTTAAATTCCTAGTTTATTATAAAGTGTTTCAAATTTTTAAGATTCACTCCCTTGAATTTTTAAACCTTGTTTTGTTTAAAGTCTATCTAATGTGACTATTCTAAAATAACTATCAATACTTGTTTTAAGCCTAACTTTTGAGCCTTTTTTTCTTAAAAACCTGTTGGCCAATTTTGGCCCACATGCCAAGCTTGTACCCATATGGATTAGGTTTCTAATGAATGAGAATATGGATAGGTTTTAGATACCCTTCATAATGTCAAGAGTGATTTGAATGATTATGTAAGTGCATCATTTTCATCCAGTTCATCATTATGTTCATATAGGCATTTTGGGGTTAGTGGTAAGAATTCTGAGTAGGTAGTTTACCGTCAATATTATTTCCACATGTGGAAAAGTCAATAATAATTGGTCATATGGTTATATTCACATTAGTCACAATAATGTATGCACCAAGTTTTAGGTCATTTGATGAAACACATCAAAATATATGAGTATTTAAAGTTGGCCTCCTAAGCATATTTCACTAAGTTTCCATACTTAGCCACTTTTAACCAGACCATCACTAGGATAATACACAAGAGAAATGGACCATCTAACTTATGAATTTAATATACTTACTCATAAACCTAACATGGCCAATGGATAAAATGTAGTTGTAGATCTACATGTAAATAATATACCCTAAATTTTCAAGTTCATGTGAGCTTTCTAGATCAAGATATAAATCTTCAAATATGGACCTACAAAAGTAAGACATTCATGATAACATCAAATTTATACTCAAGAAAAAAATACATTTTCATCTTAAATTTGATGTTCATGTGAACGTTAATGATAGTTAGATAAATGTCATTTGGTAGGAATGAGGACATCAATTTTAAGATCATGAAGTAGCCATTTGATTTCAAATAATGGGTCCTAATTGATATAATGGTCCACATTACACCATATATCTTGATATAATAGTTCAAGGTGAGTTAAATAGTCAGAGGGCTCAAAATATTGACACATGGAGTGTGTGAACTGACAAACTGATAGAAAATCTTGAAGATTAATGCATGTTTGACACATAGTGTAATCTTGGATAGAGTTGACAAGTCGAGGGGAAATATTGATGGATAACACTTGATTGTATAGATCAAGATAAATAGAGTGATCATAGGTCAAAATTTCAATGGAGTTAAGTTGAATTGACAACAACCAATGGGATAAGGATCAAGCCAAGAAATTTTCAACTAAGGTCAATGGAGTAGTTCCACTCTGGCAAAGTAAATGAATGGGCATAAACTAGTTGAAAAATACATGAAACCAAGTTTGATGCAAATCTTGATGGAACTAGAATGAATATTTTTAGATCAAGATCCACAATTAAAGCTCTTCATAGATAGATTAAGTCTTTTAGAGATAATATAGATCAAATGTCATCAAGTTGGTGGCTAAATGAGACTAGGCATCAAGAAGTGTATGGAAAACTATAAGAAACCCAATGGTCTTAGATTGATTTTATATTTATAGATGAGCATATGATCTAAATATGAAAAATGAAACAAATATGTGATAAATTCAAAGGGGCCCATCATTGGCAAAGTAGGTACCAATCATCATTCACTACATGGCACTCTTATTATTAAGATTCAAGGATTTGATCCTCATGAAAATGTCAAGTGGACTTGGGGTCCTAAGGTGGTGAGTTGGTAGTTGGAGAAGTAGTTAAGGGTATCTATTCAATTCAATTAAACCTTGTTATCATGTGAAACAAACTCTTATCCTCTAGTGAATCTCTCAACAAATGAGAGGAGACCATATATTATAGAAGTAAAAGAAGTTAAAATTATTGATAAGTATTAAATTTATTTATGAATCATGCAAACAAAAATCAATCAAGTGTTACCACCTCACTTATTGATCTTGAGGACTTTCCTCCACTCTCCAATGAATTATTCCATCACTCTTTCTCTTTTTTTGCTATATATAGAGGATTTTGAGGAAAAAAATGGATCCTCTCTATATTTTCTCCATTCCCTCTCTTGGGATGACAAAAATCTACCAAGATGGAGCTTGTAACCTCTTGAGGTGAATACAAGACTATTTTAGATTTCATTATTCTGGTATAGTGTGTACATGTTAGATTTTCATATGTGGTAGGGGTATCTCCCTTGTAAAATTATGATCTCAACTAGCTACTAGTTCATTTGGTTATGTAGGTCATGTTTAGTGTTCCACATATCTTGATTAAATCCTACATGTGGATAATGTAATTGGTTAGTATTTTTCTCTAGAGATTTCCATCATTTCCAATAGTTTAGATCATTTAGTGAACCTCTTCATGAAACATTGATGTATGATAGATATTTATAATCCTAGATCTAATATTGTGTTTATTCATTTGTTTTTTAAGGGTCAAGTAGGGTAGATCAATCCATAATTTAGGTTCAACACTACTATTAGCTTAAGCATTCCTTTCATGCTCTCTCTCTCTCTCTCTCTCTCTCTCTCTCTCTCTCTCTCTCTCTCTCTCTCTCTCTCTCTCTCTCTCTCTCTCTCTCTCTCTCTCTCTCTCTCTCTCTCTCTCTCTCTCTCTCTCTCTCTCTCTCTCTCTCTCCCCCCCCCTTTTATTTGGTCATTAATAGGTTTTAGTAGTGGGAATGAGATAAAAGGATGCATTAGATGAGATAACCAATAAAAATTCTAGAGTTCTAACCCTATTATAGGATACCCATAACCTAGGGCCAGTCCCATGTTGAGCTAGATTCAAAAGTAGGACCTTAACACTCCTACCGCCAGCTAGGGTGCAATCTATATCTATAATAGTTTAAGCATGCTTTGTGGGATAAAGGTCCAAAAGAGTGGAAAGATCTTGGTGTGTCTTTCCTCTATCATATATTGAAATTAATCCAATTAGTACCAATGGTGATTCTAAATCAAAGGGTTATGAGTATAACAGGTATGTCTCAATGAATTTTTAATCAATTATTGCATATCATTTGACATATGAGGTTAATATGAATATATATGGTGAATATATTTATTATCCACCTTTTTATAAATACTCCTAATATGGTCCTCATGATCCATATGAGTTTAACCAACCTTTACCAAGAGCCCTATCAAATCATTGAGGAACACTGTCAAGTTTCTCATGATCCTTATTATCAAGAATATTTCCCCAATCCTTCATATGGATAGCAATCCCATCATAATATTATTCCTCATCACCCCTATCATAATCTATGCATACCAGAGCTTAGGAAAAATTTAATAATCCTTGACAAGTATGCACTATAATTGTGCTCAAAAAAGTATTATGGCCAAGATGTCCCTACTTACCAAATCCATTATGTGAGAGAGTCAGTGTAGAAAACAAAATCAAAATGTACACCTTTTGAGAGATAAAATTGAAACAATATCATAAATGAGATGTTGGATGTAGGTGGTTACATTCAAAGCATTGAGGATAAGCTAAAAGGTCCTGAGGAATAGTAGGTCTAACCTTGACAATCTTATGTACCTTCATATACACCACCTCAACCTTCCTATATACCATCCATTTCTCCCTACGAGATAATTATAAGTCCCCCTTTGAGTATTCCAAATTCCTCATGTGTTCATTAAACCTTTCCTTCTTATAAATCTATCTAAGAGAGCTGCCAAAGAAAAAAGGAGATTGTTGTGGTACAACCTACTATTGAGATCCAAGACCCTATTTTCCCTCAAGAACCCCTTATGAAGTCCTTCAAGGTTCCAAGATGGAGCCAAGTGGTGATATCATGGGGTGGTCAATGTAAGGAAAATTTGGATTTGAAAGCCCAAGACAAATAAGGATCTGAACCTCTACAAATATCTCTCATCCCTCCTCAAGAATTTTCTTTAGTTCTTAATCTTCATAAATCCACTAACCACCTTAAAGAGGAGATATTCCAAGATAATATTGATAAGCATATCAAACATCTAAAGTTGAAGACAAATAAAGAGGAGGATAATCAGATTGAAAAGGTCAAAATATAACATCGATATTTCCCATATTGGAACTAAGTCATGTATTCAAGCAAACCCAAGGTCACTCAACCCCCATCTCTCCCTACTCAAGAATCTATGTCATTGCCATCTTGGAAATCCATCTATATTAGCATAAAAAAGAAGGAGAACATGAATAAAAAAGAAAAATAGTTTGACTAAGGGGGTGTCACTTATGTCTCATCTCCCTTGGATTCATCCAAATAATATCCTATGCCACTCCTTTAAGAGGTAAGTAGTGAACTCTATGTTGAACTCAAAATTAATAATGATGAATTGTCAGATTTAGAAGAGGAGATGATTATTGGGACACCTTTTGGTGAGATAAATCATGTCTCAATCTTTCATTATTTTAAAAAGGATGAGATGTAGGAGTAAATTCAAGTTGGAGATAAGATCTAATCGGAAGAAGTCTCAAGTGTGCATCAAAAAGTTATTTCTTAAGAACTTATTAATCACATATCAGTTATCCAAGATCAAGAGTTTTCTTAAGACCTTATAGTATCTAATATAGATCAAGTATAGGATCATATTTATTTATAGTTTATCCATGAGGATAACTCACATAACACCATTATTGAGGTAGAGAGCATTCCTGAAGAAGAAGACCAGTGGTTGTAGTTGTATCATGAGTGAGATTAATGAGCTCAAGATGGTAGACTTGGATGATGGGATAGTGAAAAAAGTTGGATCTTATAAACATTCCATTAATTCTTTGGATCATGAAAAACACCAGCTTGATGACCTCACACATCAAGTAGAGAAGACTAAAGAAGTGGTGGTTCTAGATGGCAAGAAGGATAAAGATGATTAGAAATTGAAAATTATGCTCTTTCAAGAGCTCAAAGATCTTGGTCAAGTTAAGGATCAAGTAATTGAGAAGGTGGAAAAATAATTTCCCATGAAGGATAATGACCAAGGTTCAATATAATATGCAAAGATCTTTGATGAACGTGAATATCTTGCATCAAAGAAGAATCCCAGTCTTATTGAATAAACCATAGAAACTAAGGAGGTATGCCTTATTAAACTACCATTAGAGGTTATAGTTAAAGAGACATATGAGAAATTTGAGACTATCTAGATGAACATAGCTAACATATTTATAACTTCTTAGTTCTCATTAACCATCATGCTGAGGAAGTTGATAGATGAAATAAATAAGAGTCAAGCATTAAGACCAAGGGTCAAGGAGATACATGACTCATCAATTTCCTCATTTTGTAATGTAAGAAGGTTATAAAACTTTATTTTTGATCCAAGAATAGAGGTACACATATTTTAAGTTGTAAATATTAGGATAATTTTATTCAAATCATCTAAATGTTGCTTTAACACATTTATTTAGTTTCCCTATTTTGTTCTAGGTTAGTTTCCTTTGAATAAGTGCCTTGGGTACTTTGTCTTGTTTTTTTCTAATTTTAGTCTTTGTGTTTATTTAAAAATAGGTTAAAGTAGGATTTTCAATCAATATGTTGGATCTAGAAAGGATAATCCATACCTAATGGACTAGACTAGGCACATGGTTTGGGTTCTTTTACATAGACAAACATTCAACCCCTATGAGTTGCCAAAGATGTCCAATTTTGTCCCACATACCAAGATTATAACCATATGGATTAGTTTTATAATGTATGATTATATGGATAGGTTATAAATACCCTTATAAATTTTAAGAGTTCTTGGAATGAGTATATAAATGCATGGTTTTCATCTGGTTCTTCATTATATTCATATAGACATTTTGGGGCTAGTGGCATAAATTTTGAGTAGGCAGTTTGTTGACATTATTATTGCCACATGTAGATGAGTCAAGAATAATTGCTCATATGGGTATGTTAAAATTAGTCCCAAGAATATATGTTCCAATTTATATGTCATATAATGAAATGCATCAAAAGATATGAGGACTCAAAGTTGGCCTCCCAGATAAACTTCACTAAGTTTCCAAACTTAGCCATTTTTGACCAAGCCATCACTAGGATGTCAGGTAGGAGTAAATGGACTAGATAAATTATGAATTTAATATATTTTCTTAGAATCATCATGTGACCAGTGGATCATGTAAAATTGTAGATCTACATGCTCTAAAAGTTTCAAGTCCACATGAACTTTCTAGCTCAAGATATAAATCTTCAAAGATAGACCTATAATAGTAAGATATTTGCACTAACATCAAGTTTAAGATCAAGTAAAAAAAAATTAAGCTTAAAATTTATGGTCATGTGAATGTTAATGATAGTCACATGAATGTCATTTGATGGGAGTGAGGATGTCAATTTTAAGACCTTAAAGTAGTCATTAGATTTCAAATAGTGGGTTTTAGTTGATCTAATAGCTCCTGTTGCATCATGCATCTTGATCTAATAGTGTGAGGTGAGTCAAATAGTTAAGAGGGATCAAGATATTGACATGTGGCATAAGTACATAAATTGATAGACTGATAATGACTCCTAAATATTATTGCATGTTTGACATGTGGTGTAAGCTTGGACAAAGTTGACAAGTTAAAGGGTGAGATTGATGGTTGGCACTTGATCATATAGATCAAGATCAATGGAACAAGCATAGGTTAAAATTTTAATGGAATTGATTTGGATTTTTGATAACCAATAGGAAAAGGATCGAGATGGGACATTTTTTACTAAGGTTGATGCAGCAACTCGACGCAGGCAAAGTAAATGAATGGGACTGAGATGGTGGAAAATACATAGAACCAAGTTTGATGCAGATCTTGATGAAACTAAAATGAATATTTTGAGATTATGCTCCACCATTAAGGCTCTATAGAGATATTTTAGACTTAATATAGATCAAATTTCACCAAGTTGCTGGCTAAATAGAACTAGGCATTGAGTAGAGTATGGACAACTATAGAAAAACCAATGGTCTTAGATTGGTTTTCCATCTATAGATGAACCTATGATCTAGATATGAAAAATGGAAGAAATATGTGATAAATTCATGAGCACATCAAATGGACTTGGGGTCCCAATGTGGTTAGCTGGTAGTAAGAGAAGTAGTTAAGGGTATCAATTATTTTAAAATAGACATTGTCATCATGCTAAATAGAATATTATCCTCTATTGAATCTATCAACAAATGAGAGATGCCCACAAATTATGAAAGTAGAGGAAGTTAAGGTTTTTGATAAGGATCAACTTTGTTAATCAAGTCACACAAATAGAAAGCAATCAAGTGTTGCCACCTCACTTCTTGACCTCAAGGACTTTCCTCCACTCTCCAATGCATTATTCCCATATCTCTTTATCTCTTTTTTCTATATATAGAGTTTTTTGAGCCAAAAAGTGGATCCTCTCTGTATTTTATCTACTCCTCTTGGTCATGACCAAACTTTGCCAAGATGGATCTTGTAACCTTTTGAGATGAATACAAAACAATTTTAGATTTAATTGTTCTTGTATAGTGTGTACATGTCAAATTTGCATATGTGGTAAAGGTTTCTCCCTTGTAAAATTATTATCTCACCTAGTTACTAGTTCATATGGCTATGAAAGTTATGTTTAGTGTTCTATATATCTTGATTAAAGCCCACATGTGGATACTATGGCTGGTTAGTGTCTTGCTCTATAACTCTCCATCATTTTCCTTAGCTTAGATTAATTGGTTGACCTCTTCATGAAAAATTGATGTACGATAGATATTTGGAATCCTAGATTTATTCTTGTGTTTAGTCATTAGTGTTTCAAGGGTTAAGTGGGGTAGATCAACACATATTTTAGGTGCATCACCATTGTTATCTTAAGTTTCCATCTCATGTTCTCTCTCTATCTCTCTCTCTCTCCCTTTTTCATGGTCATTTGTAGGTTTTAGTAGTGGGAACAAACTAAAAGGATGAATTATAGGATCTATGCTCATTAAAAATCATAGATTTATGACCCCATTATACAATACCCATAGTTTAGGGTCAGTTCCATGTTGACCTAGATTTGGAAGTAGGACCTGAACACTATGCAATCTAGATCTCCAAAAAGACCTAGAAACCTTTGTTTTTTATACCTAATTTAGACTTGTTTGAAACACTTTTTACCTAAGTTTGGCATTATTATTTTTATTCATCCACTTGACCTTTTGTGTAATACATTTGATGTTAGACTTTTTTAGACTAATTTTATTACTTAGCCATGTTAGAGATACAACTCCAATCTTTATACTAATTTATATTATGTTTATACCATTTGTCTTTTGGACCTTGTTTTCTTATAGTTTGTATAATTGTAGGCCTTTTTATAGAACATTTGTCACTAATTTGGATGTCTCATTTCACTCATAGAGGATCCATATACACTCTAGGTTATGATAATGTGGTTGCATTAGATGAATTTGTTCAAGACCATTATGGTGATGATGTAGTTTGTGAGACAGATCCTTATCCTCCTTAAAATATTCAATATGGAGAACAAATCCAAGATCATCAAGAATTATATTTGATGATACCTTCTTTGGGTTGATTAACATACCAATTTTACCCTTTTAATATGAATAGTACCCGATCCCCTACCTATACCATTAAACCTCCTTTGAATTTTGCAAAAAACCAAGATTTATAATGCCCTACCATTACCATTACAAGACTATGTCCTTTGCCTTGTGCAAGTAACCAAGCTCCACTACACCCTACTATTTATATTTTAAGCCCTTCTCTTTTGGATTATGATAGAAACCAACCTTTGCAATGTCCTACCATTACTATTCTAGCACCTTCTCTTTTGGTTCATGATAGCAACCAAAGTCTACAATTCCCTACCATTACTAATCTAAGACCTCATCCTTTGGCTCATGATGTCAACCAAACTTCACACCACCCTTCCATTACCATTCTAGGCCCTTCTAAGTATGATATCTTGTTATCCTAGAAAATTTACACCAATGTGACTAGACAAGTTAGAGTTACTATCCTCAACTAGTAACCAATATTTGTTAAGCCCATCTTAGATGACATTATTTACAAATAGATCATTAACCAACCACCCATCATCCTTCATCAATTGCCAACCTTCCACCTCTTTATAAGACCCATGTTGGTCATCAAGCTACAACTAGTCCAATCAATACCTCTCCAATATCCATCATTCAAAGACCAAGATGTGTTTAAAACTAATATTTTATAACCAATTATAATCTAGGGCCAACAAAACCAACCAATCCGTGATGTTTTTTTGAAACACCTATTTGTGAAGAGTTAACCTACGATGAATCCCATTTTGATCCTATTTTCACTTGAACTTGCACTCAATGAGGATATGGGGTAAGCTTCTCCTAATTCAAGTGAGAAAATGGAACCACCTGAGGGTTGTGGGTATCCCTATTGGGAGGTGGATCTCTAGATTAGGGTTTGGCTCCCCTTGATGCATCATTTAAGCTCATATTCCTACTACTAACAACTTGAGGGGTTGAAAAGGTTTAATAATAGCATGAAAATTAACCCTATTATACTGGAGGTGATGCACCAAATTTATAATCTATCATACTCTTTGACATGCACTTCAAACTAGGAATAAGCTACATATACACTTCACTCAACATCAACTCTATCTCTCTCACATCAATGCTTCAACATGGGGTCTTAGGGATAGCTTAAGCTATGAGGACTAAAAAATAGGTATTATAATATACTATATTAGATAGACTACTCACTTACACCTACAACCTTTCTTGACACTTCTTGTTGTCTTGAAATAAAAGAATCATAATACACTAGGTACTAATGGAATCAACATGTGAAGGTAAATGGAAGTTACACTTGCACAAGACTAATACCAAGATTATACACTTAATTAAATATTTGAAAGATATTAAACACTTTTCTTTATTTATTCAAGGCAAAATTTTGGTATGCTTTCACCATACCTGAGTGGAGTTACTCATTACAATGCCAAAAGGCCAAAATTTATAGAAGAAATGGGAAGATAGAGAGAAAGGAAGTCCAAGAGTCACTTGGACATGTGTCCATGTTATAGAATCAATTAAACTTGCACATTTAAGATATTTTAGGTGAGTTATGCTATGTCATAGAGGTATACTTGTCTATAACAACTCATAAGGATAGTGAAAAGTGGCACAAAACTTGCAATTTTAGCATAAGAAATTACCCTCATGATTTGCCTTCCAAAACTACCTTTATCCATACATATGGCTAGGTGTAATGGTTTTTATAATCAATATGGGTTAAAAATAATTCCCTGCATGAATTTTATTGATCTATGACCATCCCTATTCTTGTGGACATGCAAAATCATTCTTAGCAGTCTCAAAATAGCTCTTTTCAATGCATCTTCTCCACTTAGCATTCAAAACTCCTCAGAACTAAAAAATTTTCCATGAAAAATAGTTAATTACACTTTTTAAAGGTTACCATATCATAAATTTCAAGAAAAAAAAATCTTTAAAGGCTTCCTTAATTGCTTTTCACCACTTTCCCCAAGTGTCCACTAGTTAGCTCATTAGACTGGCTAAAAGTGAGGACCTAGTTGGGGAACTTATAAGATTATTCATGAGATTAAGTGAATTTTTGGTGTTATACCAAGTGTAAATTCTCTTCACAAAGTTTTTTTCATCTCCTAACTCCTCTTGTACCTTTCACACCACTTAAAATGGTTAAAATAAGCATTATTTTCCTTTGATTCATATAATTCTATACAATAAAATCACATGAGTAGGATAATCTAAGATTCCTCTAAAACCTATACATTTTTTTATTCCCATTCCCTTGGATTTGGATAGCTCATTTGCTTCCTTTCTCTAATCGGGTCCCTATAAGGGTTTTACTAGGGTCTTGAGTGGCCTAGACTCCTAACCTTTGTTCATAAAGGTAAAACTTTGAAACCTTAGAAAAATTCCATTTTTGGCCTCTTAAGAATCCCATATAACTTATCCAAATTTCATAGGGTTCCCTGTAAGCATTCATGAAAGATATGAGTGATGGAAGTTGACCTTTAAGTTACTTCCATGCTTCCTACGAGGGTTTGAGTAGGTTTGGGTCTAGAGATAGACTACTATGGAGTTTCCTTTCAGAAAAAAGATTCCTCACCTTTTTATCTGACCTAAAAACCTATTAACATAATTTTGAGAGATAACCAAGAGCCAAAAATGGGAATGACTCCTATTTTAGGATAAGAGCTATGCCTTGCCAACAGGCCTATTTATATTTTATGAACCAAATGATGATAGTTATAAATTTCAATGCATTATTTCAGCATTAAAACATTATATTTTAACCCCTAGGAATCATACAAACATTAGAGTTCTTGTAGATAGTTAGAACTTGAAGTGACCTTTCATTTGAGTTTTAGTTTGCATGCTTTCTTACTAGGTTTGCCTTCAGACCTTCTTGTCCAGACCATATCCTTCATATTAAACCCCTATATGATGTTTTATAATGTCCATATATGTTTTTAACAAATTTTAAAACCTCATTTACTGATGAAATTTAGTGTAAACCCTCCATTATTCACTCTTCCCAAAAACTATCACTCTCATGCATGCAAGGAGTGACCTACCTCTGAGAAGAAATAGAGGGTATTAGGCCTATTATATGACCAGATATGATTATTTTATAATTATATATGAATCCTAAGGGTAATTTTTACAAAATTTTATCTCCTAACTCCTCCATTTGGTTCTCCAACTCAACAAAATTGCAAGGTAGACTTTTGAAAAAAGCATAGTTTGAGGGTGGGTAGGGTTTGGAATGTGTTTGGAAACCTAATTTATTTTTTTAGGTTTTATTTTATTATTAAAGGAAATTTTATTGCATAAAAAACATATTTCAACCACTTATTGTTCATTTTATTTTCAAACACCTTGTCCTATGCTTCTCTAGCCCCATCTCATGTATTTCTTCACTATACTGCTTGTACAAATTGGGACACAATTTTATAGGATTATGAGATTTCATGGATGAAATATAACCTAAAAAAGGTGTGTAAGGTATTTTAATATATCCATATCATCAAATTATCTTTATATTACTCACCTACATTTCCTATTTGAGCTCAAAAGACCATTTCACCTTTCATTCTTGTCACTGCTTACAACATGACTGAGACACACTCTGCATTATTTGTAATCTCTCATGGATTTATTTAGCCTCAAAAGGTGTGTAAAAAACATTCTGGTGATAATATTATCATTATACCATAGTCATCTCACCCATTTAAATTCACTTTTTGACCACAAAAGACCTCCTAATTCTTGACTGTGATCAAACTCAGGGTTTTGACTGCAAATGCCTATTTCTAGGCTTATAGGCTTCATGGTAAGGCATTAAAGTTTAAAAAGGTATGTATAATGTCTTTATATATCTCCATATCATCATATTATCTTTATATGACTCACCTACATGCCCCATTTTCTCTTAAAAGACCCTTTTCACCTTGACTACCACCAATTCCTCATTCTTGGTTGTAGGTACATGTTCATAGGCATGTAGTTCATCTAAGCATCACTTGGATCATGTTATGAGTATCTAGGGTTTTTTTATATTGTATTTAGCCTTTTAAGACTCACACTTAGACTTATATTCTTCTTTATGAGTCCTTACACCATCTTTTTTTCATTCATCAAAGCAGTATCCTCACTACCTCTCTACCCTATGTACGGATAGGGGATGGCCTAAAAGTTCATTTCATGGAATATCCTCCTTATCCAACACCTAAGTTCTTATGAATATTTTTTATGACCCTTGAAAATTTTAACTCAACTTGGATAAGGTTTATGACTCTCATATGTAGTGCAAGTTTAAAATATCCTTCAAACTCTTGTAGACATCACTGTCACAATTCAATGACTTTCAGGAACTTTTGGAGGCTTCAAAATCCATCTTCTCCTTACTCTTTGGCTCCCAAATTTGACATATTTGGAATATGTGAATATTTTAACAAGTAAAAATCAAGAACTTTGATGAGATACTCATCCACCATGTCAAATATTAATCCACAAAAGCTACAAGATTTCTATTTTCTACACTTAGGGACTAAGAGCCCAAAATGGAAGTAACCTTTCTTGAAGTGAAGAATTTCCCATATACCATCCTAGGTATTAATGTCATCAAAATCATGAATCTTTGGGATGTTAAAGCTCAAAATGGATCTCACCATGTTTTTCACCATTTATGCTCTATACAAACCTCCTAGAGCTCAAGTGCAAGGTGACTATAACAAGCTAGGCAATGAACAAGAAAGAAGTGAACAATTGTGCATAGTTTAGGCTTTAGAGTCTCTTCTTTGATAATAAAATGACATTCTAGTATTTCCAAGGATTTTTAAACCTCAAAAATATTTTATTCAAAGTAAGATGACTTCAACATGCTCTTGTAAGTGAAACTTTGATTGTTGTATGCAAAAAAGACATGAGAGAGCAAGAAAAAGCAAGGTAAGGCCCTACAAATACCACAAAAAAATTTTAAACCCTTGAATATATAACAAAAATTAGGGGCATCATAAAAAAATAAAAAAAATCCCTTGTTTTAATGTGGATAAATCATTTTTAAAGCAACTGATCTGACTCTAAAAGCAAACTAGGCATTTTTAAGCATGTACAAGCCTAAAGGAGGATTTTCCAAGTATTTGAATCTTAAAAAAACAAAATAATCATAATAAAATATTTAAAAACATTTTTAATCACCTAAAACAAACCATTCCATCAATCCAAATCAAGAAAAGTTGAAATAGATTCAAAATGATACTTCTTCATGGTTGAATAGCCATAAAAAGCTACTTGGAGTGTTAACAATCATTCATAAAGGAGAAGGCACAAAATTGTAACTTATTGTTATTTATGTGAAGTATAATTATATAAATATCCACCCCCTATATTATTTCCTGTAACTCATATTGTACGGCCCATAGTGAGCACTTGAAGTTGACCTTCCTTTGCATGCCAAGATGAAAAGGAAGAAAAATGAGTTGTAAATGCCTTTTTTATGAAATTTATTTAATTAAAATGTTTTAATGACCTATGGGGAGTTGGAGAGTCACACTACCATGTTTTCCTAGTGGCATGCTTCCCAAGGTAGTCGTATAAGTGCCCATTTCTCTCTCCTTGGCTAATAAAACTACCTTTTATCTAAACAACCTACAAATTTTAGCTAATGATTGTTTCTAAATACTTATTAATACACATGGAACATGATAAAACTCCTTAAAAATTTCACAATTCCCAATAAACTTGTACAAAGCATTAAATGCACTATTTAGACCCCTTAAAATGAGTTAAAATGATAAATCGACCTAGAAAACACTTAACCAAAGTATTAAAACATAAATTAACACTAATTGACCTATGAAACACCTTATAACAACATATTACATCCATTTAAATTCTTAAAAGTGAATTTTTTTACTAGGGGTGCCCTATTTTGACCTAAATGTCAAAATTGATCAATAAATTGGTGACTCATAGGGGTAGTATACATGTTATACTAACTAGACTAGTAGCCTTATTAGTCCATTGGGATTATGGAGTTATCTAAGGACTTATGTAAATGAGATACCTTGACCATTGACTCAAACCTTGATAAAAAAGATAACCATTGACTACCTCAAACACATAAATCAAAGAGATACACAACAAAGACTAAAGCAAACACACATGTGCTACTTAACACTTAGGGAAAAAAAACATAGTAGAAAGGAAAAAATATGTAAATTTATCTTCCTCATACCTCCCTTCCTGGATCAAAAGGGAATTATCTTAAGTCTCCTTCCTCACTAGATGAGTGAGGATGCTAGGCATGTTTCTTCTTAGATGGGATACTACATTATTCTTATTTCCTCTTTGCTCTTTGATTTTTTACATAATTCAATGGAGTCATCTCCCATGCATTCTAAAATTAGTTAAGGTCCTCTTATTTTCAAAGTATTCCTCAGACTATTGTCCCTTCATCTTCTCATGACAAATTTGAAAAGCCATCTATGGGACAACATGTTGCAAATTCATCTCTCCTTGAAGGATCTGATCATCCTTTTCCATTCCCATAATCTATTCAAACACTTCAAAGAGAATTAAATCAAAAAAATTTGAAGGTGTTTCTTGATTGCATTCTTCATGAAGATTATTGGAGGTGGCTGCATAGGTGGATGTAGAGACAAGCTCCAAGTTACTTTTAAAAAGCCTACAATCATCATAGGTTGCTATATTATGATCTAGGCTCTCTCCATGATGTTGTTATTCAACATGTATTTGATTTCCATCCTCTTGAGAATTTTTGTTAATGAGCTTAGTCTTTTCATCCTCCCCATATTCTTGGAACATTTGCTTGTAAATTTGCCACATGTCCTCCTTTTGAGCCACATCTTCTTGCTTATCATGACTGGTCAGCTCCAAGGAATTTGTAGGTTCTCTGAGAGCTTAAACTTCATTAAATATGATCTCAAATATTTTACATAGGGAATCATCCTTTTTCTAGCCTACATCATGGAAAAGAGAGACAAAAAAGGCCATTTTTCTTCATCCTTAGAGCCTAAGAGAGCTTAATCCAAGGCATCTTTTCTAACACAAGGAGAATCTTCTTTCATAGCCTCACAATCTGACCTCTCCTCACCATCATTCAACCCTTCTTCATTTTCAATCCAATCTAATATTTCAATCTCATCCTCCCTCCTAATGATGTCAAACTTATGCACTTCAAAAATAGGGAGCTTGGCCAAAGGGGATTCCCAAGTGGCAATATAATTCTCAACATTAGGAGGGAAAATTTGATTAGTTGGAAGGGGTAAAAGGATGGGTTCAATAGCTTCTTGAGGAGGGGTGGGAGGGTGTTGATTGGTTCCCAATGTCTCTTCCCTAATAAATTCTCCACTTAAATATGACTTGTTATTTTCCTCATGGGTTGCTATCACATCTTTCCATCTAAGGAAGGTGGATTCAAGGATAGCTTTATGGGATTGAGAGGCTGATGAAGGGGTGAAATATATATCTAAGAAACCTTTAGTTACCTTGAGATTGGCACTTTGACTACAATTTAGAGAATTGGGTTTAGATAGTTTACCTTCCCTTACCATGATGGACTGCCTCAAGGTTTGATTGGCCAATTCAAACTCCCTTTCAAGATGAGCTTCAAATTTCAATCTCTCCCTCTCAAAATACTCTCCCAATAAATGAACCTACTCAACCATGATGTTTTCCTCCATTGGGATACTTTCTTGGATGGATTTACAAGAAGGGAAACTAGGGGAAGTACATGAGGGGTTTAGGGTATGAGGAAACATGATTGAAATAACATTTTAAAGAGGTAAGTATGGCACACTTGAAAGTGAATGTGGGAAATTTTGAGGTTTCCAAGATGAAATTTGTTCATAAAATATCAATCTCTCTTATAGATTAAATATCAAGACATAAACATCAAACATTTCATAGGTAATATTTGGCCAATTATCCCCCTCTATAGGTATCCACTCCTTGATTTTTTCCAAGGCATTCATTACACTCTCAATACAATCACTAGGTATGATTTCACCACAACCATGTCTAGTGTCAAGGTCTAGAATGTATTCTTGGTAACCAAGAAGAGTTATTTTTAAAATATCAATGGAATGGCTTAGAGGAGAGCTAGGTGGGCTAGATGGAGCACAAACCTAATAGGTTTTGTCATTGGAATCATATGCTTAATGAGGATCATGACAAGGCTAGATAAGAACTTGCTCATAATCAAGAGGAAGATGCAAATCTGGACATAACTCCTCAACTTGTGTTAAAATAAACTTAAACTCAAAAAATATCCATGAATCACTTCATAAAATAGTATGGAATAAGAAAACAACTTCAATTGGTATACCTAAGTTGCTCAACCAGTAGATATGTACTTGGAGTCTCCATTGATGTTTACTAGAATTACCTTTAAAGGCTATTATCTTGATGAGAACACCACAAATCCTCAAGGAATGGACTCAATAGTCCCACTAGGCATGTTAAAACTATTGTCACTTGAAATTCCACCCAATGAGGAGATGGGAAAAGCTTATCCTCATTAAATTCAAATAATGGAACCACCTCAGGGTTGTGGCTATCCCTATTGAGATGTGGATCTCTAGATTAGGGGCTAGCTCCCCTTGATGCATCATTTAAGATCATATTCCTACTACTAACAACTTAGGGGATTGAAAAGGGTTAAGAATAACATGAAAATTAAACCTATTCTATTGGAGGTGATGCATAAAATGTCTACTCTACTCACACTCTTTGATATGCACTTGAAACTAGGAACAAGCTACATATACACTTAACTCAACATCAACTCTCTCTCTCACATCAATGATTCAACATGCGGTCTTGGGGATAGCTTAACCTAGGAGGACTAAAAAATAGGTATTATAATATATTGTATTAGATATACTTCTCACTTACACCTGCAGCCTCACTTGATACTTATTTTTGACCTACAAGAAAGGAATCATAATACACTAGGTACTAATAGGATCAATATGTGAAGGTAAATGGAAGTTACACTTACACAAGAATAATACCAAGCATGCACACTAAATGAAATATTATAATGATGTAAAACACTTTTATATATTTATTCAATGAAACATTTTGGTAGGGATTCACCATACCCAAGGGGAGTTATTCATTACAATGCCAAAAGGCTAGAATTTATAGAAGAAATGGGAAGATAGAGAGAAGGGAAGTCCAAGAGTCACTTGAACATGTGTCCATCTAAGATAATTAGTTAAAATTTTATGTGGCATATATGTGGTGTGAGTTATTACATGTCATATAGGTATACTTGTCCAAAACAAATCATAAGGATAGTGAGAAGTGGCACAGAACTTGCAATTTTGGCATAGGAAACTACCCTCATGATTTGCCTTCCAAAACTAGCTTTATCCATACATATAGTTAGATATAATGGTTTTATAATAAAAATGGGTTACAAAAAATTCCCCACATGCATTATATTGATCCCTGACCATCCCTATTCTTGTGGACATGCAAAATCATTCCTAGTAGGCTCAAAAAGGCTCTTTTCCATGCACCGTCTCCACTTGACATTCAAAAGTCCTAAAGGATACAAAATTATCCACGAAAAATAGGTAAATACACCTTTAAAATTTTACCATATCATCAATTTCAATTAAAAAAATCTTTAAAATGCTTCCTTAATTACTTTTCACCACTTTCCCTAAGTGTTCACTTGCTAGCTCACTAGACTGGCTAAAAGTGAGGAATTAGTTGGGGTAATTATAGAATTATTCATGAGATGATATGAATTTTTGGAGTTATATAAAGTTTAAATATTCCTCTCAATTTTTTTTTCATCTCCTAAATCCTCATGTAGCTTTCACACCACTCAAAATGGTTAAAATAAGACTAATTTTCCTTTGATCCATATAGTTCCATACAATAAAATCATTTTTATGATCCTATGAGAGTCATAAAACATAAAAGTGTTTTAATGTCCATTACCTTTCATTTTTATACCTCATTTGGTTCCTTTCTCCAATCGGGTCCCTAAAAGGGTTTTACATGGGTTTTGAGTGGCCTGGACTCCTAACCTTTGTTCATAAAGGTCCAACATTGAAACTATAAAAAAATTCCATTTTCATCCTATTAATAACCCCATATAACTTATCCAATTGTCTCAGGGTCCCATTTAATCATCCATGAAAGATATGAGTGATGGAAGTTAACCTTTAAGTTGCTTTCATGCTTCTTGTGAGGGTTTCAGTACGTCTAGGTCTAGAGACAGATTCTTATGGAGTTTCCTTACCAAATTTTTTTTTAATAACCTCTATATCTAACCTAAAAACCTATTAAAATAATTTGGAGAGCTCACTAAGAGCCAAAAAGGGGAATAACTCCTATTTTGGGACAAGAGCTATGCCTTTACCAACAGGCTTATTTGTACTTTATGAACCAAAAGATGATAGTTTTCACTTTCAATGAATTATTTCAGAATTAAAACATGATATTTTAACCCCCTATGAATCATACAAACATTATAGTGTTTGGATACAATTAGAACTTGAAGTGACCTTTCATTTGAGGTTGGGTTTGTATGCTTTCTTATTAGGTCTGCCTATACACCTTCTTGTCCAGGCCATATTCTTGGTATTACAACACTATATGATGGTTTCTCATGTCCCTATATTATTTTTAAAACTTTTAGAATCTCCTTGACTGATCAAATTGAGTATAAACCCTCCATTCTTCACTTTTCCCAAAAATTGCCACTCTCATGCATACAAGGAGTGACCTACCTCTGAGACAAAACAGAGGGTATTAGGCCTATTATACGACAAATTATTATTATTATTTAATATTATATGGGTGATAATGGTATTATATATAGAATTTTAGATCCTAAATCCTCCATTTTGTCTTCCAACTCAACAAATTTGCAAGGCAGACTTTCAGAAAAAACATAGTTTAAGGGTAGGTAGGGTTTGGAATGTGTTTGGAAGTCTAATTTATTGTTTTGGGTTATATTTTAGTATTTAAGGAAAATTTGTGCCATAAAAACCTATTTCAACAAATTATAATTAATTTTCCTTTCAAACACCTTGTTACATGCTTCTCTAGCCCTATCTCATGTATTACTTCACTATATTGCATGTATGAATTGAGACATAATTTTCTATGCCTATGGGATTTCATGGATGAACTATGACATAAAAAAGGTTTTTATCTCCATATAATCACATTATCTTCATATGACTCACCTACATTCCCCATTTGAGCTCAAAAGACCCTTTTCATCTTTCATTCTTGTCACTACTTACAACTTGACTAAAACACTCTGCATTGTTTGTAATCTCTCATGGATTTATTTAACCTTAAAGGGTGTGTTAAAAACATTATGGTGATACTATTATAGTTATAACATATTAACCTCACCCATTTTAATGCATTTTTTAACCACAAAAGACCTCATAATTCTTGAATGAGATCAAACTCAGGGTTTTGATTGTAGATGCCTATTTCTAGGCTTATAGGCTTCAAGGTAAGGCATTCAAGTTTCAAAAGGTACATATAATGTCTTTTTTGATCTCCATAACATCAAATTATCTTCATATTACTCACCTACATGCCACATTTGATCTCAAAATACCTTTTTCACCTTAATTGCCACCAATTCCTCACCCTTGGTTGTAGGTACATGTTCTTAGGCCTGTAGGTCAACTAAGGGTCACTTGGAGCATGTTAGGAGTATATATGGTTTTTTTAAATCTTTAATTTAGAATTTTAAGAATCAAACTTATAATTATCTTCTTCTTTAGTATTCATTTCACCATATTTTGTGTCATTCATCAAATCATTATCCTCACTACCTCTCTACCCTATGTATAGACATGGGATGGCCTAAAAGGGTCATTTCATGAAATATACTCCTCATACATAACCTAAGTGCTAAGGAATATTTTTTAGGACCATTGAAAATTTTTCCTCAACTTGGACAAGGTCTAAGACTCTCATATGTAGTGCAAGTTGAAAATCTCCTTCAAACTCTTGTAGATATCATTGCCACAATTCAGTGAGTTTTAGCAACTTTTGGAGGCTCCAAAATCCATCTTATCCTTACTCTTTAGCTCCCAAATTTGACATATTTAGTATGGGTTAATATGGATATAAGGCCAAAGAAATAAAATTGATAAGATCCTTCTCCACTATGTCAAATATTAATCCACAAAAGGTACATGATCTCTATTTTCTACACTTGGGGACTAAGAGCCCAAAATGGAGGTAACCTTTCTTGAAGTGAAGACTTGCCCATATACCATCCTAGGTCTTCATGTCATTAAAATAATGACTCTTGAGGATGTTAAAACTTAAAATGGATCTCACCATGTTTTTCACCATTCATGCTCCATATAATCCTCTTGGAGCTCAAGTGCAAGGTGACTGTAACAAGCTAAGCAATGAACAAATGTGCATAGTTTAGGCCTTAGGGTCTCTTATTTGATCATAAAATTCCTTTAAAATATTTACAAGGAGTTGAAAACCTCACCAAGATTTTATTCAAAGTAAGATGACTTCAACATGCTCTTGTAAGTGAAATTTTGACTATTGTATGCAAGGAAAACATGAGAGAGCAAGAAAAAAGCAAGGTAAGGCCTTTCAAATACCAAAAAATACTTTTCAAACCTTTCATATATAATCAAAATCAGGGTCATCATAAAAAAAGCACCAAATACCTTGTTCCAATGTGGATAATTCATTTGTAAATCAATTGAGCTTACTATAAAATCAAACTAGGCATTTATAAGCATGTACAAGCCTAAAAGAAGATTTTCCAAGTATTTTAAACTTAAAACACCCAAAGAAGCATAATGACATATTTAAAAACATGTTAAATCACCTATAATAAACCATTCCATCAGTCCAAATCAAGAAAAGTTGAAATAGATTAAAAAAGAGACCCCCTCATGGTTGAATAGGCATAAAAAAACTACCTGGAGTGTTAACAATCATTCATAAAGGAGGAGGCACCAAATTGAAACTTCATGTTATGGATGTGAATTAGACTTAGATCAATATCTGCCCCCATAATCATTTCCACCAACTCAAATTGTATGGTCCATAATGAGCACTTGAAGTTGACTTTCCTTTCCATGCCAAGAGCAAAAGGAAGAAAAATGAGAACATATTCATTTTTATATACAATTTATTTAATTAAAACATGGTAATGACTTGTGTGGAGGTGAAGAGTTTCACCACCATTTTTTCTAAGTGGCATGCTTCCCAAGGCAGTTGTACAAGTGCTTATTTCTCTCTCCTTGGCCAAGAAAATTGCTTTTTATTTGAAAAATCTACAATTTTAACTTAATGATAGTTGTTAAAGACCTCCTATGACACATTTCATGTGATAAAACTCCTTGAAACTTTCACAATTCCCAATAAACCTGTATAAAACATTAAATACACTATTTAGACCCCTTAAAATGACTTAAAATGATAAATGGACCTAGAGAACACTTAACCAAAGTGAGTAAAACATCAATTAACACTAATTAACCTATTAAACACCTTATAACAACATATTACACCCATTTAAATGCCTAAAAGTGGATTTTTTTACTAGGGGTGCCCTATTTTGATCTAAAAGTCCAAATTGGTCAACAGATGCTTTACCTATTATTAAGGATTCTCACTCTAATGAACTAGTCTTTGTTGAGTCACATCTTAATGATTATAATCACCTTTAGGAAAATCATTATCTCAACCATTTTCCTAATTTTAAAGAGCCTCCCTTTGACAAACCATTCTTTATGGAATTATCTCTTGACCTTTTTCCCTTCATTAAAGATTCTCACTTTGATACTCTAGTCTCTATGGATTCATCCCTTGAGTTATTCTCTCTCTTCAAGGGGATTCACCTAAATGAACTGGTCTATGTGGAACCCTTCTATGATGAATCTATTTTTGAAGAGACGTTTATTCTATCACATGCCGTTACTTATCCAATACTAAACATTAAATAAGGCCTCATTATACAAGCATCCACACCAGATGAAAAATCAACATTGAAGTTAGGTTTTATTCTTGAGCCAACATTAGATTTAGCATTAGAAGTAGAATAAATGTTAGTCTCTACATCAAATTTATATTCCCTTAAGTTAGAGTCAACTTCATAATCCAAATACATTCATGGTTGTTATAATAATGGTTATGCATGCCTAGTAGATCAATTTGATTACATGTGTGATCCTTCACAATTTTCTTGGATGATTACATCATCTTTGACACAATTTCTCCTAGTATATTCTATGAGGATAGTGCTACCTCTTCCCATCCCATTACCATTCCAAACTACATTAACACCAACCAACCTAGCCATTATATTAACCTTCCACCTCACACAAGTGTTGATTGGGACCAACATAATCACATGTTATTTAATTGCATCCATGGTGACATATCAATTAAAGAATATCAAGAAGACTAAGACCATAGTCATGCTGAAGAAGAACAATCTCATAGTGAACCCTTTTCAGAGGTACTATAGAAAAATCAAAGTCTAAGCTCAACATCTTATATTGAAACCTTGTTTGAGGTGTTAAAAGATAATATAATTTAAAATTAAATGTTCCTTAGTGAACCTTCTTGGAGGTGTTAGGGGACAATCAAGAAAATTTCATTATTGAGAACATCATCGAGGCACTAATCACTAAACACAATAGTTATTCACTGTTTGATGAATACCTAATTAAAAATAACATCAATATAACTTCTAATCTACAACATAATCAAATCGTAGATACTCTCAAGCTCAAACAATAAAAAATATGGTCCTATTGAAAGCATATTCAAAAGTCTTTGGCCCCACCACAACCAAAATTATGTCAAATTCAAAATCACCAATATTAGTATGACTAAAAATATTGATCTTAATTTATTTCCCAACCATTATACATTCCATTATCATCCATATTTACATTTCCAAATTAGACCTATCATCCAATATTTATCCATATTTGCCATCCCTAACAACACTTTCCTTTGTAGAAATTACAAAGACATATTGTCGCAAAGTTTTAAGAAATAAGAATCAATGACCAACAAAGATCACAAAAACATTCTTAGAGTCTAAATCTATAGCAAGTTCTTGCTAGAGTAACTATTCATAATGGGTGTGGGCTAATAACATAAATAATAGAGTATTCTAGTTGTATCATATGTTGATCAGGACATGCATCTCCACATCAACAGGAACAATAAATCCATATCCTTACCTTACCATTTACCTTACCTTTTCCATTTGCCATTATCCTTTCTAATGTTTCATACCCTACCATTTACCTTAACTTTTCACTTGGGGGAAACCCTATTACCATTATATCTAATTTACATATAATAATCATCCTTGTACCATGACATATTATATGTTATTCTATCATAACCTCCCTATTGACTAAAGTTGTTTTTACCCTCCCAAACCTTTGACCTTGATTAATTTCCATTGGTTCTTTAACCACCTTCAGTGAGGGATTCGTATCAATTTTCAATAGTTTATTTAGAATTCTAGATAGAGGAATTATTTTGGACTATTATGATAGTGGTTTGGAAATTGCATCCTTCATTTCTTGCTTCATTTCATTTGAAGTATTTATGATTATAATCACCTTTGGGAAAATTAATGTCTCACATCATGCCATTGATTATAACCACATGTGGTAAAACTAGTATCATTGACCTATGTCTTTATTTTCTAATTATAACCACCTATGGGAAAACTAATAACAACATCTTTATCATGCCTTGAAGTCCCACCTTTCCATTCATATGCCATATTGTGCCATTTTCCTACTTTGAAAACTTACTGCTACCTAGTCAGATTCCTCCACTCTAAGTTATAACTACAATGACTTAAGGTCCTCATGGGACTCTGTAGGCATCACTCTATTCACATTAAGGTTAGCTCAATCACCCTTTTTCCATACTCTCAACATTTTATGGGCAATTTATATTCTTAACACTCTTATTTTTAACAAGTTGGACCATTTAGTATCTCGTAATCCTCAATCGAGTTGAGATGCTTAGAAAAATAAAAAAACATTTGAAAACTATTTAAAAAAGCTTAAAAAACACCAAATTGACCACTTTTTGCCTTAAGGATTCTATGACCCTTATTTATTTCCCAAGAAACCACCTATCCTTTAGTCTCCCCATCCTTATTTGGCCTATGCCTTACACTCTCACCATTTTCTGAGTTTATATGATGCACATTATGTATTTAGCTTTGATACATTAATGACTACTAGGATTCACCTCACACTCTTACCATTTTATGAGACCATTCCCATAATATTATACCTCATAAATCATGTTTTATTGATCATTATTTTTCTTCTATCCCATATCCTGGGAGAAATACATTTCTCATGAAGTTTATGTTAGAACTTGCATCTATGGAACTATGTAGGTAGTTTCGAATTGCCTAGTGTTTCTAGAGTTAGCTCATTTATCCCTTCCTTTTATTTTATTTCCCCCCCACCCATTAAATTTGTTTATTTCATTATCTCCTATAGTGTAGGGTAAATTATTATCATCTTGTTTATTCTCTATTTGTGCTAACATTGTGATTAACCATTATTTGTGTTTATTTAATTTTGTTCTCATGATTTTGAGTTGTTCTATATTTATTTTTTGTGTCTTGGTTTTTTGTTGTATTTTTATTTTTTTTCTTGTTTGCCTATTTATTTGCTTTCTTATTGTGCCTTGAATAAGTATATATATATGTTAATTGGGTGATTCCTTGTGCATTATATATAATTCCATTAATATTCATACATCAACATTATCATCATGGTTTTTATCATTAATACATTATTTTGAACTATTTATTGGATCACATGTCAGTACTTATGCATATTTTAATTAGGTTATTATGGTGTTATATCATGATGCATACAATCACATGCTACAACAAAAATCAGCTCAAGAAATATTACAAGCAATATAGCTACAACACTTCTTCTTGGCACCTAAAAATTTCTTAATTTATCCCAAATCATATCCCACATAGAGATTAATTAAAATAAAAAAAGAATTTTAATCCTTGCTAGTTAGTACTTGCATCTCCATACTAGCAAGCTTCCTAAATTCATCTTTATCCTCCATACTAGCTTATTCTTACTCCATGAGTACATATTCAAAATGTAATCCTTCTATTCCCATTTGTCATATTAATTCCATAATTCTACCAATGATTCTAAACATCTTTGGGCAAATCATTATGTATTTCCCCACTTGTAGAGCTAATGATTATAATTACCTATGGTCAAGTCATTATATTTCAATCTATCTAGAGGTTAATGATTATAACCAAATTTGGTAAAATCATTATTTTTCTTCAACCTAAGTGGGGTATGTTTGTATTATGATAATTATTATAACTTCCTTTGGGTAAACCATTATATTTATCTACCTAGCTAGGGAATGTTTTTATTCTACCAATGATTATAACCACCTTTGGGCAAATCATTGTTTTCCTTTTAATGATTATAACTACCTTTGAGAAAATCATTCTCTTATTACCCTTATCTTTTGGCTAATGATTATAAATATCTATGGTAAAATCATTATGTTTTTATCCTACCTATGTCAATGATTATTACTACCTTTGGGTAAATCATCATGTTTATCTACCCAACTGGGGAAACTCACTATGCCACTATTTCAAACTACCTATGTGTAAATCAATATTTTCCACAAATTTTACCTTTTACTCCCATCATTTTCCTTCTTTTGAGTGATAGATCACTGACCCTTCTTGTTGATCATTACCTCAAGGGGGCATATAGAGCTTATCCATCACCCTTAAAGTAATAGGCATACATGACCTTTTCATTCTTTGAGAATATGTTAGTATGACTATATCTTGAAATACCTTCCCATATATGGGTTAATTGTAGACATCCAAATATGTCCACAACTATATTTTGATAGACTTCAGATTGATTCCTACCAACCATTTTAAATTAAGCCAAAGAATCATTGAACATCCTAAATTTGGCAATGCATCATTCATCAAAGCTCTGAATCATGTCGATGCATCCCTATTTATGATACCAAGCCCAATGAAATAATTAACCTTTCCTAGATTCATCCCTAATCACTTTTAGACATAAAAACTATCAGTTTGGCCTATGGACCCATTAAGCAAGACACTTGATCAAATCTTAAAAGAGCAAAACTGCTAATCAAAATAAATTATCTAATTAAATAATATTAAATGCTTAGTTGAATTATCCATTTATAATTAATGAACAACTAAAAATATAAATTCCAAAAAATCAAAATATCAAGCCTTTTCATCATTGCCTTTATGATTTGTTAAGCTCTTCTAAAATATCCTAAAATATCTAATTTGAGAGTCATGCCTAGTAATTAAAAATCATAATTACATGATAAATTTTAACTCAATTAGATTTAGTCTGAACTCACCTAGGGTTAGTTTGAACCCATTCCATGTTTAAACTCAACCTTAACTCACCTTAGGTTAGAGTTAATTCTTTAGGCTATAAATGCAAGACCATACCCCTTCATTTATAAGCTTGGATATTGTAGATTTATTATGTAGGATTTACTCTATAAGCATCATGCAAGTAATATTATCATGCCCAAATATTAAGATAAGTAATCAAAGCCAAGGTGTTAATGAGATGTGAATCAAAAAATCTCCATTGATGAAGATTTCTTGATTCAAAAACTGATAAATTCATTCAACAAGTAATTTAGAATCTTCAAAGAAGGTAAAAGACTGTATTCTTTTATGTTTTAGTTGTGTTTTCATATGCTTACTTGTTACCTATGCTTTCCTTAGTGTCTAGAATAGAGGTGTTAATATTTTATTGTGTTTATTTGAGTTTTATTGTTTTGACTAACACAAGACTAACCTCCCCTCTATCTATTCCTTGTCCATAGATCCAACACACAAATAAGATGCAATAGTTTTATTCATATATTTCATGTTATATCCCATAGATTTAAATAATTCCTAGATACATATATTGAATTCACAAGTTGGGTGTATCATATTTTGACCTTGATTTTCATTTATGCAAGGTTTAATAATTTTATGCTTTAAGGAATGATGTGTAATTTCTTCATATGAAGGCACACATTTAAAATTACCCTTTGGAAGCATTTATTGATATTTATGTAATTTTTCCTTTTATACATTTTTTTTATACGATATTTATGAATTATATATTACCTCAATTTTTTACACTTGGAAAAATTAGACCTTGGATGTTTCTCTCCATTCTAGACCTTTCTCTCTTTTGTAAGTCTCACATTTATTTTCTCTTGTGCCCCTTGGACTATACCATAGTTATAATAGTATCATATTGATCACCCAAGCTTTATATCTTTACTACAATGATTAAAACCTACTTATCTTATGTCTCTACAACTTTTAAGCCTATACCTATTTCCCTTCTCTTTATATACTTATGTCTTGGTTAAACATCAACATTGACACATGTCTTATTCTGACACAAGTGTCAATTGACCTAAATTCATTTAATTTTAAAATGAAACATATCCTAATAGTTAGCCTAAGTGATATTATGATAGATATTCTCCAAAGGATTGGTTTAAATACAAAATGAACCCTCATTCATTTCTCACCTATAATAAACCAAGGTAACTTACCAAAAGTATTATATCAAGAATTAAATTAAGCAAATGTTCCTTATTTTATCCTATTCCATAATTATCATAGGGACAACACATCTATAGTTTTGAGGTACTGAAGAAACAACCCAAGAACTATAAATTCTAAGTTAAAATTTAGGTCATTATTTTACTTGATTATCACATATAACATGATTCACACATAATACAACACATAGGGGAGAACTACATAAGTTTAATATCCTCTTAATATTATTGGTTATGTACATAGTTCTCACTAAGAGGGTATTTGGGGGATATTCATACCATGTGCACAATAACCATTTTTCCCACAACCACTATGAAGATGAAAAACTAGAGCTTAATCATTTGACAAGGAGTGATAGTCAAAGACCCATATATAAATGCAATAGAGTGATGTTTATGACTTAAAAAAATTAATATAGGTGGTCACATGTAGATTTAACAATTATTTTATATTAGATGCCTATATCTGATCCATAAACTAGGATCAATGTAACTATCCAAAGATGACACAAGTGTTTGCAACTATAAATGCATAATTTACATAATCATGTGACTATTCTAGAATATATATCCTATCCACTTCCTTATTATTCCATAGCTATATCTATATTATCATCTAAACTAAATATCTTTTTTTAATTATCATTTCAATATCTATCATAGTTGTACTTTCCATTTTAGCATATCTAATCATAATAAATTCAATATATGTTATATCTAAGTTTTAATTAATTATCTTGATATAGATATATTTATCACCATTATGATTATTCATTTATATATTATTAACCCTATTATCCATATTATTATCCTTCTCCAATTTAAGGTTAAACATTGGGGGAACTTGGTTTGTATGAATGCAATTTTTTTATTCCTAGGATTTTCATTCAGCTATGATTTTAGATTGTTTTAATTTTTAATTTTATACATTATTATTTTTCATTCAACCTAGGAATAACACTATATTATAATGTGTGCCTATTGAATACATTTTTACTCCCATCATACCACCTAATATATATCAAACAAATGAGGAACCTAATCCCATGGTCCATGATGATATAAATGTTGAGAATGAGTAACCTATTGATGAAGTTACCACAAAGGAATATTATAAAAATTAAAATCATGAATACAATGAAACCAATGAGAATGAGAAAATAAACCATGAGAAAGTAAAATTCATTACATTACTTCATGAGTTTATTCATCAAAACCCTAAATATATTAATGAAATAAAAAACATATTATAAACTATTAAATCAAAAAGCATGGATGACCAAGCATGTCCATATATTGATCATGATATTCAAGCTATGGATCATCCTCTTATATATAAAAAAATCCCCTTGAGCACATTACCATTTCATACTTATAATGTGGGCACATGATATATATTTCAGCTTTTGTTTCATGAAAAACACTATTTTTACATCTACCATGGAATTACCAATTGTTTCAACTCAATTATTATTTTCAATTCCTAATAATAATAAAACCATGTATACATACCCATTGGTGACTAATAAAATTTCTAATTTTCATTGTAGTGGATCTATATTTCAGACACTCATTCAATTTATAAATACTTTGAAGGACAAGATTATAAACATTTAACAAAAGGCACTAAAGTCTCCTTATGCTATTAATTCCAAATATGTGTTGCATAACCCTATTGCACTTGAGATATATTTGTAACCTTTTCCTAATATTTTTTTTCCACCTAATTTCTCATTTTATGATGGAAAGGATGAACCTTAAAAACATCTTTGATCTTTCTATGTGGCATGCCTTGATTATTCCTACAATGATAAGTTTTTAACCAAATTATTTCTAATAAGCCTCAAGGACTAATTATAGGTGATTATATGATTTAAATATGTAATATATTAAATAATTCAAACCTCTTAAATATCATATTTTGGCACACTTTTATATTAATTTTACCAAAAAGGTTTCCTACTACCAAATTGAAAAAATCAAACAAGCAACCAATTAACCTTTATATGAATATGTCTTGAGGTACAAGAGAATGTTGGATAAAATGACCAATCCTTTGGTATATAAATAACTTAAAGTCATCTTAAAAACAATTTTTCATTCTCTTTTACTTTAGTCCATCATTTTCAAAAACACTAAATCCTTTGATGACTTGTGCCATGTTATTTGAAACCATGAAATGAATCTTATCTCATTGACCAAACTTAAGTAAAACACATTGACCACATCTACATCCAATATCAAATTTAAAATTAAAATAAGTTATAAGGTAAAAATTCCTAATCCTAAAAATAAAAATACCATCATGGTTAATATAGCTTCAAAATAATGTAATCAACTTATTTATCCAATGCACCAAGGAGATAATTTACACACTTACCTAAGTCTCCCACATCATTAATCTTGTGGTGAGTAGATTGTCATATGATATCTCTCCCACATCCTATATAGTTTTATATGTGTCATCCTCTACCCAAAGAATATGGTGTGAATGATTATTATGACAATCACCAAACACTAAATAATTTTATGAACATATTTTACCTTGAATCATAAGATCCAAGACATTGTCAATGACCAAAAGATTACATTTGATGATCTCCTAAATTAATCATGTTTACAACCTAGTGATCACCATAAATAAAATATATTTAACAAACCTTTATAAGACCTTTCATAGAAGGATGTGGAAGTACAAATGGTATATAATGCACATCTTCCTCCATCATAATATGGGCACCCACTAGATGATATTTTTGGTACCTATATATGGTATAAACCTCCTATGATTTTAAGACCATATATTAATTTCAATAATAGTGGTATTAAGGATGATGATTTTGATCTTAATTATTTATTCATTTGAGCATACCTTAATCACCAGCCTATAAAAAATGTTATTATTGATAATGGTGTAAGAGATATTTTTTTCATAATGACATTGATTATGAACTTGGGTTATTATCATCATGATTTACACAATTCTAACATATCAGTAGGAGCATTCAATGGGACATCACAATAGGTTCTTGATTAGATTGACTTGTATTTACAAGCAAGTCTTGCACATGTGGTTAGAGCCTTTTCATTTATACCTATCAAGGGTATATTTGATATGTTATTGGTATGACCTTGGATACATACCTTTTAATAATTACCTTTTATAATTCATGGGTGTGTTAAATAAATTCATATCAATCAGGTAATTATAATTTCTAGATTTTCATATGAGTATCTTATTAAACAATAAAAAATTATACCCATATAGTTAATTATCAATATTAATAAGGTTAATCCAACACAAAAGGATAAGTAATAGGTAATACCCTTTACTATGTGGATATTACTCGATAAACCATTACATTAGATATATACAATAGATTCCATGGATTCCTCATCTACTGCATGTGTATGTAATTGGAAATACAACATATCTATAAATCAATCCTATCTTAAAAAATATAAATCCTACTTACACTTACAATTGTTGATACATTATATAGTTAGGGTCATAAAAAATATGGATCAACTAGATCTATCCAAGGGATATCTTACCATAATAAATTCACTAGCGAGGGTTCCAAAGCCTTTAGTTAAGTAAAACTATGTAATAATCCTAATTAGTTCTTATGTTTTCATATTCATTAAAATAATGAAAAGTAAAGTAAAATATAACTCACCAAATATTATGTCACAAAGTGAGTTTATTAAAAATAAAAGTAAACATGCATAAGATAATCATAACTAATTTATGTATAGGTAAAACCCTAATGCATGAAAAGAGCTATAGATTTAGCAGCCATTACTTATTTTACTTTTATGTACTAAAGATAAGAGCAAAGCTAGAGATAATAACCTTAAAGATGAAATTTCAAGACTCAATCTCTCCCTTAGACAAAGGTGTTTTCCAAGAGGTTTTTATGGTTTATAAGGATCACTAAGAAAGTCTAAAGCATCCAAGACTTCTCCACAAGACAAGATTATTCTCCAAATAGAAACCCTAAGCTAAGAATCATCAAGTAGAATTTTGGAAGAGAATATTTGAAAGAAGAACAAGTTAATAATTAAATCTTGTTGTCTCTATAAAAATGGTTAAATATATGTGTTTATATAGGTAAATCTAACCTTAATATTTTCTAAAAGTTTAGGCTGACAAGGTTGAACTAGTTGACCTAGTATTATTATTGATGAAAATAAATTAGGTCATAGACTAGGTCAGTTAGGGGATGCCATAGAACCTAATAAGTATTATCAATTAAAAAACAAGGTTTATGGGTCCAAAAGTTTAATTTAAACCATCAAAAAGTGTTTTAGGTTAGGGAAGGGATAATGAATGTGGTAAACGACTAGAGGGGGTGAAAAATAGGAGACAAAACTTTAGGGAATACTTTTAGGATATGATTAGATTTATAATGAGTGTAAATAAGGGACAATAATATTATAAATCACTAATGGTCTATCGAACCCTTTCTCAGTGCACCACTTAAGGCATACACTCAGAGATATTGAGACTTAACAAGTTCCTGCAAGATAAAAAGCATCAATAATTGATAAAGTTTGAAAATATTATGTGTGTACATAAGCCCTACTTGAATCTCATCATGTGTCACTTAGGTAAAATAGGGGATGATTCTTCAATAAATAACATAGTAACACATAATTTTTAAGATATAAAAAAAGGTTGTATTATTTTGAAGCAAAAGTAATTGATATTAAATGACTAAAAATAAAATAACTAAAAAAGTAAAAGTATGTGTACCTTGATTTACCTTTATCACTAGATTATTCTATACTATGTTTTTATTTGTGATCATGGAGGGCACATAGAATAATATCAATAAACCCAAGGATACAAAACTAAAGAGCAAAAATAAACAAACACAGGAAAGCCAAGATAACTAATTTTATGTGTATAGGATGTACTAAGAAATTTGTCAAGTTGGGGTGACTAGTGCAATGTTAGAATAAATGACCAACTCAAAAATTTAGATTAAATTAGGTAACTAAAAATCCAAGGAAATTAAAGACCAAAAAATTCAAACAAGTAAACTTTAAGTAAGAAAGGAAAACTCACCAATTTAAACCAAGGATACATGTAAAAAAGGATGGTAATCAAACATCAATGTAAAATTAGTAATAATGCTTACTTAAACAAAGATAGGCAAGAAACAAAATGGTAAAACAACATTGATGAGTGCGTAGAAACAATACTTACTCAATCATCAATGTAAAAAGTTCATAAAAGGGGAAAAAACATTGGTGAGTGAGAAGCAACAAGCCAACCTCACTCAACAATGGAAAAAGTACATGAAAAATATAGATAGACTCAAGTGTCTGCAAAAAGGGGGAGTACAATAATAAAAAATAGTAAAAGAAATCAAATAATGTTTGGAGATGTATATCCAAGGTGTAAATAAAGTAATCCATAATCACTCAAACATGTCATTTTGTTCTAAAGATAGATAAAACTAAAACAAAGTAGTGTTAGCATGTTTTTAAAATGTGAAGAAGGAATATAGAAGAAGGGAAAATAGATTTAGAATAACACCTTTTTGTCAAGGGGGAAAATGAAATGGGTTGAGGGGAGAATGAAGAAAAAACAAAGGTAAAGTAACTCTTTATTTAAGTTAAGACACTTAAATTTGGTTTGTCAAAATAATAAAAATTTTGACCATAAGGACTCTAGATAATTTCTCTTAGCCACACAAGTATTAGGTCAGCAAATGAAGTAAGTATCTCATCCCATGAAGGCTATATGCACAAAAATTAAAATGGACCTACCTTCTGATAATAGGTTACCCATTTATTAGGACACCTTATAGATCCTTTGATTTACTATGAAGATTGGGTAATTGCATGTTAATGTAACTAGCACCATATATTTTATTGAATTAACCTATTCTAATCTACTAGCCTACCATACCCCAATGGACCTTGACTCTATCCTAAGACCAACTATGGAATTTTAGATTCAATTAGAGATAGGATATGTGCTTTCAATCACATATTTTGGTGTGATTTTGAGTTTTGAATTTTGTGTGTTACCTTATTGGATATTATTGCCTTTTATTTCAAATGATTTGGATTTTAAATTTCTTGATGGATTTTTATATTCATATTCTATATGGATTTTGAAAATGAAACATGGGTGTTATAGATGACTTTCATTTGAATACTTGGGACTTGGTTGATAAGAAAGATAACTTAGAAAACATGGTGTCTGAGAGTCTTGTAAATTTAGGTAAGATAAAAAGTGCTATATTGACTTTGACCATGTTTTATCTAATGTGGAAACAATTTTAATTAATTAAAATCAAAAAAATTATGACAAAGGATGAGAAATGGATACAATTATAGTAAAATATGATTCCTTATAATAATAATGAGGGAAATGTATAAAAACATGCTAACATAGTTTGTTGTGAAAATTCAATCTATTAAAGAAGCAAAAGCCAAAGTTGAGAACAAGGATCAAAAAATTAGAATCATTTAAAAACACATTATAGACAAGGAATATTGAATGAAATATTGTGATTTTATGAAGAAGGCCGGGTTCTATCAATGGTTTTACACTACAACTCATAAAAGAGAAACCCATGAGGGTGTACAAAGCATATTAAAAGTAAATAAGATAGAGATTGTATTTGTGAGGAAGGTTAGGTCTTATCCATAGTCTTACACTAAAACTCATAAAAGAGAACCCCAATGGGTTCCAAAAAGTGTTGGAAAAGAATGAAAACAAAAGGAAGACATGAGGAAGATAGGGTCCTATACATGGTTTTACATTACAAATCATGAGAAAAAGGGAAACCAAAAGACCAAAAGGAAGGACTAAGGTTTGTGAAAAGAAAGAACTATTGTAGAGTTTGAGACCCATGTAAGTATCCTATAAAAAGTGTTAGATAGATATCATATAGGAAGTATGAAAAGAAGGGAAGGATTTAGGTAAAATATTCCTTAAGGAATTATTTATTGGTGGGTTCTTTGAAAATATGGCCTTTATTAGTTTGAATGCAATATAAGCTTAGAACAATAATGTATTTGACTAAATAAGGGGCCCACTATTTTTTTGACCTTCTTTTTCATGAGTGTAGTCTAATTTAAGGACAAGATCACCAATATTAAAAGTGTGAACTTTAAATTATATTTTATGTTATTTGGCAATACAAGCATTATATTGGTGATTATGTTGTAAATAAGAAAGATGGTGTTCATCAAGGAGATCAAGAGAATGTAAACAATATTTATGTAATTATTCATCAAGTATGATACCATGAAGAGAGATACAAAGAGAGGGAACCTCAAATTCTAATGGGAGGACTGATTCAGAACCATAAATTAGAGAAAATGGTGTTGCCCCTGTGGTAGTGTGTGCATTATTATGATAGGCCCAAATATTGGGATATAGATGAAGATGAAAATCCATGTGGGTGTCATAAATTGTATTTTGGATAATTTTATTAAAAAAATTAGTGGAGTTAGTTTGGACATTACATTACAGATGGTAGGGTGTGTAAAATTTGTGATTTATTTTAAAATTAACACAGAGTTGTTTGACATCTTTATTTTTTAAGTTACCACCATTGTCTAAAATTATAGTACGAGGGAAACCAAAGTGGAAAATTATTTGATTTAGGATAAATTTGGATATGGTGGTACTTGTGACATTGATAAGGGGCATAGTCTCAAACTATTGGGTAAAATATCTAGGTGGTTGTTATTATAAAGACTTGCCCATTTTGAGATATATGTAATTTGCCTATGATATCTAATCCCTACATGGATAATGGCCAGGGAGATTCTATTGTTTGAAGCTCAACTAGAGGTGCATAAAGTATATCATCATGAAGCTGACAAGGAGTACATGTTTTATCAAATTTGATGGTATCTTTTCAAGAGTGGTCCAAAAGTATCCCATACAAAAGTATTTATGTGTTATAGCATGTCCACTATAATGGACACCACAAATGTCCCCATGTGCTTCTTTGAGAAGAGGAAGAACCTCTTCTTTCATAACATAATGGAGTAAGGTACCTTTAGTATTGTGATAATATAAGATGTTATATCTAAATACATACTTAAAATCTTGTTTGAAAATGTGAATATTTTTGTGGGAATCAAGGTTTAGAGGATAAGTTTGGTGTTCAAGAAATTTAATAATATATTTATACCATGGGCTTTATAAAATGGTGGAAACCTTAATGTGGTAAATGCATGAATATTGTGGTTGAAGAGAAGATGGGTACTTTATTATTTGGATAAGAAAAGTGGGATTAATAAGAACTTGGTATGGATGAAAAAGAGATATTGAAGAAGCAAGAGAGTTGGTAATAGAATTTTGATCTTGAGGGATAGGTTTGATGGTAAAAGAAAGGAAATATTTGGTGAGGGTAGTTATGATTTGATGATAAGAAATGATATTCCAGATTTTTCATTGATAATAATCATTTACTTGGTGAAAAATGAGTTATGAGTCACCTAAATCATGTAGATATGTGATATCTAAATCAAGGACTACTCTCGTGCCTAGGATTAAAGCTTCATACTCCACCATGTTTATAGTGATATTGAATGTGAGGTAAAATGACAATGGAATAATTTTTCCAAGAGGGATTGTCAGGATATAACCTACCCCATCCTCTTGAAGGCATTTAACACCATCAAAATGAAGAGTCCAATTATCTTTGTGTAAATTGACATTAATTTCATGAAGTTCTTAAATAACTACTTTTAGTTTTGTAGTGTTGGGAAAGATAGAGGAAACTTATAGATTACTTTCTTTAAGGTCAATAATGAATTTATGAAAGTAATCTTTAAGATATATGGATTAGTTGGGACATTTAATATATAAAATATTTTCATTGATAATATTATCTTGAATGTGGTTAGTAGCTAGCACAAGAGTTGTGATAAGCTGATTAGTGATGATTTATCCTTTGAAAACTTTTTGGGTAATAATTTGGAGATCAAATTAAATGAGAAGTACCATCCACTTGCCAATTCTATCTCCAGGAAGAAAGGCTTTGGAGAAGAAGTGATGAAGGGGATAAAAATGAATGATAACTTAAGTTGTTTGATAAATCATATAATGTCAATGTTTTTCGACAAAAAAATATATGGTAAGGAAATCACATTCAAATTTTATATAAAATTTATCATAATCAATGAGGCCTCAACTAGTATAGTAGATGGAATATTCCCTTCTAGTACCATCTTGTTGGGTAATCATTCCCTTAATTGATATGGGTATTGAAGAGGTATACAAGATCAATGATTGATCGTTTGAAGGTGGATGAAGAGTAGGTGGGTGAAGTAATTATTTTTTCATATTATTAGATGATTTTTTATAAGGATCTATCCATTCTAAGGTATTACCATTATTAAGAATAGAATTGATAGAATATATATAGGAAGCCATTACAGGGATGAACCATCTAATTGTCCCTAATTTTCCCAAGGTAAGTGTGAATATATGGAATGGATCAATGGATGGGCATGTTGATGATAGCATTTATCTTGGAAAGATCGATATCAATGCCACAAAGAGAGAATAAAACTCCTAGTATTTTTATAGATGTGAGATCAAAAACACATTTATAGGGATTTATTCTAACTTTATATTTAAGGAGGCAGTTGAAGATGAGGGAAAGATCATAGAGTTAAGTCTTGCAAAATTTTCATTTATTAATGAGGTCATCCATCAACAATTTTGTGAGTAAGATCATGAAATATGTGAGTCATTGCTCATTGATACATAGCTCCAACATTTTTGAGGTTGAACGGAATTTTAATGTAGAAATAGGTACCTCACACTATGTTAAAAGTTGTCTTATATTGGTTTTTATGGGCAATGTGAATTTGGTTATAACCCAAAAAACCATCCATAAGAGACAACATTTCATAACTAGTTATGGAATCAATGATGCCATCGATTGAAGGTAGAGGGAAATTTTCTTTGGGATAAGCAAGATTAATATTATGTAAATAGATTCAAATTTGAATGACCATAGTGACCTTATTTCAAATAGCAACTATGTTAGAGACCCATTCATAATAGTCCATAGGCTTGATGAACTTAGCATCAAAAAGTTTGATAATTTATTTATAGCATAAAGTGAAAAATTTAGGTGTAAATTTATGTTGTTTTTATCATACAATCTTGGCATTTAGGAATGTGATAATATTGTGCACCATGATGCTAAGGTCAATACCAGGCATGTCTTAATAGGACTAGGAAAATATCTCATGATATTTATTAAAGAATAAGATAAATTTATCATGTGTTATTAGTGTGAGTTCATGAGATAATTTAATAGGTTGAGGTCATGATGGATTACCATATTTTATTTGAGAAATTTCTTTGATAAACATAGAATTTCCATCCTGGAAATGATATGGTACATTAGGTAAAGAGGAAATTGAATTTTCTTTAGGGTTGACACTAGTGATGATTTTTTTTAAATAAGGGGCTTTGTTTTTAAAAAGTACAATGAAGAAATAGAAACTTAAAAAGTGAATTTTAGTGGTTATGGTAAGGATATAAGTGATTTTATTGAGTAGGACTTTGTTTCATTGTAGAAACAATTTCAGATTTCCCTTATTGAGATGAATTGAACATATATATTCTAAACCTCTAAACTACTTGGACAATTCCTTCTCTTGCAAGAACAACTATATGATTCAATCATGCAAGCCATTCATATGATGCGTTAGTAGCATCTTAAATCTTTTTGAAAAGTTATATAAAGTTTAATATGAGATTAATAATTACATTATGAATATCACTCAATTTGTTCATTGCTCATTTATTGAGTGTATTTGCTCCCAATAGTTCTTTTTTGATCAACCTCTAAAATTGTTCTTTCAATTATATAGCTATTCAAACTTTTAAATCATCCTAATTTGATAGGTCATAACTAATATAACAAATATTGGCATGAACCTCTGATTTTACCTCATCATAAACTTTCTCATGATGTTGCAAGTCTTTTAAAGCTTCATCCAGAGCGTGGATCTTCCAATTTATGCATTGAGCCCACAACCATGAATAATTATCTTCTATCTTTTCAAGAATACCTTTTGAAACCAAATAATTATCATTCATAATAGACATGTACCTCAAGTCTCTAATAAATTTATTCCATATTTCAAGCTCTTTTTATTCAACTAGTTTTTCTTCTTCAATCTTTGCCTGACTAGAATTGATGAGATCATATATTCTTCAATTCTCATCAAGGAACTTAAAACCTTCAAAAATAAAATATTCAACCCATGACTCTATCACTTTACCATGATTTATATATTAATTAATTTTGTAAACCATGTCCTTATCAATGATAAATTCATAATTTTGAATTCTTACTACATAAGAATTTGATATAGGTGTAAAAATTACACTCTTAGAAGTTTCACCAATATTTAAAATATATTTAATGTAGATTGAAAGTACATGTACCTTTTATTATAACTATTCTTAAGTCTACATTACCTCTTATGTCATTTTAATCATTTTAGTTTCATTAACATTGAAATTCTGAATGTTATCTTTAGGATTTGATTCACCCAAATTGATTTTGCTAATGTTAGAATAAACCAATGTCATTTCATCCTGATTCTTGTCCACATGAGGTTATAATATTTATACAAAATATGTACTTTAAGGATCAATCATCAACCTCAAATTAGTTTTGGCCTTTATTTTCTTTGGAGGACCTTTGAAATAAATTTGTGATAGCATCAAAATCAATTTTGGCTAGTGTGAATGAAGGATTTTACTTACCAATAAGTTATTATACCCATGAATAAGATATGTGTACCTTCAAACTAACCAATTGAAAATATGTGGAAACCAAGTGAGTTAATGATGATAATTATCACATGGGTGAGATAGGAATAGATCTAGGATCAATATATAATGGGGGAATAATAACTTGTTAGACAGAGAAAGTTAGAGGTGGAGGCAGAGGTAGAGATAGAGTTAAGAATTAGGATGGTGGAAGTGTAGGGGGAAATGGAAGGGATGAAAGTGAAAATAAATCAATAGAAATAGAAATGGTAGGAAAAGGGGTATAACATAGGTCTATGGCCAAAATCTATTGAGTAGTGTTGTCAATCAATAGTGAAGGATCTATCTCTTGTGTGATATCTAGTGTAATAAATGAAGTATACCTCTTGATTTGAAGTTTTTTCCTTGATGGTTCATCCCCATATGTCTATTTAGGAAAATTGTATTTCTTGGGATTTTATCCATATCCTCCACCTATAGATACCAAATTGGATTTCTTTATAAAGATATTAGTGCCTAAAGATTAAGCAATTGAAGTGGAAGAAATATATTATTTCCATTTTGAAGTTCTTTCATTTTTTGAACATCTTCCTAAAGTGAGTTCTCTCACTTTCTTATCATACCATTATCTTGATCTATCTAACATGAATTGTGTGTGTTCCATAATGTCTATCAATTATTTTATCAAACAATTGATTAGAAGGATGGCTATGAAGTGGATATTTTCTTAGAAAATGTTTTATACATTGTCATTACCATCATCTTCAAAGTTTATTTTTCACCAGTCAAATCTAAAAGACTTTATCTATTCGAATGTCATCCTTGACCAATATCTCTTTCTAAATTCAAAATCATCACAGTCCTCCCACTAGTCTTAAATTTCTAAAATGTGATGGTAGATATATCCCATTCTGAGGTTGTTTTTTAAAAAAACCATTACTATCAAAACCAATCCTCCTAGTGTGTGTGGGTACATTGGAAAATATATCAATGAATTTTAAATATTTGAGGAATCTCTGGCTGTCTTGTAACTAAAGTAATCAAGGCCAATAGGGAAACTTATTCCTTTTATATGTTGACTAATGCATTTCTTGTGTACTTCAGTGAGTTGTCTACAAAGCTCGATCAAAATAATTTTTTCACTGGAGTATCTTGGCAATATAAAAGGAATACCTTCAAATATACCAAATCGAATATACATGAATTTTGGAAACTAGATGAAATAACTTCTATAATTCCTGATCAAATCAACTACCTCATTGGAAATTCTAGCTACAAGGTTACCATCTAGTGTTCTGACTAGAATCATGGAGAATGCATCATTTACTCTCCTAAAATGGATTTTTCCTTTTTCATAAGTGAGCTAAGTAATTTTATTATATATCAAAATGCCCAAGATATTATGTTTCACCTCTGTCAAACTAGGCCAAGGCTTGAAGATTGTAATGTAATAAACCAAGTATGAAGTCATAAAGAATTCTTGTGTTGATTATAGTTTGATTAATTATTCATTAATGTTGTCACCAATGATCAAATCCAAATCAATGAATTACTTACCTACATAAATGATACTCATGAACATACACATCCACTGGAAAAAAGTATTTCTCTCTTTGTTTCCCATAACTCTACTCAAAAGGGTAATCATATCTTATAGTTATTCTTTGAAATATGATATGTATATGGTTTTGATATACTCGATATTGGTATTTTTAATGTGTTCAAGCAATATTGACTTATCATCTTCTCACACTTCTCATGATTATCCTTCTAGAATTATTCAACAATATCTCTATTCATTTTCACTATTTAATTATGGGGTTCAATACCAAAGGTGATTCTTATGGAGGTGTTATTTAGATTTTCTATCAACTAATTATATGTAGACCTTATTTATATATTTTTAGGGTTATATTACTTTGTGCATGTGATTACCAAATCTACACACTGAGTGGAAGCTAGCAATGTGACTACACATGCAAGTCCACTACACAAAAATTATCCTCCTAGAAGAGTTCTTTTTGAAACATCCAATCTTTACTAAAAATCATCAATATCCATATGCCTCATGTTGTTATTAGAGATGTTCAATATGAAATTATGTAAAATGGATATAGTCTCATATCCCATATATTTGAACTTCATATTTGAATATGTAGTTGAATAAATAGAAACTTGAGTAAGCAAATCAAGATTTATGTAGACTTAAATTAGAGAGAGAAAGTATATATATGAAATAGAAATTGTATAGAGTATATGAACCTATATACAAGATCAAAAATATTATTGGATCAAAGAAAAATCTCAAAAACGTATATATGTATGCAATGACCTCTAGGCCTATTTGGAGGTTGTGAACAAGAAAAATCTGATATCATGTTTAAAAACACCATTTATGCATGTAAAGGAATCAAAAACCCTATATAATAGTGTGAAACCTTCAGATATTTATGAGAACATGTACGTGAGAGAATGTCTTGAACATAAATGAAATAAATCAAGATCGAGTATGCTACCAAGAATTATCACTTAATTCATAAAAATTTTCAATAGCCCAAAACCACCTATAAGCAACTCAATACTACCTATAAAGAGATAAAAACCATGAACTTATTCTCCCAAAATTCCTTATAAACTTCCTATGAAAATCTCAAAAGAGTTTGGTAGAATTTATAGAGATCAAAACATGTTTTTAAGAATAAAAAGAAATACTAGAATAATAAAAAATTTGGTGATCAATTTTGCTTTGTATTTTGATAGCCATTTCAATTCCCATAAAAACCACCTTTGAACTCACCACATACCATGAAAAAGAGTTGAAACCATCTTAAAAATGGAAGTAAAATATAAAATACCATAGGTTTTACCAAAAATCAAGAGCTAAAAGTAAATACATACATGGGTTTTAATAAAAAATACATCATCATACAAAGGACTACCATGAAATCTGGAATATGAAATGAATTTAACTATGGAGTAAATTCAAAACTTAAGAAAAAAATATTTCAAAAACTTCATGGATGGAAAAAGGAAGATTTGATGGACTTTATACCTTTGTGGTATTCAAAGATGAGAAAAACACTTGTGGAAATACATGGGAAAAAGAACATGTTTTAAGGCTTATAAAAATATGTAGGCGAAACTTTATGGAGGATGAAACATGTTTTATAATTTATAAAACCTCACATGAAGAATGGAAAGTATTTAAAGATTTTGAAAATCCTACATGTCAAATATTATTTTAGTCCCCTTTTATTAAAATACTCTTTGAAGTTACACGTTCCCCCCTTTTTAAAATAATATTTAATAGACCTCTTAAGCTTTGCATGGGGACACACCTAGAAAGGCATGAAAATTAAATGGGAAAAAAAAACATGGGTTTTAATCATCCCAAGAATGAAACATGGGGGAGAAAATAAATTTTCAAATTATGAAAAGACAAAAAATTAAAATAATGTTTTTTCATGACTAGAATAATGCATATTAAAAAGGTTGTGTCATGGGAGATTTGATCACTTTTATTAATCCACATATTTATAAAACCATGCATGTATTAAAAGACCTTAGCCACATATTTAAATGGGAAACGTTTTTAATCAATTAAAAAGGGATTTTTGACATGAATTTTATGGGAATATTACCATTGATAAATTATAAATGGATTTTAGGTGGGATGACAGTTTTTTGTATTTTGCATGAGTGTGGGTCATTAGGAATAGTAATGAATGTTTATGAAAACTTATTTTTTATTCAAAATTAAAAATATCAAAGAATTAAAAAGACCTTGAATATTTTTGGTGAGAATTGAGAATCATTTGAATATAAATTGATTACAGAAACATGCCTCTGGATTGATAATGGATGAGTCAACTTGATAGATACTCTTAAAGAGTGAAAGGCAACATAAAATCCCCTATGAGAAGAATGAAAATGATGAGAGGTATTTTTGGGGAATTATTCAAGTAGACACAATAAATATTTTATCAACATCCATGAAGCCATGAAAAATGAGGGAAATCAAAAATTAGATATGGAAGCTTAATTTTTTTGGATAATAATTGGCTCCAACTAGGAACTTTGAACTACAAGGCACAAAGTAGAACTGTAGACTTTGGTTTTGTAGGAAAGTGTTTCACTCATTGGGATATAGATTCATTTGAAACTTTTTGATGACTTTTTTTAATAAATGTTATATCAATCTATATTTTTTCATCCTAATCCATCAAATTGATATCCAATTCACCAATCTCAATTGCATGAGAAATGAACATGTTATACTAGACCAAATCACCTTGAATAAGTTTTTGTAGATCCTAATCCATCCAATTGATATCCAATTCACCAATCTCAATCATATGATAAATGAACACATGTTATTGCACTAGATCATCCTGAAGAATATTTTGTAGAACTTGATCCATCCAGCTAACATCTAGTTCACCAATCTCAATCATATGAGAAATGAACATGCACTACTGAGGCATATCACCTATTCACTTGAAGATATTTATGAAAACCCTATTCCATCTATCACTCTTTCAAAACATGTAATCAACCATGATGTTCCTATATATAGATCATGATAACAAAAATGTGTAGGTAAGGAAGATCAAAGCATGAAGGACGGTTAACAGAAACACTATCACCTTTATTGAAAAACAACATACACACCAAAAAAAAGAGAAAGAAAGAATCACATACAAAATTGTATTTACATATGTATGGAAGAGGGCCACTTGGTTCTTACTAGAAATAATGTTTCAAATATTGCATACTAAAGGGCAATGGTAGATGGGTTCCATCAGGATATGAAAGGTAAAAAGTATTGTTACTGCAAAAGTGCTTCATCTTGAATGGCCCCATCTAAAGTGAATAAAAATTCTTATGAATCTATTTTGGTTCTCTACAACTATCCCAAAGTAGAACTAGATCTCTTATTTATAATTTTCTTCTCTTATATTTTTTTGTCAAAGATAACTTTAACACGAGCTTGATGTTCTATGAACTTATCAATTACCTATATCCTTTTTCTTCTAGTTGTTGTAGATAGAAGATTCTCTTATCTAATGATCTTTTAAAATTTGGATTTTTAATTGCTCTAGATAATTGCAAGGTAGGTAACTCAAGAGTTATAGGAATCACAACATCTATTCCATATAAAAATTAGAATGGAGACATACCAATAGCCTTTTTTAGTGTTATACAATTTTACTAAAGAGCATAATATACCTTTTTTATGCTAATTTTTCTTATTCTTGTCTACTACCTTACACATGATTGTGAACATATTTTTGTTTCTTGACTTAGCTTTACCACTACCTTATGGATGATATTTTGATGAATGAGATAGATAAATGTCATATCCATAGAAAAATTCAATCATCTCTAAAGAAGAAAAGTTAGAGGCGTTATTTGTAATATTTTCTAGGGGATTCTATATCATACAAAGATATTTTCCTTGATGAAAATGCAAACAATTTTTGAATTTGTTTTTTTATAGTAATTGCTTGTACCAACTTAGTAAAGTAATATGTCATTGTGATAATATGAGTATGACCCATACTCTAATGAGGGTTTAATGTACTGAAAAAATATAGTCCCTATTGTTAAAAAGGTTATTCAACTATCACATTTTGAAGAGGAACTTCTGATAAACTAGGTTTACTTACAAAATACTGACATGCCTCACACTTTCTTACCCATTCGTATGAATATTTTAAAAGAGTTAGCCAATAGTAATGTGTTCTAAGAAGTTTTTATGTTGATACTTTGGCAGAAAAGTGCCCTCCACATCCTTGATCATGAAAATATTGCAATAATTTATTTTATTATTCCTTATCAACACACCTTAAGAAAAAGCCATCAATGCTTTTCTTGAAAATAGTGTTGTCACATTTGAAATATTTATTAGCCACTAATTTGATCATTATGCACTATTTAGCATCCAAATGTGAAGGAAATTCTTTGTACATCAGGTAGAAATTAATATCAAAAAAACATTCATTAGTAGAATTGACAAACAATACTAAAGGAAGCTTTTGATCATCTTGTTCACCTAAAATTGTCAAATATTCTGATCAGATATCTCCTTGCTCTATCATGAGTTGACATAGTCCTTTCCCTAGAACTAGTTTTTTAGGTTTTATTTATATATCATATTTTTCACCTTAGTTATCCAATTCCCTCATTTATAATTAGGTTCTTATCGATTCAAAATATATTTGACTATTGTATTTGGTACTATTGCCACAAAATGTGAATGCAATATTTAATACCTAAATTGCTTGACTGCTTTCACAACTGCATAAGCATGATTTTCTTTAGGATAATATTTAAACTCATAATATTTGAGATTAAAATTCATGAAATAAATATAGGATTCAATACCCTCATCATTTTTTTGAGTCAAATTTTTTGAGAGTGTATGCTCTAAAACATAACAATAAATAATGACCTTTTTTTAAAATCAAGACATACCAATGTTTGATAAATAACATCCTTATCTTTTCAAATGCTTATTTACCTTCATTGTCCCACTTCAAATAAGGTTTTATTTACATAGTGTCTATAATATGTCTCGTTAAATTATAAAAATTATGAACAAATCTTCTCAAAAATATTACTTTCCAAAAGGAATGTACTCCTAGTTTACTAGAAGGCAAGGAAAGTTTTTAAATTGCCTGAAATCTTTCTAGATCAATCCTTATTCCTTACTTCAAAACAATATGACCTAGTATTTTAAATTTAGTTACTCCAAAGATATATTTCTTAGGGTTGAGAGAAATTCCATGTAAATAACATTTTTCAAACACCCTCTCTAAATGCTCATAGTGATCTTCTTACTTTTTTGAGAAAACTATCAAGTCATTGAGATACACTACAATGATTTGACTATTCAATTCTCTAAATGCCAAATCAATTACCCTCTAAAAATTAGCTCTTACATTAATCTATCTAAATGGAATTTATTTATATGAAAAAGTAGCCCAAGGTGTTTTGAAAGTTGTTTTATGTTGATCTTCTCTATTAACCTCAATCTAGTTATATCCTAAGAAACCATCAAACATCAAAAGCATTTTAGCACCTATTACTACTTGGAGAAATTGATCTATGATTTGTATTGGATAATTATATTTGAGGGATTCTTTGTTGAGGTTCCTAAAACTGACACATATTCTAATTTCACCATTCTTCTTATGAACTGGTACTATGTTATCTATCCAAGTGGAATGGTGGATAAGGAAAATAATGCAAACATCAAGCATATTTTGTACTTTGGCAAGAATTATTCCTATAATTCTAGGATTATATTCTCTTGGTTTCTATCTAAAATATTTTGAGTCAGGCTTTAGAGGAATTATGTGTTACATCTCGTTGGGATGAAAAGACTTAAGGTCTTCATATGAATATGTGAGTATATCGATATACTTGTGGAGAAGGATAATAAATTTCCATTTTTATTTAAGTGAGAATTTTTTTCCAATATTGTAGAACCTAGGATGTTCCTCTAAACCAATGTTTATTTTTTCATATTTGGTAGAATCAAGACTTCCTTTTTATATTTTATTTTTTACAAATCTATCATGTTTATCAAATAGTACTTCTAAAAGGATTAGGCCTTTAGGAATTTTGTTTCCTTTCAACTTGATAGTACCTTATTCATATTATTTGTCTATGATTTACTTTTTTGATGTATGAAATGAAGATTATTTTATTAGGAATCACTACCTTTAAATTTCAAAATTTTAAAAATATCTACTTTATCAAAGAACGAGATGATTTGTTGATTGTCATTGAAAAATTGATAATTATCTACATTATTTAGGATGATTGGTATGTATATTAGTTCAATAATGTATTTTTTGTATTAATATCTACATGGGAAATCATCAAATAAGTTGATATTACCAAAGCATCAGCTTTACAGTTATGCTCTCTATGAATTATATTAATAGAAAAAATATCAAATATTTCAATGCTATCCAAAAATTTATTCCTATAATGTCTTAGACAATCATTTTTAACCCAGTGTTGACCTTTTATTTATTTCACAACAAGTTCAACATCACCCAAAAATTTCAAATTATTGATTCCTATCTCTTTTGTTACCTACAAACCTAGTAAAAGTGTTTCATATTTAGTTGTATTATTATTACATTCAAACTACAACTTATAAGAAAAAAGAAAACTTTATTTAGATAGATATATCAATATTATTACTATGCCTCAACCCATTGATGAAAAAATACCATCAAACTCCATCATATAAATGTCATTCCGATCTAATTGTATGATTTCTTGTAATTTTACATTTTTCTCTATCATTAGAAGATAGTTACCAATTTTAGTATCTTCATACAAAATATCAGCTCTTGGATAATCAACTTTTTGAATTGTGTATTTCATTTTCAATTCAGGCTCTAGATGTTGTTTGACTCCTTTGACTAGAATCATGGTATGTGATAAATCTAGTTGGATTTTACTTCCCAATTCTTTGAAAAAATTTCTACCCAAAAGAATGTCATAAGCTTTTGGAATATCCATGACCTAAATATTGAATTTGATTTATTTTTGGGGAAAATATACCAAATCCACTTGTGTGTCCTTAATCTATCCAATGAGAGGAACTAGTTTTGCCTCCATGGAATAACAACATCTAAAGGTCTTAGTGTAAGTTAAACCAAGAGCATGATCAATTTTTGTGGGCACTACATTATCTTAGGTTGCTATGTCAATAATATAATTATTGACATTACGTCCTTTGAGGAAAAGGGAAATGTAAAAAGGGTCAACTTTATTAGATTTGGAAGTGGTTGTGGCCATAGATTTGACTTGATTAAAAGCAATAGTGTTAGCTAAGATTCATTTTAAATTGTCTTTTTTAGAATTTAGATTTTTTCCTTTGATGAAATCAACTAACCTATCCAACTAATTTGGGTATGCTCTCAAATATTCAGCTTGTGACATCTGAATCTTATTCCTGTTGACATGATTAATTATGTCAAAAGTAAGTAAATTGATAAAAAGGGGTTTCAACACGTTAAGAAACATTGGCATTAGATGAACTACCTATCAGCGGTTTCTTCCCTTTTATTTGTATTAGTGGAGTAGTTCCTCATGGTATGATAGCCTTTAGAGTTTCCTCTTATGAATCACTAGATTGATTTTCCTAATTTTGAGTTCTAGTGAAAATTATAAAGCATTGACTATTCATATTTCCAATACTCTCTTCATAGTCATCTTAATCTAAATTATATTCTACAAATTTATTTATGGAGCTTCCACCAAGTACTTCAATTTCATGTTCTTAAAATCCTATATTTTATAATTAATTTTCTTCTTCAACTTCTTCATATTCAAAAATTTCCTCAATTTCCAAGACTACATTCATTAGTGCATTAGTTTTATGTTGATGGGCAACCTCAATTTCTAGTTTTGGTTGAGGAGCTTTTACTCTAGGATGATCTCTTAAAAAGTAACATAGTTCCTTTTTGGAATATCTTAGTATAGAGATATAATGACTTTATGAGATATTTGATTTTTGGGGGCTATTATATCACTAGCCATTTTTTACAAGAGTTTTCCTATTAAACATTATCCTAAAATTTTAGCCTTATCCTTTGAAGGTTCTTTTTTTCATTTTTTAGACATTATCATGTCATCTTCGACATTGATAGACAATTCTTGATCTACATCCAAATCTACTATTCTAGCTCTTCTCAATTGATAACTTACTTTAACTAACTAAAAGTTAGTAAAAAAATATTTTTTATTTTCATCTACAAGTCATGCATTAGCTAGTATCTTATTTAAAAAACTATTGAATTTAGTGACAAAATCTACCATTGGCTCATATACATCTTGTTTCATTTGTGCAAGATGAATAAGCAAAGCGTGGACATCTTTAGTTGGTTTAAATCTATTCTTAATTTTCATTTTCATGGTATTCCAATTAGTAGTAGATCCTAAGGTGAGATGGTAAAACCAATCTTTAGACCCATCATGTATTGTTTCAATGAATAGCCTAATGACAACATATTCATGCTCAATTCCTAAAATGTCACATGCAACATTGAAGGCTTCAAGGTGTTCATATAAATCTTGTTTTCCATCTCCATAAAATATTAGAAATTTATTTCTTGACCCTTTGGGAAGGTCATGTAGCTATCTAAGATCCAATGGACCCATCACATTTCCCCATGGTAATGCCATTATTTTAAAATTGCTTGTAGGAGAATAATAGTCCTTGATAAGACAAGAGCTTGAATTATCAAAGTTTCTCTTTCAAGTTATTTATTTTTCTTAGAGGTTGAGCAAAGACTAGTTCTCCTTTTGACCTTTATATAATGTTTAGGGCTCAAATTGAAGCTATAATGTTCTTGTAACTAATAAAAAAGAGTCAAATTCACCTTTTCACTTATTAGCTGTAGTGAATCTCTTTTATGCTAGTTTGAATAAAGTTAATGGTGTTGAGGTGCAGGTTGAATTTGAATATCACTCTAATATGTAATTGTTTGTTGTATTCCTCATGCATCTAATGTTTCTACCCTCTATGCTAAAACTACTTGATCTTCTTCTTCTTCTTCAAAGATTCCAACTACTTTATTAAAATGGGTGAAACTCATTATATTATCCCTAGTGAGTCACCATGTGTCTGTCTCCTTGCTTGTATTCTTGATGTAATCTCAAAATTTCTCAAAGTAATGATAGCACTCATTTCTTCTATATTTATTTATCTCCTAATGTTATCAAATTGAACATTTATTTTTCTATTTAAAAAATTAAATAGTACAAATATTGAAACTAAATCTTCCTTTGAAGATTCATCCCAATTCAAACTAAGTTGATGGTTTGGATTTTTAAGGCCTAAAATGGTCATGTGTGAGTTTAATTGTTTTTCTTTTCTAAATAAACTCTACGAGATTCTCTTTGTGCATGTATTCTTTCTACTCTTTTAACACATTCTAAATCTTAATTTAGGATTGTTAGGGTGACTTGAAATTGAGTTATATATATTCTATCATACTCACAAAAGATTTGCCTCAAGTTTAACATAGTATATAATTGAGTAGATTATTCTATGTCTACCTCAAGTTGTTGGAGTGATGCTTGAGATGTTGGTAGAGTCATGTGGACCAGTACAAAATGGGTGACATGAAAGTTGCAAAAATACTCCCTATGGTGGGTGCCAAAAAATATTGGTGTGAAAATTTGTCATGAGGATAAATTGGATGCTTCTCATCAATAGTTATGGGATAAAGTTATTCTCTTATTAGCAAGCAGAGCTACCTTTATTGAAAACCAAAACGAATATTGTAAGGAAACTATTTATAAAAATGGTATTTTGTATGGGTTGTAGTTTTAACCACAAAGTATGAAAAAGGGTATTAGGAAGGAACTATAAGGAGTAAATAAGAGGAAAGAAAAAAATATATAATATGAAGAGATAGTTCTAGTTAGCCAAACATATAAACTCACTAAAATGATCCAAAAAGGAGAATTTTAATAAAGGAAATCTTTATCATAGAAATGGGATGGGAAAGACATATTCTAATCATAGGAATGAAGGACATACACTATATAAATTATACAATACTAATAAAAGTGATAAACAATAACCCTATAATTCCCCAAAATAATAGTAAAAAATCCCTTTCTTAACCCACCAATATTTCACAATTATAGAAAATCTTTAATACAGATTCAAAAGAAATTCCACACTAAAAATAATTTCATGTATATTGACTCTCCAAAAATGAAATTTATAAACATTCAAAACAAGAAGAATAAAAAATAATGAAATTTCATGTATGTACACACATACATTATCCATTCATGGAAATTCTTGGGCACAATGTCTATAAAAATTCTCCTTATATTGATTCTTCTATGAGTTGAAAATATAAACTCTACTCTCTACCTTTACAAAAATATATTCAACTATCAAAAATCCCTTTAAATGAGCTCAAAACTCTTTTTTATAGTTTACAATAGGTGTAACCACCTTATAACTACCTTCATAACAAAATTTTGAGTAGAAAGTTTCTATTTTACAATTACTTTATCACTTAAGATTTTAAAAAGGTAAAAAATAACCCTTTTAAGTTATATAAAAAGTACAATGAAGAAATAGAAATTTAAAAAGTGAATTTTAGTGGTTATGAGAAGGAGATAATTGATTTTATTAAGTAAGGCTTTGTTCCAGTGTGGAAACAATTTTTGATTTCCCATACTGAGATGAATTGAACTTATATATTCTAAACCTCTGAACTACTTGGACAATTCCTTTTCTTGTAGGAACAAATGCATGTTTCAATCATGCAATATATTCATATTATGCATTGGTAGCCTCTTCAATATTTTTAAAAAGTTGTATAAATTTTAATGTGGGATACATAATTGCATTATGAATATCACTTAGTTTGTTTATTACTCCTGTATTGAATGTATCTACTTCAAATAGTTCTTTTTTTATCAACATGTGAAAATTTTATTTTAATTCTATAGCCATTCAAACTTTTGAATCATCCTCATTTGATAGGTCATAATATATAGAAAAAATATTGGCACATACTTTATATTCTACCTCATCACTAACTTTTTCAAAATGTTTCAAGTCTTTCAAAGCTTCATCCAGAGCATGTATCTTCCAATATATGTATTGAGCCCACAACCATGAAGAATTATCTTTTGCCTTTTCAATAATACCTATTGAGACCAAAAAGTTCTCATTCATGGTGGATATGTCCCTCAAATATCTAATCAATTTATTCTGTATTTCAATCTCTTTCTATGTATCTACTTTTTCTTCTTCAATCTTTACTTGATTAGAATTGATGAGATCATATATTCTTCAATTCTCATCAAGGAACCCATGACTCTATAATTTTACCAAGATTGCTATATTTATTGTTTTGTCAACCATGTCATTATCAATGACAAATTCAAAATTTAGAATTCTTACTACAAAATGATTTGATATAGGTGTAGAAACTACACTCTAAAAAGTTTCATCTATATTCAAAATCTATTTAATGTACATTGAAAGTACACATACCTTTTCTTCTAACTATTCCTAAGTCTGCATTCCCTCTTCTATCATTTGAATTAGTTTAGTTGCATTGCCTTTAAAATTATGAATGTTACCTTAAAATTTTGATTCAATGAAATTGATTTGCTAATGTTGTAATAAAAAAGAGCCATTTCATCTTGATTCTCCTCCACATGACCTTCTACTATTTATATAGACTATGTACCTGAAGGATCAATAATCACCCTCAAAATAGTCTTTGCCTTTATTTTCATTGGAGGATCTTGACATAAATTGGTGATAGCATCAAAATCAATTTCAACTAGTGTGAATGAAGGATTTTATTACCAATAAGTTATTGTACCCATAAAAAAGACATGTATCCCTATGAACTAGATAATTGAGCATCTATGTAAACCAAGGGAGTCAATTATGATAACTATCACATGGGTGAGATAAAAATATATCTAGGATCAACTGATTATGGGGGTGAAACAACTTGTTTCATAGAGAAACCTAGAGGTGGACGTAGAGCTGAAGATAGAGTTGGGAATGAAGATGATGGAAGTGGAGGGGGAAATGGAAGGGATGAAGGTATAAATGAATCAATAGGAATGTAAATGGTAGGAAAAAAGGGTAGAACCTAGGTTTGTAGCCAAAAAATATGATTAGTGGTGTTAATCAATAGTGAAGGATCCATATCTTGTGTGATATCTAGAGTAATTGATGAATCAAGGCTCTTGATTTGAGGATTTTTCCTTGGTGGTTCATCCCCACATGTTTCTCTAGGAAAATTTTCTCTGTTAAGATCTTCTCCATCTCCTCTATTTGTAACAACCAAATTAGATTTCTTTATAAATATCTTGGTGCTCCAAGATTGAGTGATTAAAGTGGAAGAAATTTATTGTTTCCCTTTTGAAGTTCCTTCATTTTTAGAACAACTTCCTGAAGTGAGTTCTCTCACTCTCTTATCATACCATTCTCTCAGTCTATATAGCATGAACTATGTGTGTTCCATAATTTCTATCATTTTTTTATTGATAATTTGATTGGAGGGATAGCTATGAAGTGGATCTTTTCATAAAAAATATTTTCTATTATGTCATTACCATCATCTTAAAAATTCATTTTGCACTAGTCAAATTTAAAATACTGTATTCGTTTCAATGTCATCCTTAACCAATCTCTCTTTTTTATTTTGAAATCATCTTCACGGTCCTACAAATAGTCTTTAATTTTTGAAATTTGAGTATAGCTAAATCCCATTATGAGGTTGTTTTTCATAAAAATCTTACTATCAAAACCAATCCTCCTAGTGTGTGGGTACATTGGAAAATATATCAAAGAGTTTTCAATATTTGAGGCATCTCTGGGTGTTTTACAATGAAGTAACTGAGGCCAATAGAGAAGATTATTCCTCTTGTATGATAACTAATACATTTCTTCTAACCTTCACTGAGTTTTCTAGAAAGCTCAATCAGAATAATTTTGTCACTAGAATATATTGGAAAACTCAAAGGAACACCTTCGAATACACAAAATTGAATATTTGTGAATTTTGGAAATTGGATGAAATAACTTCCATACTTCCTGATCAGAGCAACTACCTCATTAGAAATTATGGATTTTAGGTTACCATAAAGTGTTATAACTAGAATCATGGATAATTCATCATTTACTCTCATAAAATTTCTTTTTATTTTTCATAAGTGAGCTAAGGAAGTTTATCATATAGCAACATGCCTAAGATATTATATTTGACCTCTATCAAACCAGGATGAGGCTTTGGGACTGCAATAGAATAAACCAAGTATGAATTCATAAATAATTCTTATGTTGATTATATTTTGATAAATTGTTCATGAATGTTGTCACTAATGATCAAATTAAATAAATGAACTACTTCCTTGCATAGATGATACTCATGAACATACACATCCACTAGAAAAAAGTATGTGTCTATATGCTTCCCATAACGCTACTCAAAAGAGTAATAATATATGATAGTTATTATTTGAAATATGATATATATATGGTTTTTATATGCTTAATATTTATTTTTATTTTTTTCAACCAAGATTGACTTAGCATATTTTTACACTTCTCATGATTATCCTTCCAAAATTGTTCAGCAATGTCTTTATTGATTTGCACTATTTTATTATGGGGTTTGATACTAAAGGTGATTCCTATAGAGGTGTTATTTATGTTGGCTATAAAATTATTATCTAAAAACCTTATTCATATATTTTTATGGTTGTATTATTTAGCACATGTAAGTATCAAATCTTTACACTGAGTGGAAGTCAAGAATGCAACTACATGTGCAAGTCCACTATCTAGAATTCATCCTCCTAGTAAAGTTCTTTTTGAAGCATCCATTCTTTCCTAGAAGTCATCAATATCCATTCTCCTCATGTCTCTATTATATATGTTAAATATTTATATATGTATAATGGTTATAGGATTATAACCCATGTATTTCAACTTCATATTTGAAGATGTTGTTGAATGAATAACTTGAGCAAGTAAATCAAGATTTTTATAGACTAAAATTGGAGAGATAAAGTGTGTATATGAAATATAAACTATTATATTTTACATTAACCTCTATATAATATCAAAAATATTATTGGATTAAATAAAAATATTAAAAACTTATATATGTATGCAATGACCATCTAGTCCTGTTTAGAGGTTGTGAACAATAAAACATGATATCATGTTAATGAACATCATTTACCCATGTAAATGCATCAATTTTTTTTTGAAATAGTTTGAAACCTTAAAATATTTATGAGAGCATGTACATGAGATAATGTCTCTAACATGCATGTGATGAATCAAGCTCAAGTATGCTGCTAAGAATTATCACTTGATTCATAACTATTTTTAATATCCTAAAACAACATATAAGAAAATTAATACTTCATGTAGAGAGCTCAAAAATATGAAATTATTTTACCAAAACTCCATGTAAACTACCTATACAAATAATGAAGGAGGTTGGTGAAATTTTTAGAGATCAAAACATGTTTGAAAAAATAAAAATAAATCCCATAATAATAAAAAATATGGTGATCAATTTTGCCTTGTATTTTGATATCTACTTTAATTCCCATAAAAAACACCTTTTATCTTACCAAATACCATGAGAAAGAGTTGAAAACACCTTCAAAATAGAAGGGAAATAGAAAATACCATAGGTTTTACCCAAAATCAATAGCTAAAAATAAATGCATGCATGGGTTTTAATAAAAATTACAACAAGATACAAAGAACTAACACAAAATATGGAATATGAAATGAATTTAACTATGGATTAAATTCAAGACTTAAAAAAAATATATTTCAAAAACTTCGTGGATGGAAAAGGGAAGATTTGATGGACTTTATACCTTTGTGGTCTTCAAAGTTGAGAAAAACACTTGTAGAAATAATGAGAAAAATAATATGTTTTAAGGCTTATAAAAATCCACATGCATAACTTTATAGAGGTTGAAACATGTTTTATAACTTATAAAACCATGCATGAGGAAAGGAAAGTGTTTAAATATTTTGAAAATCTCGCATGTCAAATGTTATTTTAATCATCCTCTTTTATTGAAATACTTTTCAAAGTGACACATTCCCTGCTTTTTAAAATAATATTTAACAGACCTCTTGAGTTTTCAATGGGGACAAACACATGAAGGCATGAAAATTAAATGGGAAAAAACACATGGGTTTTAATCATCCCAAGAATGCAATGTAGGGGAGAAAATAACTTTTCAAATTATGAAAAGATAAAAACTTAAAATAATGCTTTTTCATGACTAAAATAATGTGGATTAAAAAGGTTACATCATGGGATATTTGATCACTTTTATTAATCTACATATTTACAAAACCATGCGTATATTAAAAAAACTTTGACATATATTCAAATGGGAAACACTTTTTATCAATTCAAAATGGATTTTGGACATCAATTTGATGGAAATATTACCATTGAAAATTTTTAAATGGATTCGAGGTGGGATAATGTTTTTTTATTTTTTATTTTGCATGAGTGTGGGTCATCAGGAATAGTAATGTATGTTTATGAAAACTTATTTTTTATTTAAAATGAAAACTCTCAAATACTTAAAAAAACCTTGAATATTTTTGGTGAGACTTAAGAATCATTTGTATAACAATTGATTACGGAAACATGCCTTTAGATTGACAATTGACAAGTTGGCTTGACAAATACTACTAAAGAGTGAAAGAAAACTTAAAATACTATATGAGAAGAACCAAAAAGGGTGAGAGGTATTTCAAGGGAATTATTTAAGTGGACAAATTAAATATTTTAACATCCATGAAGGCATAAAAAATGAGGGGACTCAAAAATTTGATGTGGAAGCTTGATTTTCTTGGATAACACTAATTCAAGACCATATAGTCTTATTTTACATACGTAGAGCATCCCATATACTATAATGATAGATATTAAACATATACATTCTCTTTGGTAGCATCCCTAGTTTATTACAGCAAGTTCATAGTGGGGAGATACCTATGAGCATCCTTTATATAGGATCATAGGATAGTATTTTCTTGTCATATTCCAAAAATACCAAAAAATTTAAAAACATTAAAAAATACAAAAATATTTGGAATTTTCACATTCTATTGTCTCATTATCATCTATGTGTTTTTTCATGTTTATGGATAGCATATTAGATGCTTCTACATACACATGTGTTTCACGCTTGTATTTGAGTGTGCAATATAGACATACACAAATACATAGTATATGCACTTATGTATGTTGGGTATTCCCTCTACTTATGTTGCTATAACATTATTGGAATCCACATTTTTTATCATGATACATATAGGTTATACCATTCTATGGTTATTTTACATTATTATGTTTGAGATTATATATGCAATTACACTTGCCTTTAACAATGAGAAATATTCCATGAACCATATATAAATTCACTAAAGTTATGGTAATTATTAAATTAGAACCATATAGGTTGTCACATGTATATTAACCAAGTATTATGTACTAGAAACTTGTATCTAATCCATAAACTAGCATCGATGTAACTATCATAAGCCGATGCAAGTGTTTACAGCTATAGAGGCGTAATTTATAGAATCATGTGACTATTCATCCATTCCAATTAATTTTTATTCCATATCTAGATTTATATTAACATCTAAACCAAGTATCTTGTTTTAATTATCAATTCACTATCTAGCATAGTTATACTTTCCATTTTTAGCATATCTCAACATAATAAATTAAATATATGTTTTTTCTGAGTTTTTTTAATTAATTGACCTACTATAGATCTATTTATAAACCTTATTATTATTTATTTATATATTATTAATTCTATTACCCATATTATTATCCTTATCTAATTTAGGGTTAAACATCTGGGGAACCTAGTTTGTATAAATGTAATTTTTTATGATTCTTAGGGTTTTTTATCAGCTATGATTTTAGATTGTTGTACCTTTTCATTTTATTCTTTATTATTTTAAATTAAATGTAGGCATAACCCTAAATTGGTAGGTGTGCCTATTAAACACATTAATATTCCCCTCATACCATCTAATATGTATCAAACAAATAAGGAACCTAATCCCATGGTGATACCCATGTTGAGAATGAGTAACATGTCGATAAAGTTACCATAGAGGAATATAATAATAATGAACATCATAAATATAGTGAAACTAATTAACATGAACAAATATACCATAAGTAAATTCAAGCCATTGCATTGTTTCATGAGTTTATTCATCAAAACCCTAAATATCTTGATGAAATTGAAATAAAACATATTAGAAACTATTAAATCAAAAATCATAGATGACCAAGTAAGTCCATCTATTGATAATCATATTCAAGATATGGATCATCCCCATATATAGAAAAACCTCCCCTTGAGCACATTACCACTTAATAATTCTAATTTGGGTATATGATATGTATTTTAGCCTTTGTTTCTTGAAAAAAACTATTCTTACATCTACCATGGAATTACCAAATATTTCAACTCAAATATTGTTTTAAATTCCTAATACTAATCAAACCATGTGTACATCCTCATTGGTGACTACTCAACTTTATAATCTTCATTGTAATGGATATAAAATTCAAACACTCATTCAAGCTATAAATACCTTAGAGGACATGGTTATAAACATTGAACAAAAGTCTCTAAAGTCTCCTTATGTTATTGATTCCCAAGATGTGTTGCATAACCCTATTGTACTTGAGATATCTTTTACCTTTTTCTTTCTAGTTTTTTTGCACATAATTTCTCTTTTTATTATGAAAAGGGTGATCCTTAATAGCATATTATATCTTTCTATGTTACATGCCTTGATTATTATGCCAATGATAAGATTTTGACAAAATTATTTATTAGAAGCCTCAAAGACTATGATTTGAGGTGGTTACATGATTTACCTCTCCAATATGTGAAAGCGTTCAAACTTATTGTAGATAATATTTTTACAAACTTCTATATTAATATTACCAAAAAGGTTTCCTATTCCCAAATTACAAAAATCAAACAAGGAACATATGAAACTTTCAATGAATATATCTTGAGGTACAAGATAATTTTGGCTAAAATTACTAATCCTATGGTAAATAAAGAACTTATAAGAATTTTAAAACAATTTTTTCTTTATATTTTACATGAGTCCATCATTTTAAAAAAATCTAAATCTTTTGATGAATTGTACCATGTGTTCAGGACTATTAAATTAAATGTATCTCATTGACCAAACTTAAGTATGTAGAAAGCACACTGACCACATCTACATCCAATACCAAATTTAAAATCAAACCAAGTTATAATGAAAAACTTATTGAGCCTAAAAATAAAACAACCACCATGGTTAATATAGTTTCACAATAGCCTAATTGACTTATATTAGCCAATGTACCAAGGAGATAATTTACACACTTACCTAAGTCTCCCACCTCATTAATCTTGGGGCTAGTAGACGATCATCTTATATCTCTCCTCCATCCTATATAGGTTGATATGAGTCAACCTCTACCCAAATAATATGATGTGAGTTATTATAATTATTATAACCAAGGACTATTACATTTTTTGAATAGTTTTCCATCTTGAATCATTTGACCCAAGGTCTTATCAATGACCAAAATATTATATTTGATGATCCTCGAAATGAATTAGGTTTACAACCTAGTGATCACAATAAATAGAAGATATTTAACAACCCTTTTAAAGACCTTTCTTATAAGGATGTGGAAGTACAAATGGTATATAACATACATCCTACTTTATCAAAATATAAACACCCAATAGATGATATTTTTAGAACCTATACATAACATAAACCTCATATGGTTTAAAGACCATTTATTACTTTATATGATAGTGAGATTAAGGATGATGACTCCAATCTTAATTCTTTATTCATTTGAGAATAAATTGATCACTATCCTCTACAGAATGTTATGATTGATAAAGGTGTAGGAGATAATGTTTTCACCATTATAATACTTATGTGCTTTGGTTATACTCATCATGATCTACATTGTTCTAACATATCAGTTAGAGCATTCAATGGGACCTCATAATATGTTCTTATTTATATTGGATTACCTTTACAAGTGGTTCCTACACATGTGGTTAATTCCTTATTATTTACTCCTTCCATAGGTATCTTTGATATATTATTATGATGTCTTTGGTTACATACCATTCAATTAGTACCTTATATAATGTATGGGTCTATTAAATTCATTAATATCAATTAGGAAATTACAATTTATATAGTTTCATATGAATATCTTATTGCATAATAGAAATTTATACCTAGACAATTAATTATTAAGGCTTATCCAACAAAAAAGGGTAAGTAATAGGCATTGTCACTTTAACTTTTATCCCTTAAGGAGATGAAAACTCTCTCCTCATTTAAGTGGTACAATGGAAACACCTTATGGTTGTGGGTGACCCAAATTTGAGTTGAGTCTCTAGATTAGGGCTAGTTCCCTTGATGTACCACTTACACACACCACAACCACACTTTCATTTATGAGGTAAAAGGTTAAGAAGACTGAACTAAAGCTATCTAAGTAGGTGATAAACTAAATATACTATCTACTCAGACCATTTGAAATGCAATTGGAACCAAAATAAAAACTACACATACACTTCATCCATCAGACTTAAATCTCTTCTTCCACATCAATGTTTCAAGCATGGGGTCTTGAGGAGATTATATCTTAGGATGAATTATATAATAGGTCCTATAGAAACACTAATTAATGAGCTAATAATTCTACCTAAAATCCACATTAGACACTTATTTTTGACCTACGAAAGAGAGCTTTCAAACTACACAAGGGACTAGGAAGGATAACATCCCAAAGTAAGCAAAATACACTTGCACAAGACCAAAAACCTTAATATTCAATTGATGAATTAATTATTGAGGTAAAAAAACATTATTTATTATTTCAAGGAAAAAATTAAGCAAAGATTTTCCATACTTAGGTGGACAAATCTGTATAATAGCCAAAAAGGCTAGTATATATAGCAAATGTGAGAAAAAAAAGAGAATGTGAAGTTTAAGAGTCACTAAAACACATGTAAAGCAAGGATAATGATTTAAAATCACATTAAATCAAGAATGAGATAGTTTTTACAAGGAAAACAAGGACAACTATCTCTCAAACTCATCCAACTCTTCTACATGTGACGTAAATGCTCTCTCTCATACATATGAAACTACCCTCATGATTTACCTTCATTAGACTACCTCACCACTTAATAATGTCAGGTATGATGATTGATATTAGGGTAAGGGGTTACTAAAAATCCTTCACATTCATTATATTTGTCTCAAATCATTCATATTCTTCTGGCCATGAGCAACCATCCTAAATAGTTACAAATGACTCCTTCTCATGCACCCCTCACACTTGGCACACAAAATGCTTATAATTCCTCAATAAAATTCATGAAAAAGGAGTAATGACACTTTTAAATAGTTTCCATGTCTTTAATTTCATGAATCAAGCCTCAAAAGGATTCACAATTAGATTTTTAATATTTTTTAATAAGTGTTCACTATCTACTCACTAGACTAGATGAGATAAAGAAGATAGAAGACACCATTGGGATAATTTATACCTAAATTAATTACCATGTATACTTATAAAATATCATAATATCTCTACCAAAAGTGATCACTTCAACTGAAGCTTATCCATACCTATAAAACATAAACATCTATCAAATAAATCCCTATTGTACACCATCTATATAGGTGTAATATATCTCATTTTCATGGGGAGGATCCCTAAAGAGTCCTATATATATTAAAATAATTTAATTTTACTTTACACTACATTTGGATACTCTAATTTTATTATCTTCCTAGTTGAGTCCTTATTGAGGGTTTTGTGAGGGTTTAAAGAAATTTTAGGTCTTAGCCTTTCTTCATAAAGACTAGACATTGGAGTTACGAAATAATGACACTTATGGATTTTTTAGGACCATATAAAACATAATTTAGCACATTTAATCTCCATGAAAATTATCATTGGATTTATAATCAATTCTAGGATGGCCAATCATGTCCTTTCTATACATTCTACATGGTCTGAGTGCTCGTAAGCCAATAAATGGCCTTTTGGTGGAATCCAATAGAAAAAAGGCTCAAATAAATACATAAACATCCCAAATACATGATTTAATCATCATAATATCTCATCAAGAGATAAAAATGAAACTATCTCCCTTTTTGATACCAGGCCTATACCTTACTCTATAAGTTTGCCTATAACCTAAGGCTCAAAATACCTTCCTTGATGGTTTATCTACATAAAATGGATTTAAAACCTAAATTATAATTCCTAAAAAATTAATTAATCAATTTAAAACTTTTCCAATCTTGGGAATGAATATAATTCCCCCTTTGGCTTATAGGATTAGGAGTGCCCATGATGCATGAATACAACCTTAGGACTGTAAGGTTCCCTATTTGGTTTCCTACCCATTTGAGGTGTCATTCATGATTTTAAAATTATTTTTAATATTTAAAAACCTTATCCCATGATCTTCATATCTTTTAGTCACATCCGGTTTCCTATCCCTCAATATTTATAGGGTTTGGGCATGGGGAAAGTGCCCCCTATCTCAGACAAAAGAGGGGACACTTCCCCTATTTTGTCCTCAAAAATGAGAATTTAATAAGATTAAACACATGTAAATGGTATTTTTATAAATATTTATCACCTGACTCCAAGTATAGGACCTATAAATCTCACTATTTTCAAGACAAACTTTGCTATAAAAATTGCCTATAGGGTTTTGAAACATTGACTATATTTGAACTTGAAAGTGCCTTCCCTTTGATATGTTTGTGTTTGTGAGATTATTTTGATATTATTTTTAACATGGTGAAAATTATTTGACTCTTCATTTTATTTTCCAACCTCTCACACACTCTTTTATTCACTTGATCGCATAAGATTGGGTTTGTTATGGCTGAATGTGACAACTTCTCCTCCCCTACCTATAGGTATCAATGATCTTAATTATATTATTTATAATTACAAAATATTAATAATTAATACTTTAAAATAACTGAACATTCCTCTCCTTCTAAAAATAATCTAACCTCCCAACCATCACTACTACACACTAAGCTAACTCATTGCCCACTTGACTGAGACATGCTTGTTGACTTTGACTGTAGGTGTCAATGCCTTGTTTGACTTGATGAAATATTTTAAAACCATTATATAATCATTTAATAGTGATTTAAATCACTCCTTGATGTTTATACCACATAATTTCCTATAAATATCATCTTCACTTTTCACTATTTGCCTACTGTAGGTGTATCTCAGACTTCTGTATGGAATGCAGGTGCACATGAGGGTCTAGGAATAGAAGAGGAGACTATATTTTTGATTATTGGGTCACAAGAGCTTTATGAAAACATTTAGAAACATTTAGGTGTGAAATTGTGGTTTTATTTTACCAATTTTGAATAATAGTTGTTCAAACCCAAAACTGTAGATGACACTGTAGAACTTTAATGATTTTATGACCAACATTGGGCCTCTCAAACAACATTCTCCACTAACCCTTTCCTTCTCAAAACATGAAATTATATTTTAAATTATAATATGTATAAAACACACCAATTTATATGCTTATATATTTTAACTAACATGTTATAGGTTATCTCCTAAAAACCTTAGGACCCATGTTTGCACTTTTTAGGAATTAGAGGCCTGGACATAGTCATATTATGCTTTGGAGACTCTCTCACCTAAAAATACCAATCCATATCAAAAATTTATCATGTCATGTTATATATAACATATCAATGCTTCAATCAATTCTTAAAATCATTTTTCAACATTTATACATGTTCCATATGCTCTCTGATAAGCTATCTTATTTGTAGGCATTGAATGGAAAACTATATAGTCAGCTAAATATGTGTTCTTATGATCAATTTAGGCCCTTTATAAGTTTTATAATATAATTCTAAGGCTCTATAATATTTTAATCAGCTATAAAATCTCCCTTTCATTATGGTGATGCCAAAAGAGACCTCTGTAGATGAACAATGTCTTACATACAGGTAATAAAAGGAAAAGGTGAACAATAAGCATCTTAGACTTTGATTTATAATCCTAGATTTAGATTAAAAATGACTTATTTGAGTTTTATAGGACCTCTTAAAGGATTTAAGTTTTATTTCAACAAACTTATCTTGTGATGACACTGATGGATATAGAAGGAACTAGTCTACAAGTACAAATAAGCCTAGAAGAGGCATCTTAAATATTTCAGACCTCCAAAACCAAGAGAACAATGGAAAATCTATGGATATGTATTATAAAACCTTTATAGACACCTTAAAAGAACCAAAATTTCAAATCAAATCAAAATATTTTGAAACAAGCTCATACAAGGACCCCTCATGAATGTAGAAGCATAAAACGTTACTTATCTTCTTAATATTTTTTAATAAAGGAAGATACATGAAACTAAAAATTGTTTCCATGGATTTGAAGATGACTTAGACTTTTTTCAACTCCCAAGAGCACTCCCTCCAACTCCAATTGTATAGATTGTACCAAGCATTCAAAGTTGACCCTTCTTGGCTTGCCCAGGCGAGAAGGAAGGAGTAGAAGTAAAATTTGATTTTATTGAATAAAACTCTACACACCAAATATGGTAAATATATTAAGGAGTTTAAAATACACTAGGCCCACATTTTTAGATGAAGATGAGCTCACCAAGTTCATACAAGTGCCATTAATGGCTTATTTTTAAGGAGATGTCCCTATTTCCATGCATGAAACTAACTATAACTGATTCTTGACATTTTCTAACCCCATTCATGTTAAAAACTTCCTTAGTGACACTTTACTTCCTTAACTCATATGTACAAGTCATTTAATGAGCCAAAAATATGATTAAAAGGTATTTTTAGCATATGAAACATGCTAAAGGACAAATTTATGACTTAATAACACCTTAAAACATTTAAATGAACATATTAGGACATATATAAGATAATTTTATACTTTGACCATGTTTGACTAGAGTTGACTTTGGTTGACTATGGAAGTATAAGGAAGATAGGCTTACACCAAGGTTAAAGTAGGGATACGTGATATTTTTAGACACACATGAGACCCTATTATACATATATGAACCTTTGAAAAAGTTTCAATACATAGGGGTTGACCTAATTTGACTAAAATTCAAAATTTGTCAACACTTTTGGCAATTCCTAGGGGTAACATGCTTGCCTATGTTAAGAACTAGTAGCCTTGTCCCATCTATTGGGCAAAGGGAGTCAAATGCACTCTAAAAAAGTAGGATCAGACCTTCACTTGACAAACAACATAATTAATTGACCTCAAAACACACAAAGGAAATATAACACACACCAAGACCAAGCAAACATGCAAAGAAAAGGCACACTTTTGCTACTAGTACTTAGGTAACATAGGGCATAATATAAAATAAACTAATTATGTACAACTAACTAGACATACCTTCTTTCCTGGATTAAAAAGAAAGTATCTTAAATCTCCTTCCTCATGAGATGAAGGAGGAAGCCAAGCATGCTTCTTTTTGGATGTATTACTAAATGACTCATGATTCTCTCTTGTTCCTTGGCTTGGCATGTCCTTTCATGGAGTCATCTCAAACAAGTCTCTAAGGTATATGAAATCTTCTTGACCTTATAAACATGCTTTATACTATTGCTCCTTTGTCTCATCATGGAAAATTTACATCTTTGTGAATAGAATATCCTCTTGAATGTTTTTATCCTCTTGAAAGGTTTCATTGCTCTTTTATTTTTATTACAACCTCTTTAAACCTTTCAATAATTATTTTATCATGTCATTCTAGGAGTGTTTCTTGTTCAAACTCCTTCTTTATGTTTGTAGGAGTAGATTCACATGTGGTTCTAGAATCAATATTCAAACCATTTTCAAAAGACTCATAGTCATCATAGATTACTCCATTATGATTTAGACTCTCTTTATGGTGATACCTCTTAACACCTACTTTCTCCTTAACATATTGGGCTTATTTTCTTAGAAATCTTGCCTTCTCACTATCTTCAGATTCTTTGAGAAATTGCATATAAGTATACCACATGTCTTCTTCTTAAAACATGTCATCTTGCTTACCATTTCTTGTAGTTAGCTCCAAAGGAATTTTAGGCCCCTTGAGGCTTCAAATTCACTAAAAACATATTCAAATCTTTGCCACAAGTCATCATCTTCTTTTTGATCCATATCATGAAGGGAACCAACAAGAGAAACTTCTTCCTCTTCTTTTTTGGAATCCAAAAGAACCTCTTCCAAAGCTTCTTATTCAACACAAAGAATGTCATCTTAAATATCATAAAAATTTGATGATTCATCATAAGAAGCTATCTCCCCTTCATCCTCAATCCAATCTAAAATTTCCATCTCCTTCTCCCTCTTAGTGGTGCCAATACTTGGCATCTCAAAACTAGGAACATTATCCCAAGAAGTCTTCTAAGGAGAAATTTATTCCTCACCATTAGAATATAATTTCTCCTCAATCAATTGATTTTAATTAGCTTTAATAACTTCATTTACTTCAAGTTTTCATTACATATATGAGAGATTCTACATTTTGAGTTCTAACTCCTAAATTCTTTTGGCAATGTTTTCTTAGAATAGCTTCTATTGGGGGAAAATAGGATCTTCATTAGGAAAAGAAGTCAAAGGGAGTTGAGATGAATGGAAAAAGGCTTATTAAGAAGGGTTGGGAGGGAGTTGAGTATGTTCAGATCTCTTTTCACTTCCAAATTCTCCACTTAGACATTCCTTTTTCTTCTTTCCACAAGCTGCCACTACTTCTTTCCATCTTAGGAAACTAGGCTTCGAGAGTTCTTCATGAGGCTGAGATGCAAATGGAAGGGTAAGTGATAGGCTTAATAAACTTGGGGTTTCCTTGGGATTATCATATTGTATCCAACTTGGGAATTTTAAATTAGGAACATCATCTTCTACTACCATTATAGATTGCATTAAATGCTAGTTTTCCTTCTCAATCTCCTTGTCAAGATGAGCCTCCAACATCAGTCTCATTTTCTCAAAATATTCTCCAATATGGTTGTGAGATAGATCATATTGCTTAATGGTGATGTCTTCATTCCTTTGTCTACTCTCTTGGATGGAATTTCAAGAAGGGAAACTTTGGGGAATACATGAAGGACTTGGGGCATTTCGAAGCTTGATTGGATTAGCATTTTGAATAGGTATAATTGACACACTTGAAGGCTAATGTTGGGTGTATTGGAGTTGAAAAATATTGAGATGGTTCATGATATTTTAACCTCTCTTCTATGTGGAAAATTAGGCCACAAACATCAAGAATTTAATTTTTAAGGCCTTGCCAATTAGCTCTCTCAATGGGAACCCATTCTCCCTTGACTAGATCTAAAGCATCCCTCATATTCTTGATATAATCACTAGGGATGACTTGAACACAACCATTTCTAGTATCAAGATCTAGAATATAATCCTTATATCTAGTGAGAGTCTTCTTGAAACTTGTAATGGACTAATTTAGATAAGAACTAGGTGAACTAGGTGAAACATAAGCTTGGGAAGGTTGATTATAAGACTGATGCAAATCATAATAGGGTTGAATATGGTCATATTAGACTAACAAGACTAACCAAGGACTTATTCATATTGATAAGGGATGGGAAAACATGGATATATCTCACTAACTTCTGTTAAGACAAAGTAAACATCAAAATTATCCATGAATCATTCATGAGAAGACCATATAACAAAAAACAAAATCAAATAGAGTACTTCGACTACTTAACTAGTATATTTATGCTTGGAGTCACCATTGGTGCTTAGTGAAATTGCCTCCCAAGGCTTATATCTTGAGGAGAAAACCAAAAATTCTCAAGGAATGGATTATTTAGTCCCACTAACCATGCCAAAAACTATTGTCACTTGAACTTGAACCCCTTAAGGAGATGACAAGTCTCTCCTCATTCAAGTAGCACAATAGAAACACCTCAGGGTTGTGGGTAACCCAAATTTGAGGTGAGTATTTATATTAAGGCTAGTTCCCTTGATGTACCACTTCCACACACCATAAACACACTTTTGTTTATGAGGAAAATGGTTAATAATCCTAAAAAAACCTAGATAAGGAGGTGATGCACCAAATAGATGGTCTACTCACACCATTTTCAATGCACTTGGAACCAAAATGAAAACTACACATACACTTCATCCATAAAACTAAAATTTCTTCTTCCACATAATTTTTTCAATAATGTGGTCTTGAGGAGAGTCTAGGTTAGGAATCACTATACCTAAAATACATATTAGACACTTATTTCTGACCTATAAAAGAGAGCTTTCAAACTACATAAGGCACCAAGAAGAATAACATGTCAAGGTAAGAAAAATACACTTTCACAAGACCAAAAAACATAATATTAAATAAATGAAGTCATGAAGTAAAAAAAACATTATTTATTATTTCAAGTCAAAACTTGAGTAGGGATTCATCATACTCAGGTGGAGAGTCCATATAATAACCAAAAAGGCTAGTATATATAGCAAATGTGAGAGAAGGGAGAGAAGGTGAAGCTCAAGAGTCACTAAGACACTTTTATAAAAATGAAAATGAGTTAAAATTACATGAAATAAATAATAATTTAGGTCATATAAGGAAAAAATGACAAATGTCTCTCAAACTCATCTAACTCCTCCATATGTGGTGTAGATGCTCTCTCTGATGCATATGAAACTGTCGTCATGATTTGCCTTCATTAGACTACCTCACCACTAGATAGGGATAGGTATAATTATTTATGTAATGGGAAGGGGTTATTAAAAATAATTCACATGAATTGGAGTCGTCTCAAATCATTAATATTCTTCTAGCCATGAGAAACCATCCTAAATAGTTACAAATGACTCCTTCTCATGCACCCCTCACACATGGCACACAAAATGCTTCCAATTATTCAATATAATACATGAAGAAGGAGGAATTAAACTTTTAAAGAGTCTCGATATCATAAGGTTCATAAATTAAACCTCAAAAATCTTCCCAATTGGAGTTTTCATCATTTTTAATAAGTGTTCACTATCTGCTCACTAGACTGGCTAAGATAAAGAAGATAATAGACACCGTTAGGAGACTTGATAACTTAATTACCATGGAGACTTATAAAAATTAATAATATATCTCCTAAAAGTGATTTCATCATTTAAATATTCTCCATACCTATAAAATAATAATTAAAAAAAAAAAATCCCTATTGTACACCATCCATACAAGTGTAGTATAACTCTATTGCATGGGGAGGAGCCCTAAAGAGTCCTCTATAGATTAAAATAATTTACATAGACTTTATAATACATTTTGATACTCCAATTGTCTTATATTCCTATTCATTTCCTTAGAGAGGGCTTTGTGAGGGTTTAGAGCAATTTTAGGTCTTAGACTTTGTTCATAGAGACTAGACATTGGAGTTGTAAAACAATGCCACTTATGGCTTCTTGAGGACCCTCTATAACATATTTTAACACCTCAAATATACATGAAAAGTATAATGAGATTTATAATCATTATAAGATTTAAAATCATTTCCTTTATATACATTATACATGTTTTGAATGCTTCAATCATTATAATAGCTCATCAAGAGATAGAAATGAAATTGACTCTCTTTTTTATACCAAGCCTATACCTTACTCTACAAGTTTTCTTGCAACCTAAGGATCAAAATACCTTACTTGATGGATTTTATACATAAAATGGTTTTAAAACCTCCATTATACTTATATAAACATGAATAAATTAATTGGGAACTTTTCCAAGCTTGGGAATGAATATGATTCCCCCTTTGGCTTCTAGGCTTAGGAGTGCCTATCATGCATGACTGCAACCTTAAGAGTGTAAGGCTCCATGTTTGGTTGCCTTACACTTTTATGTGTAATTAATGATTTATATATATATATATATATATATATATATATATATAAACATTATCCCATGATATTCATATCTTTTGGTCACATCCTCTTGCCTATCTCACAAGATGTGCAGGGTTTAGGCATGGGGAAAGTGCCCCCTGTCTGAGACAAAACATGGGGAACTTACCCTATTTACTAATATAAATTTATAATTGGATAGGATTAAAAAAATTTAAATTTTATTTTTTTATAAATATTTAGGACTTAGCTCTAAGTACAAGTCCTATATTCTCACCATTTTCAAGACAGACTTTGCCTAGGAAACTGCTTGTAGGGTTTTGAAACATTGACTATATTTGTAGTTGAAAGTGCCTTATATTGGATATGTTTGTGTTGGTGAGAGTGTTTAGATGTGATTTTGAAAAATTTTAATATTATTTCACTCTTCATTTTCTTTTCCAACCTCTCACACACTCTTTTATTCACTTGATCCCATAAGACTAGGTTGATTGTGATAACTTCTCCTCCTTCCCTACCTATAGGTATCAATGTTCTTAATAAACTTGTTCATAATCCCAGAAGATAAATAATAAATACTTTTATATCACTAAACATGCATCTCCTTCTTCAAACAATATAAGTTCCCAACCATCACAACAACACACTCAGCTAGTTCACTTCCCACTTGACTGAGACATGCTTGTTGAACTTACTCATAGGTGTCAATGCCTTGTTTGACTTGATGAAACATTTGAAAAACCTTCTATAAGAATTATTAGTCATTTAAAAATGATTTAACTAAATAATTTATTTTTAAACCACATCATTTTATATAAATATCATCCTCATTATTCACCACCTACCTACTATAGGTGTATCTTAGACTTCTATATGGAATGCAGGTGCACATGAGGGTCTAGGCATACAAGAGGAGCTTCTCTTGGTGATTATTGGGTCACAAGAGCTTGATGAAAAATTTATATCCATTTAGGTGTGAAATTTTGGTTTTAGTTTACCAAATTTTAATAAGAGTTTCTTAAACCCAAAATTATAGATGACACTGTATAACTTCAGTGATTTTATGAACAACATTGGGCCTCTCAAACACCATTCTCCACTAACCCTTTCCTTCTAAAAACATGAAATTTTATTTTCAATGATAATATATATAAAACATACCATTTAGATGCTTATAAATTTTAACTAACATGTTATAGGTTATCTCTAAAAAACCTTAAGACCCCTATTTGCACTTTTTAGGAATTAGAGGCCTAAACACAGTCATATTATGATTTGGAGACTCTCTCACCTCAAACTACGAATCCATCTTCACAAGTCAGTCTATCATGATCTATATATCATATCAAGTCTTTAACCAAATATTTATCTCATGTTTTAACATTTATACATGGTCCATATTCTCTTTGATAAGTTGCTTATAGATGGACATCTTTTTGTCTATAGGCATTGAATGAAAACGTATATAATCAACTAAATATGTGTTCTTGTGATAAATTTAGGCCCTTTCTAAGTTTTCTAATATATTTCTAAGACTATATAAGATTTGAGTTAAATATGAAAGATCCCTTTCATTATGGTGATGCCAATAGAGACCTTTGTAGATGAATAATGTCTTGCATACAAGAAGTAAAAGGAAAAGTTGAAAAATAAGCATCTTAGACCTCCATTTGAGTTCTAGTCCTGGTTGAAGATTAAAACTAGCTTCTTTGAGTTGTCCAAGACCTCTTAAATTATTTAATTATGATTTCAAGAAATTTATCTTATGAGTAAACATATGGATATGGAAGGAACTAGTTTGAAAATACAAATAATCCTAGAAGAGGCTTCTTGAATATTTGAGACCTAAAAAACCAAGAGAATAGTGGAAAACTTGTGGATAGGTCTTATAAAACATTGAGAAACACTTGAAATCAACCAACATGTCAAATCAAATCAAAATATTCTAAAACAAGCTCATACAAAGACCCCTCATGAATGTAGAATCATGAAAAGAAGCTTACCTTATTAATAATGGTTCATAAATTAGGATCCATGAAACTAAATTTTTTTAACATGGATTTGAAGATTACTTAGACCCCTTTTAAATCCCAATAGCACTCCCTCTAACTCCAACTGGATGGACTATACTAAGCATTCAAAGTTAACCCTTCTTGGGTTGCTAAGGCAAGAAAGAAGGAGCAAAAGAATTTTTTTTATTTTCCTACATAAAAATATTAACTCCAAATGTGGTAAATATCTTATGGAGTTTAATAGACACTAGGCCCATGTTTTTGGCTGAAGGTGAGCTCACCAAGTCCGTACAAGTGCCATTAATGTCTTATTTTCAAAGAGATCTCCCTATTTTCATGAATGAAACTTCCTCTTCATTGACTCTAACTTATTATTGACATTTTATGCTCCTATTCACATTTAAAACTTCCTTGATGACACTTTTATTCATTAATTCATCTGTACAAGTCATTTAATGAGCCAAAAATATGACTAAAAGGCATTTTTTGTATATGAAAAAGGGCAAAGGATAATTTCATAACTTAAGAACAAATTAAAAAATTAAAATTACCATATTATGACAAATCTAACACAATTTGATACTTTGACCATGTTTGACTAGAGTTGACTTTTTGTTGACTAGGCAAGTATAAGGAAGATATGCTTATACCAAGATTAGAGCAGGGAAAGGTGAGATGTTTAGACACACATGAGACCATATTAGACATATAAGAACCTTTGAAAAAGTTTCAATATGTAGGTGTTGATCTAATTTGACTAAAATTCAAATTTGGTCAATAATAGGTAATACCCTTTACTAGGTGGCCAGTACTTGAGAAACCTTTATATTAAAGACATACACCAAATTCTATGAATTCCTCATCTACTACACACTATATTAAAATATAAATAGAACCTATACATTTTCTTATTAATTTTATTCCAAATAAACCATAAATTACTCAATTATGGGTTTTATGAACCCATGTTCCTACCCTTTCTACTTTAAAACCACATAGTCCTATTTTACGTACATAGAGAATCCCATTTACTTCAAAGATAGATATTGCACATATACATTTTCTTTACTAGCATCATTATTTTATTGCACTAGGTTCATAGTGGGGAGATACATATGAAAATCCTTTAGATATGATCAAAGGATAATATTTTCCTATCATATTCTAGAAATACCAAAAAATAAAAAAACATTCAAAAATATAAAAATATTTGGCATCTACACATTCTATTGTCTCCTTGTCATCTATGTGTTTTTCCATTTTGATGGATAACATATTAGATACTTCTATATACACATAGGTTTCACACTTTTATTTGAGTGTGTGATATAGCCATACATAGACACATAGTCTATGCACTTATGGATGTTGGGCCTTCCCTCTACTCATGTTTCCAAAATGTTAGGGGAATCTACCTCTTTGATCATGAAACATATAGGTTATATCATTATGTGGTCATTTTACATTATCATGTTTGAGAATATATGTGTAATTACACATGCCTTTATCCATGCCTATATCCTATACAATATAATTGATATCTTATGTACTTTATATTCTTTGATAACAAATTTGATCCATGGCATACTATGATATGTTTATGCTAGTTTCTTATGTTTTCATTTATGCACTTCATTGAGTATCTTACCTTGTTATCATCTTTATTATTTGATCATTTTAATAATCTCTATTATTTTCAGTCCCCTTACTTTTATTTACTTCTTTGACATTTGAATATGTCATTGCCTATTGTATGGACATTTAAATATGTCATTCTTACTTTTGTGGACATTTGATAGTGTCCTTTCCATTCACTTGTGTTACATTAAAACATGCTCCTTGTTTGCAGTCTCTTTGGACCCTCATTTATTTATTTGAGATTGACTACTCTTATGTGTGTGATTTATTTTGTGTTGATATTATATTGTTACTATCTATATGTTTCCATGGTATTTATGATGCATATTAGGCCTTAATGTGATCACATTCTATGTGATTCAATGATAAATTTACCTAGACATTTTATCCTATATAACACATGGTTTATTCATAATTATATGGTTATCTTATCCTTTTGAGGTGAGGTAAATACCATATTATATCTTTCCTCACCTCAAATTGGGGCATATTAGTGGGGGCATGTCATATAGGAATGATTTCCACACATTCACAGCTTTAGATTTTGTGGGGGCATGTCATAGATGCATGGTTTTTACACATTCATAGTTTTACATTTAGTTGGGGTATACCATATAGGCATGTATTCCACATGTTCACAATCTTATATATAAGGGGTATGTTTTATAAACATGTTCTCCACACTTACTCAATATTCAACATATCTAGATTATAGTGGGGGCATGTTTTAGAAAAATGTCCTCTACATTATGACTTATATCAATTTTTAGTTTTAGATTATAGTGAGTGCATGCTTTAGAATCATGGTATTCACACTTACATAGTTTCAAATTGGAAAAATTATATAGTTATATGATTTATATACATATTTATAGTATAATTTTATACATTGGTACCATTATTATACACATTTTTAACATGATATGTACCTAAGGTTTATATTCTATGCAATGTGTGCCTAATATTTCAAAATCCAAATTACATTCAGATTCATAGCATTTTAGGCACTATTGACACCCACTAGGTTGGACTTTTATGGACTATATTGATCTAATCTACTATAGTAGTTGGTTCAATTTTTTGTACAATTGAGATGATTAAATCACTCAATCTTGAAAAATTTGTAGTTTGGACTTGATTGTATAATCCATCTTCATCAGTTTGAAAGTGTGATTTGATTTGGTTCACTCTCACTCACTAGGTTATAAGTATGATTAGGTTTTATGGGTGAGCTAGTCTCAACTACTAGGTGACAATCCAAATTTTCTCCAAGGTTGTAGATATGTGACTTCCTATATCTCTCTTTCTCCTTAGATATATCAAATTTTCATATTTATATTTTTCCTAATATCAATTTTAATTATTCATAATGATACATATTTCAAATGAAATTTCCAAAAGGCAAGATGGTTGCATTGATACATAGGTGTACTCCTAAATCTTACTCTCTTTCAATAATTTCAATTTTAGACTATATGCATTGATTATATACCATAACATGCTCTTATTTTAAGTTTAGTCACAAACAAGTCACTCAACTTGGACTCAATCAAAGACAAGATGTGTTATACACACCTAGGTACACATTCCTTTCATTTAAACCAATAATCTAATTACTAGATTAAAGGGGGGAATTGTAGATGATATTTATGAATTATAAATCACCTCATTCTTTCACACTTGGAAAACTCAAATCTTGGTTATTCCTATCATTTCTATACATTTCCCAATTATGTAAGTCTTTCATCTATTTTATCTTGTGCTCCTTGATCTATCTCTTAGTCTAACTATTATCTATCTAGATAGCACCCAATAGATATTAGATTGTTCAAGTTTGACTCATACCTGGAAAAATATAAGAATTATCTAAGGCTATGGTAGGCCTATATCTAGATCATAACTCTAGATTTTAGTGAGGCTAGATCCTCTAATTATATCACTATTCACAATTTACTAAACTATCGATTATTGGGATGAAAAGGTAAAGGAAGAAATTAAAAATGAAAATATAATATACCTTTGGTGATGCACTTGAATAGTTTTTTATCCTCTAAAATATTTGAAACTAAGGAATGCATGTGGATCAAAGAGAAACTCTACATACCAGTCCTAAACATTAATGTTTCAAAGGAAGGATTGAAAGAAAATTTGAAAATTGAAGATATGTGCATGAAGGTATCTAAAGACACTACACACGAACAATATTTAGTGTAATTTATGTTCTTATCTCTTCAATTGACTTGTTGACAATGAATCTACAATAGTAGGTGAGGAAAAGACCTAAAAAATATGATAACTATCACACTTGTATGAAAATATACAATCAACAATACACACTACCACCATAAATGGATATGCAAATTAAACTCTCTATTGATTTTATGGTGCAAGATACAAATATTGGTTTTAGGAATGATGAAAAATGGCTTCAAAAATACAACATATATAGCCAAAAAGGTAAGACTCTATCTAATGTGGCATAGAGGAGATAAAGATTAGTATTTATTTTTTAACTCAAGACTAAAATCCTTTTACAATATTAAATCAAGTCTTCAAATATCTTCAAATTCTTCAAAAACATGCATGATCTTCAATTTTGGCATCGAAAGGAAGGTTGTGATCCCTTGTTGAGTTGACAAACCCTTGCATTAAAAATTATGCCCATCCTTAATTGTTAATTCAAGCTTGAAGCTGAGTTTGAAGTATTTGAACATGTTTTACTACATGAAGACAAAGGAATATGCATGAGAGTAGTTACACAGTCAGCTAAGATTGATTTGGAACTTATTGAATTATTAACTCCACTCTAGCCTTCCCCTACATGAATTAGCCCTTGAATTATTGAAAATGCATGACTTACTCACTTTAATAATAGATACGTTGCATGGGAAACTCCATTTCAACTCTTAATATCCATTTCAATTCTAACCTTCAACTCAAAATTGATCTAATAAAAGGACAAAGTTTTTACATGCATGGACTTGATAGAGCTATGACTATCTCCTTTAAGTAGTTACAAGTACTTGTATGTCGATGAAATTACCATGTCAACTATTAATAAATTTCTACAAGATCATGCATCTACCCCATACCTCTAAAACTAATCATAGGTTTTCTTGATATATGGTATTTGGTCATGCTTTAATGGCAATGGGTAGACCTATAGACCTTGCTTCCTATTCGACCCAAGTCACTTTCATTTTCTATTGGCTTCTAAATTTTAATTCTTACCACTAATATTTGGTTGGGTTTATAGATTATGACAATTATCAACTATATATTTGTTTTCAAGATTATTTTATCATCCTTATCTACCCTTGTACTAACACTACATGGTGGCATTACATTCGATCTAAGCTCCTTTACCTTTGACTTAATGTGCATTGTTGATTTTCATCCTCATGATTAAATATGTACCACTAATTTTACTAGTAGTTGACATGATCTCTCCACTTAGTATCTCATTATTTTCTCTTAGATTCATTGACTTTTTGAACCAATTCTCACCATTGATCCACCTTTGTATGAATGATCATGTTCCATTAGATCCATTTGGCCCACTGACCTTGTAAATCACTTATACACCATTGGATCTAACTTGAGATCCCATAATATCTCCACTTGGTATCACCATGTTAATCCTTGGGATATTTTAATTTAAATGGTTACTTACCAAGTCTTAAACTTGATGAATACATGCACATTTTATCTTGTAGGTTTAATTTTAAATGCTTGTAACTTGAGCTAAAAGGCTCATTAAAGCACTAAATTTGTAGGGGATTATCTTGGGAAAAATTACATTATGATCATGCAATATTTTGGCTTTAGTTTATTCTTTAGGTATATTTATTAAATGGACAACCATCTTATTTTGCTCATTCTTACATGATGTGCATATGATGGTATAGCTTCTCAAAACCTATGTTAGTCATTTTTTCCCATTAAAAAAGGACATTATGAGGCATATAAAATAAATAAAAGGAAATGATAATCAAAGATTTGAATGATAGAGGTTAACATTTGGATTGTGAGGCCAAAATGTTAACATTTATAGTAGCTCACAAGGGTTGACCAACCTACTGGTTAAGAAAATTTAGAATCTTTAGAATATATTCAGGCATCAACTACATAAAAAAAATAGGAAAACTTGAAAACACACATACACAATAGAAGAGATAACACAAAAAACAACATGCGCACCTATGTACTTATAGGAAACAACCATAGCAAACAAAAATATAACAACTACTGAAAGTATGTGTACATCTTCACATAGAGGAATGAAACTATGACTATATACAAAGGAGTGACTCTCCTAATAGAATTACTTGAGGAATATCCCATTCAAAATAATGGAAAGTTACTCTCCACTCAATTTAAATAATTTAAAATCATTTTTTTGCTTATAATCATTGATAATATAAGGTCCACTCTAAAGGCTATTAAATTTGGAGTGCTTACTTGGATTTGCATGCTCTTAATCCCATTTGAGTATTATGTCTCCTTGCTAGAATGTCTTTGATGAAGCTATTTTGTCAAAAAAATTCTTGAATTTTTATTTTTTTTATCACATGTTATTCATGGAATCATTTCTGATCTCCTCTAATACTCTTAGTTCATTCATCCTAGCTTCCATTGCATCACTTTCTAGAAGCTCTAGTTGGAGTGCAAGGTCCAAATCTAGAAGCTCCAATGAGATAGGAAACCTTGCTTCTCTTCCATGAACTAAGAGATGAGGCAAATTACCAATGTAATTCTTCGGGGTGATCCTATCGGCCCATAAAGTAGTCTTCAACTTTATATGCCAAGATCTTTGATTATCCTCTAGTGTTCTTCTAATGATCTGAATCAAGTTCTTATTAATGGACTCAGCTAGTTCATCACCCTATGGATAATAATTTGGTGAAAATTTTAGATAGATACATCTATAAATATCCCATTCACATACATTTTCACTATTTAATCTGAAAGCATTGTCTAATACTATAGTAGAAGGTACTCCAAAATGGGTGACTAGACTTTCATAAAACTAAAGCATAGAGTTCTCATTTTCCTCCTTCAAACAAACTACTTCCACTCACTTGGTGAAATAATATGTAGATATAAATACCCACTTATTAATAAAACTATATGGAGGATGTATCAGGATAATGAAGTCCAAACCCCATTTCATGAAAGGTTGCTCAACTTGAATAGGCCTCAATGGCATAACAACTAGTCTCTACTTTCCTACAAACATTGCACACTTTACACACTTCCTAATCCATGTATATGCATCCTTGAATAAATTATTCCAAAATTAAATATATATATTTATTTTTAAATATATTATATTGGATACAAAGTGGCCTCTAAAAGGATTATCATAAAATCGCTCAAAAATCTTGTAAAATTGATTAGTTTCAACACACCTTAAAACATACCTCTAATGTCCTTTTTTGAAAATCACTCCATCAATTAGAATTTATGGTAATTATTATATCCTAATATTTCTTATCCTTGACTCATATAATACCATTGAACATTCTCCTATTTGAATGAATCTAACAATGTCTCATGTCCAGCTGGATGGAAAAATAGTTTCAACTCCCTATTGGGTGTCTTGAAGTGTCAAAACCATTTTTTATTATTATTTAAAATAATATAAAATATTTTCACACAATAATTTACCTCCAAAAATATTTTTTACCTTCACTTTAATATCATATTCCATCTATTTAGTGACCCATCCAAATCATTTTTCACTTAAGTCTCTGTTGAGGATGAAATCCTTCACACTAGGATGAGCTACCATTAGTATAATATTGTTATTTGAAATCAAATGTATAAATTTTTTAAAACACCTTATAATATAAATTAAATTATTTTCAAAAAAATAATACCTCTCTTCATACTATTACAAATATTTATTGAATAAATGAATGGGTTGCTCCAAACCTTCACTATTTTGTTGCATAACCATGGCTGAAATTATACTAAATGTAGAAAAAACATACATAAAGAAATCCTTAATAAAATTTGGATTAAGAGAAGTAGGATATTGTCTTATTTATATTTTATGGATTAAAAAACTTCTCTTACCCTATTTACTCCAAGTGAATTCTTGATGTTTCTTCAGCATTTGAGTGTGTGGCCTTACTAGTTCTACAAATCTAGGAATAAATCTTCTGATCAAATTGATCTTGCCTAAGAATATTTGAAATATTTTATTATTTTTGGGAAATGATATAGAAAATATTTATTCTATTCTCTTTGGATCAATATAAATACCATATTTACACACTACACGCCCAATAAGTCTCCCCTCATGCAATAAAAAAATGCACTTCTTTGGATTCAATGAAACTCCAAATTCTCTCCATATATCATGAATAAATCTCGAGTGTGTTAGATGATCATTAGGATCATTTTAAAGTAAATTAATGTTATCAATATAAACTAAGACCATTTTACTCAAAATACCCTAAAATTCAACATTCATTTCCCTTTGAAAAGTTGCTCTAATAATAGAGAGCCCAAAAGGAATCATTTGGTAGGCATAAGTACCCCATTTAGTTGGGAAAGTTGTTTTATGCTGATCTAAATCTTTCACCAATATTTGGTTAAAACCTGAGTACCCATATAGTAAGGATAATCTTTGTGAATTTGATACTCTTTGAAATATTAGATCCATGGAAGGAAGAGGAGAGTGGTCTTTTAGTGACACTTTATTCAAATATTTGAAATCCACACATAGTCTTATCTCCTCATTCTTTTTTCTCACTAGTACAAGGTTTTATACCAATGTTGAGTGAATGATAGGAAATATTATACTTGACTTAATCATATTGGTAAGATCCTTTCTAATGATAATTTTAACCTTAGGGTTGATGGTCCTTTGCTTTTATCTTACTGGTTTTGCATCTTATTCAAGCTCAATAATATGTTGTGCCAATTTGGGTTCAAAACTTTTCAAATAATGGTATTCATAAGAAAATATAGCAATAAACTAATTACATAATGAAATGAAATCTACTCTCTCATAATCAATGTTCACTTTACCCCACTTGATTTGTTTACTTTCAACTATGTGAACTTGCTCATAATGTTCTTCCTTGGAAGAGATGCTTACCTTGTCTGTTCTAAGCTGATCATCTTCATTGAAAATGATTTTCAAAGTTACTAAACCTTTAGGCATCTTTTTTAATATAAATTTCACAATTTGATCTTCATATTATCATTGCAATTTATTTTGATTTTTTCATCAAAATTCTACCTCATTCTATTGGAAATAAGCTATTTATTTGTCACTATAAAAGACTTTCCAACTTACCTCACTATTTGGAATTGAAGTCCTACATACAACCTTGATTTGGGTATAATATTTGTTGTGCTTGAGATGATCCACTATATCACATTGTGCTCCTATGGATGTAAATCTATTTGCATGTTAATTGGGTCCTCTAGGAATGGAATGGATATCAAATGCTATGAATTCTTCCTTGAGGTCCCAAACTCTATGTTTATAGGACTTTGGGAAAGGGTTATTTTATATAATTAAACCTCTAACTTATTTTACTACCAACTCACTATCACCTTTCACCTTTAAAAGCTTAATACCTCTCTTTCTTTCCCGTTGAAGGCCATGAATAAGAGCTTTGTACTCTATTGTATTTGATGTACAAATGAATTGAAATCTAACTAAAGAATAATACCTTTAATTTTGAGGTGAAACCAACATTACACTAGCCCTACTCCCATTATTTTATATGGATCTATCAAAATACATATTCCATAACCCTTCTTGATCCTACTTTAAGTTGGTGAGACTAGGTAATGAGTCACCTTCTTCATACATGCAATAGACACGAAAAATAGATTATTTAATACCTTTGTATGGGTCATACCCATGGTTATCATTAGCCCACTCATCTAAGAGTAGATCTAGTATGCCTTCAAATGTACTGTAAGGTTCTTGATCAATAGTATCCTCGTCTTCTTCTGAAATACTATAATTCATATTAGACATATTTTGAATATATGGTTCAAGGTGAAATCTAGAAATAGGCTCAAATCTTATAGTGACTTTATTTACATATCTAGTTTTAAAAACCATGTATGACTAATATTAATAAAGGTGGCCTCCTATTTTATTAGTAAAATATATGGATAGGCATAGTGCAAATTATTGAGATAAATTAACAATAACTCTATCCTATGAAATGGTGAAATTTGGAAAAGTAGCAAGTAAAATCTTAATACATCTAAGGATGCCCATAGTCTTAGTAGGAGAACCATATAATTGTAACACTCCTTCATAATTTTCATACTTGATCCCTAGTTTATCATCTATGGATTTAGGCATTACATAAGTACTAGCTCTATTATCAATCATATAATTATGGACAAGACAATCTCCTACAACAATTGAAAGATAGAATAGAGGAGGCTTAGTCACCTTAGGATCTTGAGGCTCAAAAAATGGATTAGATTTGGTTATAAAAATACTTACTCTTTCATTTTTAGGTGTTCTGCTAGAGATATTGAGCTTTGAAAGCTCCTCTTGAAAATATTCTTTTTATCCTAGGATTAGCAGTGTATCCCACATTGAAATTGATATTGAAGTTTTCTTCATATGGTACACAATAGTGAATGGAGAAGTGGTTATCCTTGAATTAAATTTAGGAAAAAGAGGGTCTCCTAAATTTTGTGTGAACTATGGAATTTAAGGCACTTTCACATTCTATAACTTTGGATCTTGAACTTGCTGATTTGATGTCTTGAAAAAGCAACTCTTTTTACATAATTATTAGTTATCCAGATATAACCTAATAGAGATCAGATTTCTCAAGTTTGAATCATAACTAGACTAACATGGGCATAATATAAGGCCATGGGATGCCTATATATAGATCAGACCTCTATATTTTAATTAGGATAGCTCCTCTAATTATGTCATTGTGCATAATTTAATAAACTACTGATTGTTGGGATGAAAAGGGAAAGGAAGAAACTGAAAATGAAAATCTACTTTAACTTTGGTGATGCACTTGAATATTTGTTTATCCTCTAAAATATTTAAAACTAAGGCACACATATGGTTAAAATAAAAAATATATAGACCAGTCCTAAACATTAATGTTTCAAAGGAAGACTAGAAATAAGATTTGCATATTGAAGATATGTGCATTAAGGTCTCTAAAGACACTGCATACAAATAATCTTTAGTGAAATTTATATTTTTATCTCTTCAATTAACCTATTGATTATGAAATTACAATAGTAGGTGAGGAAAGAACCTATAAAATATGAAAACTATCACACTTATATAGAAATACATAATCAATAATACATACTACCACCATAAACTAATCTACAGATAAAAATCTATTTATTTTATGGTGCAATTTACAATTTCTATATCTCTCTATATACTAGCTTTAGGGATGATGAAAAATGGTTTCAAAAAGCCAACATATATAGCCAAAAAGGTTAGACTCTAGCCAATGTGGCATAGAGGAGATAAGGATTAGTCTTTATTTTGATAACTCAAGACTAAAATCCTTTTATAATATTAAATCAAGTCTTCAAATATATTCAAAGAATTCAAAATCCTTAATTATCTTCAATTTTTGGCATTGAAAGGAAGGTTTTGACCCCTTGTTGAGTTAACAAACCCTTTCAAGAAAAATTATTCCCATTCTTGATTGTTAACTCAAGATTGAAGCTGAGTTTGAAGTGTTTGAACATATTTTACTACATGAAGAAAAAGGAATATGCATGAGAGTAGTTACATAATAAAATGAGAATGATTTGGTGTTTAATGACTAGCTAACTCCACTTTAGCCTTCCCCTACATGAATTAGACCTTGCAGTCTTGATAATGCATGATTTATTCAATTTAATAGTAGATAGGTGGCATGGGGAACTCTATTTAAACTCTTGATAAAAATTTCAGTGATAACCTTCAACTCAAAATTTATATACTATAAGGATAAAGTATTTACATGCATGGACCTGATAGAGCTATGAATACCTACTTTAAGTAGATACAAGTACTTGTATGTCAAGGAACTGACCATGTCAACTATTAAGACATTTTTCTAAGATCATACATCTACACCATACCTCAAAAACTAAGAATAAGTCTTCCTAATAGATGGTATTTGGTCATGATTTAATGGTGATGTGTAAACCTATAGAGCTTCCTTCCTATTCAACCCAAGTCACTTTTATTTTCCATTGGCTTTCAAATTTTAATTTTGACCACTGATCTTTGGTTGGCTTTCTATATTACGATAATTTTTATCTCTACATTCATTATTAGGATCTTTGTATTAGCCCTATATACCCCCACACTTGCACCATGTGGTGACCTCATGCTTGATCTGAGCTCCTTGACCTTTGACTCAACATACACCATTGATTTGCATCCTCATGATTGAATATGTGCCATTGATTTTCCTAGTCCTTGACATGATCTTACCACTTGGTAGCTCCTTATTTTCTCAAATTCACTGACTTGTTAACCCAAATCTCATTGTTGATCTGCCTTAGTATGAATGATCATGTGCATTAGATCCATTTGGGCCCACTGACCTTGTTAATCACCCACATGCCATTGGATTTGACTTGAGCTCCCATGATATTACCACTTGGTATCACTTTAATAATCCTTGGGACATTTGAATTTAAATGGTTACTTCTTGAGGCTTAAACTTGATGGTTGTGTGCATATTTTATCCTGAAGGTTCAACTTTGAATGCTTGTAACTTGAGCTAAAAGTCTCGTCAAGGCACCAAATTTGTAGGGTATGATCTTGGGACAAAGTACATCATGTTTATGAAATATTTTATCTTTGATTGATTCTACAAGTGTATTTAATATGTACACAACTAGCTTGTTCTTTTCATTCCTACATGATGTGAATATGTTGGTCTAGCCTATCAAGGCCTATGTTAGTCATTTCCCCCCTTAATCAAGGACACTATGAGTCATAGAAAATTAAGCCAAGGTAATGGTCATAAAAGCTTCAAATGATAGAGGCTAACATTTAGCTTGTGAGGATAAAATGTTAACACTAACAAATATTTTTTTGATGATCCAAGCCTTGTATCTTGCCTATAATTCTTAAAAATTGATTATTTTATTTCTCTATAAGTTATGATCCTGTACCTATTTTATTATTCCATAAACACTTGCATCTTTGAAAGATACCTACATCAACATAGGTGTCATGTTTAGATACAAGTGTCTAGTACCCTAAATTTATATAATTTTCAAATGAAACATATCCCAATGGTTAACCTAAGTTTTATAATGTGAGATATTCTATGAAGGGATTGTTATAAATATAAGATCAACCCTCATTCATTCCTTACCTAAAACATACAAAGACAACTTACCAAGAGCATTCTGTAAAGCATTCAATTGAGAAAAATTTCCCTATTTTCTCTTATTTCCATATCAGTCATAGGGATAACACATGTAAAAGTTTTAAGTACTAAAGGATCAACCTAAGATCTATATTTTCTAAGTTACAAGATAGGTCATTATTGCACTTACGTATCACATATTTCATGATTCACACACAATCCAACATATAAGGGAGAAATAGATAAGTCTAAGGATCTCTTTGGAGTATTGGCTATGTAGGTAGTACTCGTTCATAGAGGGGTCTTTGTGTAAAATTGACACTATGTTACCACTAACCCATTTTTTCACAACCACTTTAAAGATGAAGAACTAGGGTTTGATCATTTTACAAAGAGCTATAGTCCATGACATAGATTTTAATGCACTAGAGTGAAGATGATGATGAACTTAGATGAATATAAGTGGTCACATGTTGATTCAATATTTAATTTTTACTAAAAAATAGTGTTCTATCTAGACACTAACATCGATGCAACCATCCCATGTTGATGCTAGAGTCTAAATCTATAAGGCACAATTTCTAGAATCCAGTGATTGTTCCATAATATAGATCTATCACAATACCTATGTATTCCAAATCAATATATGTGTTAGCATTAAAAACAAATAAGTATATTGTTTTCATTACTGTTTAAATATCTATCATAGTTTTAATTTTCATTTTTAGAATATCTCAACATAATAATCTTAGTATATGTTATATTTGAGTTTTGTAATTAATTATCCTTATATAGATATATCTATCACCCTTATGCTTATAGATTTATATATTCTTAACCCTATTACTTATATTAACATTCTTATCCAATTTAGGGTTAAACAATTTTCATTTAATATTACTTATTTACATTGATAAAATGTATATTTAAATTATTTGCATTAGTATGACTAATACAACCCAAGCCTTATCGATCATTTTGATTAGGTGTGGAGATAATATTAATGATGCCTTGGGAATTTTTTCCTAGTCCTTGACCATGATAACCAAAATTTTATAGATATTTCTATCCAAAAACATGTTGTTTTGTAAATTGAGTATCATTATTGAGAGGTATGTTTGTATTGTTTTCCTTTCGATCATTTTTAATACTACTTTGTCTAGATTTACCTTTTTAATCTTTTCTTATTTTGTATTTACATTTTCAATTGTTTTTTTATCTAAATTATTCTTTTATACCCATATTTTCTCTTTTTTCACTTGTGTTTTAAGACAAGTACTCATATTGTGATTGGTTTTCTTGGTTTATGTATAAATCATATTATTACCACTACCTTTGTGACTTTGTATTTAGTTCCTTCATGAAAACCAATAATATATATGATGATCATGTATTATGTGATATTCATAATATTATTTGGATTTCCTTATAGGATATAGGGGAGGTAGTTGGATCCCTTTATTCCAATGTATTTATCTTAGGGTTTCACTTAGAATATTAGTATTCTTTTGGTCACTTTTTGAATCACTTATTTTATATATATATATATATATATATATATATATATATATATATATATATATATATATATATATATATATATATATATATATATATATATATATATTAGCTTTTCATTTCAATAATAAACCTTGTTGTGTATAACATTTCTAGATGAAGATGCAAACACATGATTAACATTAGCATGTTTTGGATTATGCATGTGTGTAATATGATTTTCAAACTTTGTGAGATTTGAATATAAATAATGATTTTAAATTTGTAAATATTCTATTAACTTACCCATAGTGATGTTTTGATATTTTACAGTTTCACAAGTACAAACCCTAGGTGCTTAAAATTGAGTATTCATACACATATCATGTAGGGTTCTAGGAAATGTTTGTTTATTAACTTATTTGGACACTATAGAATGGGACACATTACCCATTTAAGGAGTGATAACATGGATTTTATTAGAAGGATGTTATATATCACACTCCTTAGGGTTAGTGAAAGAATAAGTTATTTTTTATCCATAGTAAGCACAATTTTAGGAAAATGAATTATGATTTTTGAAATAAATTATAAAAATTTAGAGATCGTAAATTTGAAAAAATCCTTATAGCACATTAATATTTGCATGGAAAGAGAGGTTTTTGTACTAAATATTTCACCCTAAATATAGATAAGGGGATATTTAGGGTTAAAGGGTATTGGACTAGATTTCACACAAAGATGGTGAACTAATATAATAAATAAGCAAATTAATAGAAACTAAAATAAATAATATTTTAAAGTTATAAAAATGAGATTATAAGAAATGGTAAAGTAAAACTATTGAAATATATTGAAATAAATTGGAATAAGTGATACTTAGATTAATATGCTCATGCAATTCTAATCTAGAATAGGATATAAGTGAACTAGAAGGAAATCTTGGAATAGTTTTCAGATTTTAGGAATATACTTTTTGTGGCCTCATGAACTTGCATTAAATCTCAATGGTTGTATTGATGTAGCCATCTACCTATGATGTAGGTGTCTAGTATGAAGTATTCACTAGAACTAAAGGTGACTAACTAGATCATTCTAGGTTTTTTATCACCTTTTTATGGAGAATGTAGATCATGTGCATAGACTATCTCTATGTATCAAATGATATAACCCTATCTTCATCACCCTTGGAGTGATTATGGGAAAATGGGCTAGTGGTATCATGGCATCAAGTTAACCCAAGGACCAATCTATCAATGAGCACTACCAACATAGGAAATACTTTGAATAGGGCCTTATACTTATGTAATTCTATCATATGTGTTTATTTGTGTGTGCTCCAATATGCAACATGTGATAAGAAATGGCATGACGTGACTTAGTTTTTAACCTAGAAAATATGGCTCATATACTACTCTTTGAATTATTCAAACCTGTGAAAGTACTAATCTTATGATTGATTCATAAATAAGGATTAATAGGGCATGTTCTATCATTTAATGATTAATTAAATTTTCCTTGATAAATATATATGTGATTTTTATGTGACTTTCATGTAATTGATAGGTGTGAAATGAATTATTAGAGTCATCCAAGATATATAACAATCCATTAGCACATAAAAATCAATGTAGTAGATGAGATCCAAAGGTTACACACATAAAATTAAAATTCATAAATGATTCAAGTAATGTGTTGAATATCTCATAGAGTAGAGGTACAAAAAGTAGTGAATATGTAACTCAGACATGACAAGTGGTGGAGGTCACATGACAACTAGTGGTGGTAAAAATATTCCCATACCTAGAATATATGTTTAAGGGTGACTCCAAATTTTATTGTAACTCCTCCATGACAAGCGTAAACCTAATCAAGATAACAAAACAAATGTGAAGGTAAAACTGAAAATAGAAAAAAACTACACTAACACCATCCCTGAAACATAGCTTACGTGGGTAGAAGATTTGGGTCCTATAAACAAGGTCTAATGAGGTACCCAAACATAATTCAACTCCCATAAAGTGGAGAAAGGGATAAAACCCATAAGAAAAACTCCCCCACCCAAAAATAAAATAAATAAAAGATAAGAAATAGTGCATGCTCTAAAGACATCAGGCATAGCTAATAATACGCCCATAAGTGAGAGAAATAGATCATAGAGAGATAAGAACTAAGAATTCCCCATATAAGATGTTAAAACTTCCTACAATAGATATCATAAAATGATTAATGTCACTAATGATATCCTTTAATTGAAGATTAAAGAAGATCTATTTGCATCAAACAATGTTTCTTCCTTTTGATAAAGGAAGAACATCAGGGGTGTACTAGAAGTCTATCCACCCCATAGTGGAATATGAAGGAAACATTAAAAAGAACTATAAATATGGTCTAAAATGAAATTATGGCATAGGTATGGTAAGATCATGCATAATAATTGAATGTAATTCCACTAAAGTGAACCTATCATAAGTAGATACAATAAAGAGTGAATCACCCTAGCATAATTATAGTGTCTGCCAAGTGCCTAATGGATCTCTAGCCAAATTTTATTACCTATACAAGGAAATATACTCCTAATGAATAATAAGAGGTCCAACTACTCTATACAATTAGGGTATAATGAAAGTAGTAGTGAAGGATTGTAGATTGCCCTATAATTGTAGAATAGATTGCCTGATGTCTGATGAATCTTGGATTAATATACCTACACCCTATAATTTCTAAAGTGGACCCGAGGTAGGTGGATAAGGAAATGACTCTTCAATATATGGAAGGTGATAAGGACATGGTGTAGGTGTGTCCATATCACTAATATAGTCATATGTTACAAAATAGAGTCCTTAGTCTCAAAAATGTGCTCATGCTCAAAAGTGTCATCAAGTATACATGAGTTCAATGAATAAGAATGACATGGAACATTCACTGAAGGAATGTATATGGGATGTTAAAATCACGTCTCAATAACTCTCAAAATTTAATAAGAGAGTATATATGAGTCACATGGATCCATAGTTTGAATATTCATAAGAAAAGAAGAGTCATCAATGATCTCATAAGGTGTAATCTCATTGTAAATAATAGAATCTTATGTAGTGATAATTTGTGATGGCTCTAGATGAGAAACATCATGCATAAGAGTGAAATTATAATGTGTAATGGGACAATATATTAGTGTAGGTTTTTATTATTCCTTATTTTTTAATTAGGGAAATTGTATTTCTTGTGCATACATGGAGTTTTCCTACATTTGTGGGATAGGCTAGCTTATGTGGAGGTGTGTGTCATAGATGTCATAAGAATTTCATAAGTAACTCCCTTGATGTGAGTTACTTCTCTATTATTAGCACCTTGTCACCACCTTTCATGGAGCAGTTACAGTCTATTCTTGGGGTGCCTTGTCTACCTTTTGTGGAGGAGTTACTTACGTACTCTCCTATATGTATTCCTCACTTTGGCCATCTCATGTTAATCAGATTTTGGTTTTCTCCATTTTGTATTGTGTAATTTATCTTCTTGTGTTATTTTAAAATTGCTTTAGCATCTATGTAGTGTGCACTTGCTTCAACTCATGTGATCACATCTCCATTGCACTCGCATTATCTAGATTTTGGCAACAACTTTGATACAATAAAGGTCTGGAAGAATCTCATCCTATCATGGTGGCTCAATAAAAGGAAGAGTATTTTCCATAATTATTGTGTCATCACATGAAATAAAAGTAGTAAGAGAGATTAAAATAGTCTCTAAAGAGAAAATAGGAAGTGGAGGATGAGGTGTTATGTGAATCTAGTGGGATATCTAAAAAGAGATTGTAGGATGATCGAAATAGTGTAGGGACACTTTGTATGCTCCACATAGAAATGAAGATTCATGAAAACATGTAACATTAGGGTCACAATAACCTTGCCACAAGTGTTATCCCATTTACCAAACTAAACATGATTAATGGGAGCAAGAATCTGTCCATATAGAAATGGAATATGATTTGTGCATATGAGCAAGTATTCCATATAAGAATCCAAAGAAGAATAGTTGGTATTCCTAAGAAGAACCACATGTATAAAATTAACTCTCCTCATCTAGAATCTCTAAAATGGAGTCATCATGAATAAGAGAAAACATTAAGGAAGTCTAAGACTACACAAAAAAAGTCTTCAAAGATGCTAGAGTTATGCATGCTTAATAGTGGGACAATAGGCATAGATGAGAATGCATCCATATGAGCAACCAGTGTAGGAATAAATAAAAATATATACTCTTATAATAGTATGTCAAGAAAAGTTAAAAATATATCTAAATATGAGCAATAAGTGCAGAAGATACAATGCATAAAGTAATAGGGCCCATAATATAGATACCACCCCCCACCCCCCCGAAGAAAAAAATTAAAAATTAAAAAATTAAAAAATGGGAATTTATAAATTTAGTGAATTTTAAAATGTAAATAGGACCAATTCATGGGAAATTAGAAAACATAAAATTTTGAAAAATATGGCATTCAATTTTGAGCTATTGATAAAAGGTTATTATGCAATTGATTTCCTATAAATGATGTCTATTTAATAAAAAATTAAACTAAAAGTTTAAAGGTTCAAAGTGTTTAAATACTAAAAATGCCTCATAACCACTCTTTGGAATTGGAATGGAACCTTGGTCCTCCTTAAGTCAACCAAAGTTCAAAAACACCTTGCCCATACACCCCTATGTGAAATTTATTGAAAAAGGCTTATTTGAAGGGGTTTTAATTAAAAAAAATTAAGCTATTTTAAAAAATAATAATTAAAAATATCTAATTTAATAAAATTAATTTAGGGTAGATATTAAGTTTTATACTAATATCAAAGGAATGAAAATAAGTTATACAGGGCACCACCATGGAGTGGATAACTTAGAGAGAAGCTCAGCTTAAAGAATGACATAGTGATTTAGTAGTCTAACACCATTTCCATTAGAGAGAGGAAGCTCATTGGAGATATGCATAAGTTTAAATGGAAGAAATGATCAATGCTAGTTATGGATTACAACAAGAAGGATATTTATGTAGAAAATAGATTTCTCTTATTCTAATTACAACCTCTCATTACATAAGTTCAACTCCTCATGCCACATCTCAGTAAGGAAACAAACTAGAGGGGTTGAGTGGATTCTTTAGTGGTATGAGTAAAGAATTAGAACACATGAATAGTTTTGAGTGTGTTTTGTATGGAGGCATGACACACAGGCCCATGTGAATTTGGAGGGTGTGAACATCAAACAACCTCAAAGGTGATAATGACACCACCTTCAATCATAATACATGTAGGTTAAACTAGGAGGGATGGAAATATGAATCAAACCTAGCAAATAGTGATGATTTATTTGTAATATTATATTAGAATAATGTAAAATAGTATCCTTCATGTGATTTTTGTGGGTATAATCTAGTTACTCAGCCACCCAAGTCAGCCATGTAGAGCTTTGATAATTGTGTATAGTCTAATCAGTGAAGTAATCAACGTTGTAATGTCTTGGGATCACCCAAAAATCCACTAAGATAAGGTCCAACAATAAACATATGACTTTACCAAAATGTCTACCCAACACCTCAAGTCCAATTAAGACCAATTTTCATAGGATTTCTGAAGATAAAACCTTAGATCTATACAAATATATTGAAAAAATAAAAATTATAACACATACCTATTAGAGAACACTAAAAAAACATAAAGAATATACTATTTGTTTTTAGTTTTGACACATTTTTTGTATGGATTTTTCATGAGCATTCATGAAAATCCATCCAAAACCATAGAAAATGACAAATAAAATTTGGAAAATAGTAATGTGATCATGCAATAACCTTAGCAAGGATCTAAAATGGTAGAAAATTTTATTAATATAGATCTAATACCATATAGGAGTCATCTAAAATCTATAATTTGCCATTAATGTACAAAACCCAAGGTAGTAGGTGAGAGCCAAAGGTTGCACACACAAAAAGAAAAGGCATAAATGATTAAATTCGTATTTTAAATAGCTCACAAAAGAGAGGTACAAAAAGGAGTAAATGTGTAACTCACACATTAAAAGTGGTGGAGGTCACATGATAAGTGTTGGTGGTAAAAATATTCATATACCCAAAATAGTTGATCTAGGGTGACTCCCATGTGGAATGTAACTCTTCCATTACAAGTGTACACCTAAGTAAGATGATAGAACAAATATTAAGGTAAAATTAAAATAGAAAAACCTAGATTAACATGAATGAGGGTTGATATTTTATATATACCAATCCCTTTTGAAAATATATTGAACTAAAGCACTTGGGCTGACCCTTGAGATACTTTTCATTTGAATGTTGAATGAATTTTGAGTATTGAACACTTTTTAGGGAAGTTGGACATTTCTATCAATGTAAGTGTTTGTCTCACATGTAAGTGTCTAGGAAGTTATAAAATAGGTACAGGTCCAGAACTAGTAGTGAAGGATAATGATTAGGTTTAGATCATTTTGCATAGCATAGAAGACTTGGTTAGCTGAATAACAATAGTCTAACTAACATATAGTAAATTAAAGAAAAAATAGATAGTGAACATAAACCTTTAACCAATAGTCAGGTTTATAACTAAAATTTAAAACCATGATGGATATTTTCCAAGTGTACAAGACTAAATTACTACATAAATTATATTATAGAATATACATATGTAAAGGTGACCAAAAAAATCTCAAGCATGCCCAAAAAAAGTTCAAAAATTAAAATGTGCACAAAATAAATAAAATAGATGTCTGGCTCATTTCCATAATATTTAATCAATAGTCAATACTAATTATAAATGGTTTAAAATAATTGAGGCCTAAAAGGACTATGATATGAAATAAAGGGATATATATATATATATATATATATATATCTTTGTAATATGATAAATCAAACAAAATATGAGAGTAAAAATGTGTCACACAACCAAGAATAATTAGGAATATAATCTAAATACCAAAATAAATGTGCCACTAAATTCATAGTTTATAGTGTTAGATATATAAATGTAAATTTGCCTAGAGTCATTTTGAAATAAGTCTTGTACCAAATTTGGTTATCTACATTCACCCCCACACTTAATCTATAATTTTAATGTAATTATGAATACATGATAAATGGAATAATAAAATACATACCTCCATTAGTGATGATGAATTTAGACTTGTTTGTTCTAATTTTTCTATTGGAATCCTAGATTCCGCTCTAGCTGTGTAAAGGATTATTTAGGTCCTCTACTCAAATCTAGTCCAACAAGGGAATGAAACTAGGCTATGGGTCACCTAATATTGGGTCAAAACTCTTTGATTATTAATGAGGCTAGCTCCTCTGATGTATCACTTAGCTCATTTCCACTTAAACCTAATAATTACTAGGGAAAAGGGAGAAAAAGATGTCTAAAATGGAAATCTAAGATATTGTTGGTGATACACATAAAATGATTGTTCAACCAATCTAATTAAACCTATAAAACACCAATGGGAAAAAAATGATTTGATCTACAAATCCAATTGTCTATTTTACATCAGTATTTCATGCAGAGTTTTACCAAATGATCAAAACCTAAGTGAAGTGATGGAGAGGCCTGATTCAAAGAACTAACCAGTCAATGTATCCACATGTTGGCTTTGATCAAATGACATTAAAAACTAAACATGACCTGCATAATAAGATGAACTAGTAACTAGGTGAGATAAGGACTTGACAAGGGAGATATTTCTACCACATATGAAAATCAATTGAGATGGACACACTATAATAAAATAATAAAATCTAAAATAGTGGATGATTATTTAGTCGCACTAAGTCTACAAATCCATGGATGGTTTGATGTTTCAGCCCACCTTCATGTAGATGTGCTCTATTTTCATCTTAAGAGGTTAAAAAGCTCAATCTTGGTAGAGTCTAGTCATTCCCAAGAGAAAGATCCATTTTAAGGATTAGAAGCCTAGATATAGTAGAATGGGAATGAGAGGGATGGGGAACATGCATGAGAGAATGGAGGAGTCATTAATGATCAATAAATGTGGTGGTAGTTCATTGATTGATTTATATATGCATTACTTCTTCCAATTAGGACTAATCCTTTATCAATAAGGTAACCTTAATTGTTTCTAATGATCATCAATATCCTCTCATTGGTTGAGGGATCTATTAGAAGACAAGGGTTTGTTTTGCATGATGAGTCATGACTAAGTCTATTATAGAAAGATCTTTATGGTTCTAAACAAAATCAATGCTCCAATTACTTATCCAACCACCAACTCTTTTTGTTTTGATCCTCCATGCCATCTCTACTTGCTTCATACTATAAGGACAAATTCCTCATACCCTTGGGCCTAATAGATCCATCACCATGTATTATTTTAGTAGTTATTTATCATATCTACGATCATATCAAAAGATGAGACACTCTTTCATTAATCACATATATACTCCATTTTAATATCTGAGCATAGGTCTCTTATATAAATTGAAAACCAATCTCTTTTATTGTTTTTCCTATAGTTACCCTATCTATGAAAATCTTATAGGGCACATAGATTTGTTATTGATCCCTATTCAATAGCTAGCTACTTTTTTATCTTTATTAGGCCTAGAAAGACCTATTTTTGCCTCTAAATCTTGTCGAATCCAAGGGCTCATTATATACATGGATCCATATTTAAAGATCAAAAAACATAGTAATGTAATCATACTACACCCCCAAGGGATGGGCCTTATATGTTCCAAATATTTGAACTAGAGATTCATTGTCTCGAAACCTTATTTTTGACAACCCCTGACTATATAACTATGCATTATGCTTAAGGATACTTGAATGAGATTTAATGGTGACATATGACTTTGAAGCCTTTACTTTCACTTAACCTAAGTTGAATTTGACCTCTACTTGAAAACTATTGGCTTTGACTTTCAATTTCAACTATCAATCTTGTCTAGGATTCAACATTTAATCTCAACCATCGATCTTGATCTGAGCTCCTTGACTTTTTGACCTTGATCACACTGTTATATCTATTTTATATGAATGGATGTGAGCCATAGATATTCTACCAATTTAACATGGTTGATACACTTATTACCCATGCATTTGTCTTCAAGAATCTCTAACTATTTGATCCATCGCTTGTCACTGATCCACCTTTGCAGGATGAATACACACCATTGATCTGTTTAGGCCCACTAATTTTATCAGTTGATGAACACTATTATATCTTTCATCAGGCACCTAGGATATTAACACTTTTAGTTCTATGTTCATGTTAAAATTTCAACGTGATGCTCACCATTGATCTTTGGTGCATGATCAAATATGTGTTTATAGATATTTAGGGCCCACTAACATTTGTTAGACCATCACTTACCATTAAAATTGATCTTAGATCTATAGATTTGGACACTTTTTAGCTCCATGTTTAGCCTAGTAACATTTCAATTTAAATGGCTATTTTTCATAGCTTAAACTTGACATACACACACCCATTTCAATCTGTAAGTCTAACTTTAAAGGCTTATATTTTGAGATAACAAGCTCATCAAGATACCAAATCTATAGAGCATGATCTAGACATGAATAAATTCATGTCCATGCATTTATTTTGGCATAAGAGGATTTCTAAGTGAACTAATAAAATGTACAATTAAACTAACCATTCCATTTCTACATGACATCCTGATGATGGTCTAGCTCTTCAATGCTTATGGAATAACTTTCAAGGTTCAAAATGAGTTTATGAGACCTATGAAACCTGATTTATGTCCATGAAGGTCATGATTACTATGAGAAACTTTCTAAACCCTATGTTTTGTAATCTTAGACCTATTGTCATGTCATTTGATCATCATCAATAGAAACTTTGCTTAGCTAAGCTATCTAGGTAGAAGCTTTATATGTAGGCCAAATTTGGCCAACATATTTGGTGACTCATAGGGAAGCATGCCTACTATGATTGAGAACCTAGACTATTTCCCTTTTTTTATATATGGGGTAAGAAGTCACAAATATTTTCTCTTAGATGATATGAAATGATACAAGTCTACCCCTATAGATAAATTCCTCTTGAAACAATAATGACAAAAAGAAATAAAACAAAAAAGGTACTCAAGGCACTTATTGAAAGTAAATAATAGAACATAAAGGAAATGTGAATAAGGAACTTAGAGACAAACATAAAACATGCCTACCCTAAATTAACCAAATAAAATGGAATCTATAGAAAACCATTGATTGGTTGTACAAAACACCCTTTCTCACTAATCTAATATGATTTACATGCTTGTGTGAATCCAATAAAAGATGGAGAAGTGGATATTTAACATATTGGTCATATTCTTCTCTAAGTTTAAGAACAAAAACAAACTTACCTACCTAATCAAATTATTGGTCATATAAGCATCTTGGATGGGGTATACAAGCTAATCTCATTCTTTTCAATACTCAACTTTGTACTCTAAATTAAGAACAATAAGTCATGGCTACTCCTTGTCATATCCCAACTAAGCTAATTACCTGATAGGAAATCCTTTTATAAATATAAACATTGATAAATTAGATTTTAACTCATTATTTCACTTTGTTGCTCCATCACCATGCTCCTCAGGCATAATTAGATCATAGTCTCCTTAGAGAGGAACATAACATGCTCCCAAAATATCAAACAAGTCCTCCAACTCCATTCCACTTGATGGTGTATACAATTTGATCTTGAGTTGATTAAGATATTATCCTTGAAGCACATGCTCATATTGAAAGCTTTGTTCACCCTCAATCTCCTCTTCCATTACATAAAGTGGTAGCTCATCAAACTGCATTACCTGAGAACTCAAGATGTCTTCTTCATCAACCTGACTCAAAATTTCATCTTGTTTTTCAACTACAAGTGATGGTTGTTTTGACCATATAAAGTCTAAAAAGACACATTTGTCTTTCTTAAGGTCTTATTTATCTTCTTTTAGATCCAAACCCATAGGGTTACCCTCATTTGGAAACTCATCTTGAAGTGATTCAACCTCTGGTTCTTGGTTTTAATCCTCTTCTTCATCCATGTAGAATGGACCTTTATTAGTCCATTCAATGTCTACTCTATTTTCAATTTGAGGATTGTCCTCATTAGGATCTAGTTCATTAGTTTCAAATCCATGTTGATAAGGCTAGTGTAAACTTGATTCTTCTCTTTTTGAATGAAGTATACTACCTATCATGATCTCCTCATCATAAACACTTGCATTTTACTCTTTAGGCTCACCTATAATTTAAAGCTCCTCCTTTATTTTTTGTAAAATAGGTTCTTTCTCCAAGAGGGAGATGGTGGGAGGGTGAATAAGTTTACCTTGCTTGTAGTTTAGGAGGGTCTCTTCTCAACTAGGGACTTTGAAGGATCTTTTAGGTGGCTCTTGAACTGGTACCTCCTTCTTTTATATGCCTTCTGTAACTAATTTATATGAGAGGAATGTGTAAGTCATAACAACCTCTTCTTTATTTTGACCCTCTTCCTCCTTCCTCATATTTACCTTCAATTCTTTGATTTGTCTATCTATATTCTCTTAGAAAAATCTTTTTTTAAATGTAATTAGTGACCTCATAGGGAACACAAGAGGGATGGTATGAGGTAAAAGAGGATTCTTGATGAAGATAAGTGGAATATTGGATCTCAATAATAAGATGATCCATAATATTCTACTTCTTCCTTTGAAGGCTCTCTTGGATTGAATTCCAATAAGGGAAGGTTTGAGGAACACATGAAGAACATGGGACACTTGGAATGGAATTTTGGGGAAGAATGGGTGGAATATATAGGGCCTGAGGTGGTGTCTATGAAGACACATAACGTTGATGGATTTAAAACTACTATTTTTCAAGGATTTTTAGCTTATCCTCAATTTTTTTAATGTAACCAATTAGATTCATCATCTCACTTGAAATGGTTTTCTACTTTACCCTCTCAATAGGTGCCCATTCTTCCTTCATTAATTTTAATACATCTCTTATGCCATGAATAATGTTATTATTGATATATTGACCATATCCCCTCTATTTATTAAGGTCTATGATGTAATTTTCATAGCTTGAGAGAATTTACCTCCAACATGAAATGGATTAGTTTGAGGAGTAACTAGGATTTTGAGTTTGAGAAGGATGATGCACTAAATATTGAGAACCATTTGGGGTGAATCCATAGACATTAATGATTTGATATTAGGGATTCCAAGGCATATAATAATCATATTAATAAAAAGAGTGATGATACATATCAAATGATGGTGATTAGGCACCTGAGCTGCTTACAACTAGAAGCTTTGATTTGGAGTTACCATTGGTGTTAAATTGATTGCTTCTAAAAGCTTATTAGAGGAAAGACACACCAAAAATATTTCCACTCTTTTGGATCTTGGTCACACTAGGCATGCGAAAAAAATTATAGGATTATATTACACCATAGATACGTAAAGGATTGTGCAGGTCCTCTACTCAAATCTAGTTCAATATGGGAATGACCCTAGGCTATGGGTAACCTAATCTTGGGTTAGACCTATATAATTTTTAATGAGTCTATCTCCTCTAATGTATCACTTAGCTCATTTCAATTAAACCTATTAATTATTGGGCAAAATGGAGAGAAAGATGATTTGAAGGGATACACCTAAAAAGATTGTCAATACATTCTACCTAAACTTATAAAACACTAATCGGACAAAATAATGATTGGATATACAACACTAAATGTTTATTATGCATCAATATTTCATACAAAGGTTTACCAAATGATTAAAACCTAAGGGAAGTGATAGAGAGGATTGATTCAAGGTACTAACTAGTCAATGTATCCACATGTTGGCTTTGATCAATTTACATTAAACACTAAACATGGCCTACATAACAAGATGAACTAGTAACTACGTGAGATCAATAGTTGACAAGGGAGATATTTATACCACATATGCAAATCAACTAACATGGACACACTATACCAAAATAATGAAATTTGAAATAGTCTTCTATTCATCTTAAGAGGTTACAAAGCTCAATATTGGTAGAGTCTAGTCATGCCCAAGAGAGGGATCGATCTTAAGGCTTAAAATCCTATATATATTAGAATGGGAATGAGAGAGGTGGGGAACATGAATGGGATAATGGAAAAATAATCATTAATGATCAATAAATGTGGTTATAATTCATGGATTGATTTATATATGCATGCCTTCTTCTAAATAGGATTAATCCTTTATCAATAATATAACCTTCATTTGATCTAATAGTCTTCAATATTTTCTCATTATCTGAGGGATCCACTAGAAGACAAGGTTTTATTGTGTGTTGAGTGATGACTAAGTCTGTTAGAGAAAGATATTTATGGTTTTGAACAGACTCAATGCTCTAACTACTTCTCCAACCACCAACTCTCCTTTTTTATCCTCCATGCCATCTCTACATGATTCATGTTATAAGGACAAAGTCCTTATACCCTTGGGCTTGATAGAGGCATCACCATGTCTAATTTTAGTGACAATTTATCAGAGATATGACCATCTCAAAAGATGAGAAACTCTTTCATTAATCACATATTTACCCCATTTCAATATCTAATCATAAGTCTCTTATATAGATTGAAAACTAATCTCCTTTATTGGTTTCCCTATAGTTACCCTATCAATGAAAAGCTTATAGGACATGTAGCCTTGTTATTAATCCCTATCTAACAACTAGCTACCCATTTTTGATCTCTATTAGGCATAAAAAGACATATTTTTGCCTCTATATCTTATGGAAGTTGAGGGCTCATTGTATGCATGGATCCTTGTTTAAAGAGAAGAAATCATATTCATGAAACAATACTTCACTCCCAAAGGATGGACTCTGTATGTTCTAAATCTTCAAACCATAGGTTCATGGTGTTGAAACCTTATTGTTGACAACCCATGACTATATAACTACATCATATGTTTAAGGATTGTTGATTAATATTTAATGGTGACATATTCCTTTGAAGCATTTTATTTCATTTGATCTGAGTCAAATTTAACCTCTACTTGAAAATTATTACCTTTAACTTTCAATTTCAACCATCAATCTTGATCTGGGCCTTAACTTTTAATCTTGACCATCAATCTTGATCTAGGATCCTTAACTTTTTGACCTCACTTGCGTACTTGGATCTCTTCTATATGAATGGATATGAGTCATATATGTTTTGATAGTTTAACATATTTGAGAGACTTGTCACCCATGTATTTATATCTGAGATTAGTTGACCATTTGACCCATCACTCATCATTAATCTACCTTTACACAATGAAATATGCACCATCAATCTATTTGGGTCCATTGGTCATGTTAGTCTATGCACATCATTAGATATTTGATTGAGCACCTGAGATATTTAAACTTTTTAGTTCTACATTCACGCTGAGCTTTTGACTTGATGCTCATCATTTATCTATGGTGTATGATAAAATATACACCATTAGATGTTTGGCACCCACTAAAATCTATTAGATCACTTCTCATCATTAGATTTGATCTTAGCTCTTGATATTTATACACTTATCAAATCCATTTTTAACCTAAGAACATTTTAATTTAAATGGCTATTTTTCAGAGCTTAAACTTGATGTTTGTGCACCCATTTCGCTCTACAAGTCTAACTTTAAAGGCTTATATCTTGAGGTCTAAAGTTCATCAAGATAAAAAATTTACAGAGAATGATTTAGACATGAATAAATTAAATTCCATACATTTATTTTTTCCTAAAAATCTTTTAAAGTGCATTTATAAAATGCACAATCAAGCTAACTAGTCTATTTTTGTATGACATCCTGATGATGGTCTGGCTCATCAATGCTTATGTAAGACCTTTAAAGACTCAAAATGAGTTTTAAAGAAAATTTAAACCTAATTTATGTCTATTAAGGTCATGATAATTATAATAAACCTATTTAATCCTTTCTTTTTTAATTTTGGACCTATTTCCATGTTATTTGATCATAATTCAATCAGGAACTCTACTTAGCTAAGCTATCCAATTAGAAGCTTTTTATATGGGCCAAATTTGGCTAATAGTTCCAAGATGTCTAAGTGTTCCTATAAAACATGATGTATGTTATTATATTGATTTATACTAATATAAATAAGTATATATATAATCATAATATATTTAAATAATAACTACATATTTATATACTTGATATGATGTGGCTCATGGAGTGTGTTATTATTGTGAGGATAGGAGGTGTTGAAGATCAATGGTTGACCTAATCACTATAGAGAGTAAGAGGTAAACTTTAATAATGTTCACTTCCTAGATAAGGAAATGGACTAGTATCCAAGTAGTTAGTTGAATATTATTTCCAAGGTAAAAAATGGTAACCAAAACTTAACTTAAGAAATAATGTGTTAAGGCTTGTAAAACTCAATACATTACCAACAGTTAATAAAACATTGTACATGTCTTATATATTCAATTTATATAGTTTATATCAAGTTAAATTAATGCATGATAAAAAGGGAATAAACAATTTTCATGACCCTTTCAGGATCTCAAATTGAATTCTATAGTTTCACTCAAGTTATCTCAAGTTTTCTTAATATAGAATAAAATGCATGATTGAAATATAATGAGAAAATTTCACGACCCTATTATGATATAAATTAAAATAAGAGTGAAGTGGAACAACAACCATTTATAATTAAATTACACTTGTAAACTATACTATTATGTATGTGCATGAACTAATAACATGCCCCATGAATATAAATGTGTGTATATGTGTATGAATAAATATAATGTGTTTTTGTGATTTTTAACTATATAAATGTTGTGTTTATACTCTATAAAAAATGATATTTGTATGGTTCATACCTATCTGTTATCTTTAGGTCAATTTTATTAGGTTGGATTAGTATCAACATTTGATACTAACTTGTAGTGTTGGTATCGATCCTACACACAAAAAAATCTTGTTTTCTTCTAGGATGATTCACTTGTGAATATATTAATATTTCTACATTAAATCAAATTTTGGATATTTTGAATCACCCTCAGTGATAAAAACCCTAGTTATTTACAAGTAATATATATCAAATGTAAATTTTTGGTGAAAGGATTGAGTTGGAGTGACCTTGGTCAAACCATTGACTTATTAAGTGCTACTCTACATTACTAATAATAGGACAAAGAATAAAAATAAAATTTAATTTTATCATTAATATGTATGTGTCTATTTATGGATTAAAGTGTAGATTATTATTCTCATATAGATGTAAATTAACCTTTGTAAACTTTAGATTCATCTATAATAATTTTGTAAGTGCAATATGTAATATTTTCTATATCTTGATAATGAAAATTTCATTTCTAAAAATACATTATAATGAATTTGTATATAAAAAATCGTCTAACTTTTAATTAAGTACCTAATGGCATGTAAATCTGACCAAAATAAACTCAAACATGCCCAAAAATGGTTACAAAGTGAAACGTGCTCAATAGAAATAAAAAATATGCATGGGTAATTTCCATCATTTTTATTTACCATACAATCAATAGTGATCATGAATGGTAGAATTGATCTTAAACCTAAAAAGAATCTATAATAAAATAAATGGCTAAATATCTTTGTAATATGGTAAATAAAGCTGAATAAGATAAGAAAAAGGTGTCACATAGCCAAATAGAAATTTTAAGATAATTGAAAGAAAAATGTATATGTATTGTTAATTACTTAGTTAATATTTTGAGATATATATAAAAATACATAAAAGCATTGTGAAACAAGGGTTATACCAAATCTAGGTATCTACATTCCTATCATTCTATTCTTATCTTCATTACTAAAGTGGAAACTATGATTTGAATTTTTTAATAGTTTTATAGACTCATTATTGATCAAACATTGTGTGATGATATTTATTTAATGGTATGAATGTATATTTAAATTTTTTGATAGATTTTATGTGCAACCTAATTTTTACATAGGGGTAATTTTAATGATGTGTGTATTTTGAATGATTTTGAAAAGTGATCCAAAAATTAAATGGTGAAGTTCCTTATATCTTGATAGTAGTTTATTTATATTTTTGAGTGACTCTATAAAAGATTTCATGTAAATTCTCATGTGGCTCATTAATTGCATGAGTGTGTAGATTAAATAGTGAAAGTTTATTATTTTAACTAGGACTCAATGCATATAGTGTGTTATTATATTATTATTGTTTTTACTTAATTCAAAAAGTGTGACATGCATTGCTATATTAGTTAATACACATATCCTCTCTATTTTAACTTGTATTAAAATAATTTTTGTTATATGTATGTGTGTGTGTGTGTGTGTGTGTGTGTGTGTGTGTGTGTGTGTGTGTGTGTGTGTGTGTGTGTGTGTGTGTGTGTGTGTGTGTGTGTGTGTGTGTGTGTGTGTGTGTGTGTGTGTGTGCACGTACACACACACACACACACACACACACACACACACACACACACACACACACACATAATGTAAATTGAATGTTGGATTAATTTTAAATATAAATTTTTAATCACATAGAAGTGGTATTTGAGTGCTAACAATGGTACTTGAGACTACGTATACCTTGATTATCCCTGGGCCTATCCTAACACATAATTTCACACTTATCTAGCCTTTGTATGGGCCATGGGAATCCCTAATCATCCCTAAAGTAGTTATAGAAACTCAATATTTTATCCTAGCCCTTTATGCCTAATGATAAGCCACTTGGACACTAGCACCATAATAGGGATAGTAACACCACATGGGGTTAGTGTCCCAATAATGGTGATAATGTCCTTTCCCTCCCTCTCTTTCCCTCCCTCTATCACAAAAAAATATCTTTTCAAATATAAAACATCTTAAGGTCAACCTAGTCCTATTTTAACACCCTCACAAGCATAATAATAGTATAAATACATGACTTTTATCACTCTAACTAGTAGATAGAAATTAGAATCAAATTACATATGCAAACCTGTAAAAAGTGGTGCATAATTAAGGTTATGAATCTATATTTTAGCCTAATTCTACATACTAAGATCTAAAACATTCCTAAGTTCAAATTACCAAAATTTGTAATCTTAAGCACATTCAAATCACTCAAGTTAACTATCATACTAGCTTCACTTGCACTTTCACTAGAAATTATATGGGGAGAACTAAATTGGGCTTAATACCTCTTTGAATTAATAATATATTGACAAATCTCATCACAACAGGGTGTTGAGGATGCCCAACCTTCCCCACTAACAAACACACTTTTAAGCTTGTATTGACTAGAAGCCAAAATAACATGGAAGATTAGGGTTTTCTCATAATTTTAGTCAAAATACGAAATATATAAGGTTTTATAACTCATTCATGTAATAATAAACCTCAAAAATCCATACATAGGTGCACCTAGAAGCTTAGGACAGTCCTGCATAGAGGACACTACCATCAAAATAGGGACACTAACACCACATATCTAATAATGGTGATATTATCTAATTAGGATAATATTATTTAGGACTGGTTCTTATATTAGGATCCTATTTTCAATACTTAGACTAGTTTATACCTCAGTTTCTAGCCTTTAGATCATCTATCTCAGTCATTTTCTAACTAAGTTATTACTTGCATTATTAATTGTTATTTATAGAAAGGTAAAAATTAGTCAAATATGTAACAAATAAATGGATTTATTTATTGAATATTATTACCCCTATTTTTTATAATAAACTCATTAACAAACATAAGATCTATACTTACTAAGTCCCAAAAGGTTAAAACATTTGGTGAATCTGACTTACTTCAAATAATGCACAAACTATAACCCCAAATAACCCTAGGGTTTATGTTTCCAGCCTTTTAAGATCCACACTAAAATTTTAGATACATATATCTTATTATTTTTACTTGATATAATCATGATAATCATGAAAAAATAATTTTATTACTTTTTGTTTCAAAGTTTAATTCTTTCATTTACTTGTTTGTTTCCTTTACTTCGAAATGAACTCAAAAAATACATAAACACATGTATAGATGATGATTTATATCAATTTCAATGTATGTCATAATTCATTATATCTCTAGCATGTTTTTATTATTTTATGAAAAAAACTAATAAAAAAACCCTTACATACATAAAGGATCTATTACATAAGGTAACAACTATGTTTCAAGTTTCAATGCCATATCTTATGTATAGGAAAAAATTTCCTTCTTCTCATCATATCCATAAATATGATAGCTAATTTTCCTCTAAATAGGTCCATTCTATCATTCCTCCACAAGATAAATTATCCTATGCTATTATTACTAATTCCTATACTTAACCTATCTACACCTCTCCCCTACATGATGTGTGCCTACATTTTTAATCATAAGCAACTAGGGTTTTCCCTTGTTATACTTTAAGGGATCAAAAAATAAATATGGGAAAGATAATATAAAAATTATAAAATCAAAATCAGTTATTAAGTGAAAAATCACATTATTGGAAAATCACATTACATGTACATAGTCTTTATAATACGCTAGTATACACCATGTATATGCATCTACACCTAGCAAAGTTATACCTAGCATTCTTTCATATCTAAATCATAAAGTAAAACATAATCAATCTTTCATGAGAAATAAAAAAATCTTGTAAGGGTCCGATTAGTGGTTAATTGAGATACTAAGGGAAATGATTAAAGCTAAGCTGATCAACCTACCTGTTCTACACCCAGTGAGGAGATGAATACATTATTGTGCATATCATAGAATGCATAGAAACCACATTGATTCATGTTTAGAATTGAAAATGAAAATACAAAATATAATGGATATAGATGACTCAAATAGTGACGCATCATCCAAACAACATAGAATGGTAAATGTACAAATTTAAGAAGGGTCAACTTTAAAAAAAAGTACAAAAGTGGTTACCAAAGCATAACTTAGAATTAAAAAAGGTTCACAAAGCATAATCAAAACAAGAAATAGTACAAAAAGAAAAGGAAAATCAAGTAAGGCATGAAAATATACCTATTCAAAATGAGTATCAAATTTCAAATTACTATGGTTTTGGTCAAAAATATCTACAATAGTTTTATTATCATGGTTAAGGTTTGGGCAAAAAAGCCTAAAGCATCCCTACTCCTATTTTAGCATTTGATAATATTGGTCAACAATGCTTGATATTTATTGAACATCCTAAATTAAATAATTCATAGTTAAATTTTATTAAGGCAAAATATCTAGGTACATAGAAAATGTTATAGAAAGAGAAAGAACTTCAGTTGCAAAGTCAAAATCATGCTAAGCAAACAAGCATTATCAAAAAAATCATTCTAGAAAAAGAGCTTCTAAAGAATCATATGCCTATAATAAGCACATTTTCAAAGGGAAAAATCAATATCAATATCCCAAAGCACAATTTAGAAAGGTCAATTCCATAGTATGAGGAAATTCCCTCTAGTATTTCAAGTTATTATTATTTTTATTATTATTATTATTATTATTATTATTATTATTATTATTATTATTATTATTATTATTATTATTTCAATAATGACCAGTACCCAGATTCAAACTATAACACCATTCAACTACAACATATAAATCACACTACATGAGATATTAACATGATTATTTTTGACATAGGCCACATTTATAGTGAGTCTCCCATGATACTCATTTGTTAGTATTGTTCCACCCTACTTGTACATACTTCCTTCTCTCTTGCTCTTTGTATATATTTTCATTTTCAAGTTGCTTTAGATAGATTATATCTAGAAAATAAAAAATAATATAATATTTAAATAACCACAAAAACATTCAAATATTTGATTATAAAACATAAAATTATAGTTTATATGCAATTTAATATTTAAATTTCTTATATTTACTAGATGCTACATATGTTATCTATCTTATTATAGTCAATTTTATCATACATACATTCTTCACTTGTTCTTGTTGAGTGTTTAAGATTGCCACAAGACTCAGGTCCACTACACCAATCTAGATTTGTTATTATCTACCCACTATGGGAATATACACTTATATAGTAGTTATTCATTAGGCACATTCACCCATTTTGTGGGACCCTATGCACAACTTCAATTACCAATTAGATATTTCTATATTCTACTTCATAGATTTAGAATTGTTATATCTTAATATTGATCATGCTATACTTACTCATATTTTTTTACTAGTTATTACTAATTTAAACTCATCATATGTACCTCTTGGATCTTACATAGATTTTTATTAAATGTTCATGCATACTTTAATTTCTCATTTTCCTTGTTTATATTTTATTATATCTCTATGCTTATTCTATTTTAGGGTATTTAAATATGACATTGCTTTTTGGCTCTATGCCATTTATTTTCATAGTGTGTATGCATTGGGAGATGTGCCCATGTCATTATGTGTACCTTTATAATTGTGTATGTGAACATTTAAACATGTCCTTATATTTGTATCTAATCCAAATTGATTTTTACTTGCTTATGTGTATATTTGAACATATCCTTGTATGTATTTTCTCCTAAGATTTAGTGACATGTGACCATGTCTCTTGTATTGCATCCCCTTATCCTAATTTGTGTACCTCATGTGTGTTGTATGTATGCTTTAATGTATTTTTCATAACCATGACACTTATATTTTTCTTATTACACACTCTAGTTTTAGATGCCATGAGGGACCTCATAAATCTCACCTTCTTACTTGTGTGTCATGATGAACATCTTTCCCCATCCCCCTTTGTAGCTCCTTAGCTATTACTCATATTTGCTATTACATACATTTTTATATACATCTTGGTAACCTTAGAAATGTTAGACATGACATACATCACACATTACAAACTTATGCTCAAATTATCTTACATTTTGATTTTATGTATGCACACTATATTGGATTATTATATAGATATCATATGTGCTTTGAGTAACAAACATCTTGCAAATCTTTTACTTTTGAGAATAATATTTACATAGGTTTAAAAATTCCCCTAAAAAGAGGGGGAATTCATTAGGGTTTGTCACATAGATTAGGCTACTAGAGTGAACTCAAAATACATTTTTTAGCACAAAGGCTTAGATTATAGAAATTAGATTTAGGTAAACATAGTGGGAAAATAATGACATAAAGATCAACATAGTTACACCAAAATCAAATAAGGACATTATCCCACAAATTGATACATGAGTACCACATGGAACTATTATCTAATATATGGTGCTACTATTTAGTAACCTTCATTATATAAAAACCTAGATTGGATAGAAAAGTATAATAGGTACAATATAGGTTTACATAGGTTCAATTATAGTTTATAAATTTTGGTCAAATTCATACTAGTTTAGCTCATATTCATACCAGTTTACTCGAATTGGGGGTATCATGTGTGGTATAAAAAATTTTGTATTTAGTTTAGACACCCATATATAGATTATTATAAATCAATCTAGAATCTATATGCTCATATATCAGATTTAGGGGCATGTGCACAACACATTATTTTTGTATGCTCACTTACACACTAGTTGACTAGATAGAATGAAAAAGTCCATGTCATTCTCTACATTGTATACATAAAACATCATATTATAGGTTACACATGAGTTTAATGCCTTACTCCATCTATAGTGGTTGCCATTATCAAGTAGTTTAGAGTCACCTAATATACCTGAGTGGCTATAGAGTTGACATTATCGATTAGAAATTTATGTTACATCATGTAGTTTTAGTTTTAGATATATCTAATACACATGGGTAGACAATAATGGATTCATATACTAATTGAGATATTCATCCACATATATGAGAGGGTTGGAGATACCATCTATCCAATCTAAGCCATTCATAATTCATGATCCACCATGTAGGGGTGGGCAATGATGGAGTCAAAAATGGATTGAGATATTGAGCCACCCATACATGAAGATTAAGTAAGCCATCAACTCAATCCAATATATTCACCAATTTATCATTATATACATGAACACACATAGGTTTTAACCAATTTTATGCATTGGCTCATGTACCTAAAGAAGTGTATTTATTCCTTTCCTCCATCCTATCTCTTTACTCAATTTTACTTCTTTACTTAATTTTGTCTTTGATTTTAATATCTCTTAAGTAAGGATAAATTTATGAATGTTTCACTTTCAAGACACACATTATAGCATGATTCATATAATCATACCAAACCTCACAGACTTAACCTCTTAGGTAAGTCTAGGTACACTTCTTTTTCCTTTATCCTAGTCATTTTAGTTTGATGTATTTCTAAAATAAAGTGAGCTCAAATGTAATCACCTAAAAGTGGTATTTTAGTAATAATAATGATATTTGATACTAATTATCCCTAGTTTATCCCTAGTCCTATCCTAGATCTTAGTTTCACATTTATCTAGCTTTTGTGTAGGCCATAGGAGTCCCTAGTTATCCCTAATGTAGTCCCAAACCCTCATTATTACATCATGGACCTTTATGCCATGTGCTATACCACTTGGAAACTAAAAACATAATAGGGATAGTAGTGCCACATGCTTATAGTGTCCCAATAATAATGTTAATGTCTTTTCTTTACCTTTTTCACAAATAGACATCTTTTCAAATCAAAAAACCTCCTAGGGTCGGCCTAGACCTATTTTAGCACCCACAAAAGCAAAAAAATATTATAAATACATGAAATTTAGCCCTTTAACTACTAGATGGAAATCAGATGTAAAATACACACTCAAACCCATAATAAATTTTGCATAATCAAGGTTATTTATCCCTATTCTACCCTACTTACACATTCTACCATCTACAACATTTCTAATCTCAAATTACCTATATTTATAGTCTAAAGCACATTCAAATCACTCAATTAAACTATCATACTAGCTTTAGTTGCACTTAAAAAAGCACTTATGTGGGGAGAACTACATCGAGCTTGATCTCTATTTAGAGTATTGATATGTAGTCAACTCTCATCATAGTGGGGTGATGAGAATCTCCAACCTAGTCCATTAACAAACACATTTTTTAAATTTTATCAACTAGGTGCCCTAAAAACATGAAGGATTAGGGTTTACTCACAAATTTAGTTAAACTAAGGAATATATAGGGTTTCAAAACTCATGCACATAGGAATAGACCTCACAGATCCAAATGCAGGTGTAGTCTCAATTTCAAAATAGTCTTACACAAAGGACACTACCTCAAAATCAAGGACAATAAAACCACATATCCAATAATGGTGATACTATTTAACTAGGGTGATACTATCCAAGAGGTGTTATGACATCGATATCTTGTTTGTGACACTCAGACAAGTGTTTGCCTTAGTTTTTAGCTTCTAGATCATCCATCTTAGTCATTTTATAGCTAAGTTATTACTTGTACTATTTATTACTATTTTTAGAAAGGTCAAAGTTAGCCAATTATGTAATATTTTAGTGGCTATATTTATTTTATATTTTTACCCTGATTTAGTATACTCAACTCTTTAAGAAACATAGGATTTATATTTTCTAAGTCCTAAAAGGTTAAACTAAAAGTATTCCTAAAATATTAATCAAAAAAATAATTATCATAAATTTAGTTTCCAATTTCAACATATTTTGATTCTATATTTTCCAAATATAAAGGCTAACAATATCCCTATATAAAATATGTTTCTATCTAGAACTTTAGAAAATTTGAGATATAATCCAATTTAGTTGAGTCACGTTCCTAATTTCCACAACCCTTTTACTAAAAAGAAATAAATAATGATTTGATATATATTAAATGAATAATTCCATCATGAGAGAGGATCATATACTATAATTTACTAAATTAACATATTATTATGAAGTTGAACATGAAGATGTGATGATTAAATTATTTGTACAATATTTACAATAAAATTCTATGGATTCATAAATAAAATTTTGTGAACTATCTATATCATCCAAAGAGGGATTTTAGAAATTATTTGAATAATATTATGGTCCTAAAATTAATCATAACAATCTCATATATAACTTTTCCAATTTTAAAAAGGGGTCAAAATAAAATGTTAGGGAATTTAATAACTAGCTTGTCAAAACTATGAATAATATATTTGAACATTTAAATCTAGATCAGTTTGTGTGTGGTTTTAAATTTTGTTTCAATTAAAGCTTAACATGGTTTTTATTTAATGGAAAAAGGATTGAAAAATTAGTTATAATATTGTGGCATCCCTATTAATTATGAGAATAATTTTATAACAAGATTAAGAGCTATAGAGAAACATGAATTAAATCCAATTATTAATAAAAAATTCTAAATGTTTAAATATGTGATCCTGATTTTAGACGTATGAGGAATTACCAAAACTACTAAGCATTATTTAAAAATCACCATAATAAGATACAATATTGTTCCACATGTCAATTATAAAACAATACCTTATGGTCATTATGTAGTAAATATCAATGAGGATGATCAAAATTTTGTGGTTGGATTAAATTAAATCTATTATGTGGCTAATGTTCTTTGTTACAACATATGATATTAATAAAGAAATATAATAATTGTGATCTATTTTTATTCTTAAATATTCTTGTTATTTTCACCCTAAAGTGAGGAGACAATGATATTGTCTAAAAAAAGACTATCTTTAGCTTGAAACAAGTGAAATGCTTTCTTATCTAAATTTTATACTTGATGATGAGAAAACTAAAATAAATCCATTGATGGTATACTTATAGAAATTTTGAGTTATATGTGAATATTATATGTAAATATAGTTCAAAGTGTGATCTAATAATTTGACTCAAGAGAGGATGGTTAGTATGGTGTTAGTTTCAAAATGAAAACAAAATGAAAGAAACACACTAAATAGCATAACATCTCTAGGCCTAAACACTAGGGAGAGCTTAGTTAACAAACATGAATAAAACACACAAATAAAATGAAAACGAAACCCTCTTTTACCTTTTTGGGATTCTCCAAAATGCTTGTTGTAGTAGCTTTCTCAGCTTATGCTCATGAAGTCCTTGGCAATGGAAGTTTGGCTACCTCCATCTCTCCTTGGCACCTTTTGCTTATGACTTGGCTTGGCTTGGAATCAATTTGGCATGGTAACACTAATTTCAAAGGCTTCTTGAAGATATTTTTGAATTATATTTTTGCACCAAAATAGCTTAGAAATGGTGTTTATGGCCTCTGTATTTATAGATTTTTGAGAATGATCAGAATCAACCTAAATCATCCATCTCAAGATTGAGATGTGTGGCTAAAGATTAATATAATTTTACAATAAAAATTTATAATTATCCTCATCATGACCTTGGAACAAGGGGTAAATAATATGTATGGAGGGCATCATGGAAGGCATTAATGAGGCATGGAGGGCATGAATCCTGATATTTATGGCATTTATGGCCTAGGGATGTCTTCCCAAGAAATGAGGTCACCTGATGATGAAAATATTCAATATTCATTTCCAAAAATAAGTATTCAACAAGTTTCTATGTAATTTTTTATTAGGCCTTGATTTGGGTTAAGTATCTCTTAAGCATGCCTAAGTACTTCATGCACAAATTACTGAAATTGATCAAAATACCTTGGTATTGTTCCAAATTTTGATTGGATTAGAATTGGAAAGCAGCGTCAGATACATTGGATCCATTATAACATTTATGATGTTACCAAAAAAAATAAAAAAAATCATGTGTCTTGTGTAAGAGATTTGATATGAAAGAACAATCTAGATCACCCAAGTGCAAAATTGGTATTTTGACTCAGAATGATCTAATCAAAGTTAGGTAGCCTATAAATTGAATTACCCCATTAATGATACCTTGGAAAAAATTGGCACTTGAATATGTCAGTGTCACATCATTTATCATGTTTTAGTTTTTTTAGCCTAAGTTGTGCATTTTAAGTGGAAATTGACCAAAATCTTGGTTGGAGGTTATCAATGGCTAGTTTTAAGTGTCTACAGTTTGCCCCTATTTGAGAAGGTGTTAAAAGCTATAAGAATAGTAACATATTCTTAGAGAATGAAAAGGAACTGTATGCCTACAACTATAATGATGATAAACCAACTGTTTGATGCCCCCTCAAGGGAGAAATTGGCACAAGTAGGTCAAAAAATGGTCCCGCAAAAAGAAAGAAGTGAAACGAGGGGACAAAAGAAAGGAAAGATGATGGGGTGAAAACACAATGACATTGAAAAAGTAGTCAAAGTCATTGAGAATGCAAGTGGAATGGTATACAATGGTTTACCCAAAGGTGGTTATAATCATTTTACCCTGATAGTGGTAGCATGGTATGATAACACAATGATTTATCCAAAGGTGGTTATAATCATTGAGAAGATGGAGCTACCCCAATCAAGATAGACAAACAAGATAACATGCCCTTGTATAGGTAGAAAAAGTAAAGTGGTGACAACACAATGATTTTCCCAATTATAATCGTTGAGAAATTCAGGTGGGATGGTGTATAATTATTTTCCCATAGGTGGTTATAATCATTAGACCCTGATTATGGAAAACATGATAAATTTGTATGAAGATGATGATAACTTAACATAAAGGGTAATGATGAATTCTAACAACCTACTAGTAGGGAGATTCTCATATGAACTAATAAGGTTGAAATTCTTTCATGTTTAATTAATCTATTGGGATAAGATTAGGATGGAATTGAGATGTCGATGCTAAAGAGATGCTGCCATTACTAAATAGACTTCTTGAAGTTGAGGTTTGTTTTAGCATATGTTTGTATGCATCATAGTATAACATCATGAGGACTTGGCCAAAATATGCATAAGGATTGACTCATGTAATCCAAAACTCAATAGAAAACAATACACCAATGATAGAAACCATGATGATAATGTAAAAATATGAATATGGATGGATGCAAGTAGAAGTGTGGGCAAGGAATCACCCAATGAACGTACATAAACTAAATCAAAGAAATAATGCTAAAAGTAAACAAATGGATAGACAAAAAAAAGTAGAAATAAACAAACAAACAAAGAATGCAATAGAACCCCTATAAACATTTCCCCTAGAAAATAGGTGAAAATTTAACAAATGAACAAAATGGTGGAATAAAAGAAAAGGAAGGGGGTGACTAAGCTGTCTCCATATGTACTAGGCAAGTGGATGCTATATAAATAGTTTGATGGATGTAATATCTAATAAAAAACTTTAGGCCAAATGTAGTTCTCCCAAGGAATGGGAAGAATGTGATAACTAAGGAAAATAAACAAAATGGATGTGATAGAAGAAGAGGAATGGTCTTGAAAAGTGATAAGTGTATGAGAGAAAAAGGCCAAAAAGGATGGCGAAACTAAGTGACAAGTTATTTTCTTGTAACTTAGTAAGGGTTCCTATAATCCTTAAGGAAAATAAGTGGTCAATGTTTTTGTTCTTTTCTAATGTTTTTTCAAATGTTTTTGGAATTGTTTTGAAGTATCTCAACTCGATCAAGAATGATGAGACACTTAAATGGTTCAAGCTCAAAAAATGATGAGAGAGTTACTTAGGTTTCTTGAAAAATGGTGAGAGCATGGATTAGGGTGACTAAGCTGACCTCAATAATTATTAAGTGCTACCTACATAGTCCTAGAGTAGGACCTCAAGTCACTATAGTTCTATCCTTATAGTGGAAAAATTTGACTAGTGTATTAGTCAATTCAAAAAAAAAGGCTTAGTTGGTAAAAAGACATAGTAAGACATAATAAGTGATGAGTTGGTATGTTAAGGCTTAATTTTTTCCCCTAGTTTACCCATAGGTGGTTATAAACAAGACACAATGACATAGATCAATGGTACTAATTTGTCTAAACATGGTTATAATTAGTATAAAAATCAATGGTAAGAAAGGAATAACAAATAAAGGATGCAACTACTAAAACTTCTATCATATTATCCCAAAATACAATATCTATCCAAAGTGCTTGAACCAACTGATGAAACTAATTAGATACCTTAGTGATGAAACTACATAACAAATGGAAAAAACCAAGGTCAAATGGGCTAGGCTTTAGAACACAATGGGTTGATAGGTCAGAATTAGAAAGTGGATACAATGAAGAGGATAGATAAGGATGGTATTTGTATAAAGAATAATAGTGATAAAATGGCATAGCTAAAATGGTCCTTACAAATAATATACCTTAATGCTCAAACATAGTACCATTTGAGGTGCATAATATTCATTCACTCAAGAAGTTCATCTCCATTTGGTGTGGCAAGCCTATATGTTCCTAATCCATAATCTACAGTGATGATGAAAGGCCGTATCTAGTTTGGTTTGAATTTCCCTTTATGCTTTTTCTCAGCCATGGTATTCTTTTGGTTTTATTTATGAACAAGATCACCAATTTCAAATGTTCTATATTTAACATGTCAATTATGGTGGCCTTTGAGTTGGTTTTGATATGCTTGAAGATTTTTGATCATGACTATGTGTTTCTCATCAATTAGGTCTAGCTCTTGCAGGTGAGCTACTCAATAGTCATGATCATCTAAGACATGCTTGAAAGATATAGATAGTAAAGGTAACTCGACCTCAATGAGAAGGATGGCTTCATTACCATAAACAAGTGAGTATGGAGTGGCTCTTATGGGGTAATGATGATTGGTATGATATGCCTAAAGGGTAGGGAATATCTACAAGTGCCAATCATGACCGACATCATTGAAAATATTTTTGAAAATATTAATAATGGTTTTTTTAGATGCCTCAACTTGGAAATTACCTTGAGGGTAATATGCTATAGAAAAATGTTATGTGATGTTATATTCAATACATAACTAGTCTACATATTTATTCTTGAATGATCCTTCATTATCAGATATATTGTCAGAGGGAATACTATAGTGGCAAATGAGATGGTTGAAAATGAATTTAGAAAATTTATTTTTAGTCACGTAAGTGAGGGGTATAACTTCAACCCACTTAGTGAAATATTTAGTGGTAGTAAGGATATGTTTATTGATGTTAGATGGACTGGGGTTAATCTTCCCAATGAGGTCAAGTCCATATGTAGAAAATGGCCATGGTGTCAACATCAATTTCATATTTTTTGCTAGGGCATGAATTGGATTAGCATGTCATTGACATTTATTACAATTTTTTACATATGTAGCAACATCTACATCCATTGTGGACCAATAATAACCAGTATGCAAAAGCTTTTTAGATAGGACTACCACACTAGAATGAGCTCCATATACTCCTTCATGAACTTCTCTTAATGCTAGTGTAGATTCTAATGAAGTAAAATAATGAATCAGAGTTCCGTCAAAACTATAGTGATAAAAAGTGGATCCAAGTAGAGTATAATGAGTGGAATGATGAATGAAGGATTTGGTTTTTTTTAAGATAGGTTAGGTGGAAAAACATGGTTATGAGGGTATCTATAAAGGATTGAGTACTAGATATAATTAGGACCAACAATATCAAAATTCATTGTAATGGTTAAAGGTTCATGAGATGGTACTAACAAAATCTCAATGAGGAACTGACACTCTCTAGCTTTATCTATTTGTCAAATCAGAGAGCCAATAATAGCCATGGCATTTTTAGTTCTCTTAATATCCCTTGATATTTGATCAAACTAAATATTGGTAATTTATTGCTTAAGAGTGTCAATCATAGCTTTATATGGAACCAACTTATCATATTTGGTCTAAAAATGATCTATGACTTGATTGATGATTAACTAAGAATCACCATAAATTTGAAGATTAGATATATTCTAATGTACTAATTGTCAGAGTCCTATAACAAGTGCTTCATACTTGGCCATGTTGTTTGTACAAGGAAAGTTGATTCTAAATGATTTAGGGATTATATGCCCCTATGGTGTAATAAACAATAGGCCTACCCCTAATCCATGTGCAATAAATGAACCATCAAAATATAACTTCTAAGGCTGCTCCTCAAGGGCTGTGTTAATGATGGTCACTATAGATTCATCAAGAAATTAAAATGTGAGTGGCTATGTGTCTGTGAGAGGTGCTTCAATAAGTTAATCTATAAGAACTTATCCCTTGATTGCCTTATGATTGACATACTCTATGTAAAATTCACTAAAAATCATGATCCATTTAGCCATTATACCTTGCAAATTTGTTCAAGATAGTAGATACTTGAGTGGATCTACTTTTTAAATGACCATGGTTTTATTATTTAACATGTAATGGCATAATTTTTGAGTTATGAAGACCATGGCTAGATAATCTTTTTCAATAGGTGCATAGTTATGTTCATATGTAGCTAAGGTATGGCTTAGGTAGTACACAACATGATCTTTTCTATTGTCATAATGTTGAGCCAAGAGTGCCCCCATATCATGTTGAATAGCTTATAGGTATAATAAGAATGACTTTCTTGGCATAGGAGGTAATAAAATAGGTATATTAACAAGATAGTCCTTGAGTTATTGAAAATTTATTTGGCAATGATCATCCTAGTGAAATGTTACTCCCTTCTTAAAAAGGTGTGTAAATGGATGGAAATTATCTACTAACTAAGAGATGAAGTGTTAGATTGACTAGATCTTACCCTATAAACTATGGAGTTACTTTAAATTGGTTAGTGATGGCATCTCATTTATAGGATGGACTTTAGCTAGATCAACTTTAATGCCTCTATGAAACATGATGAAGCCAAGTAGCTTTCCTAAAGTTACACTAAACACACATTTCCTTTGATTGAGTTTTACTTTGTACTTCCATAATCTTTCAAATATCTTGTGTATCACTACTAGATAGTCGACCCTATTTTTGGATTTTCCTAATATGTCATCAACATAGTCTTCAACAATATCATGCATCATATCATGAAATATGATAGTCATGGACCTTTGATATGTAGCTTCAACATTCTTAATGATAAATGACATTCCCTGATAACAAAATGTTCCCCATATAGTGGTGAACACTATTTTATGTTGGTATTCTAGTGTTATTCTGATCTAGTTATATCCATAAAATCCATCCATGAGTGAAAGAATTTCATAACCTATCATGGATTCAATGATCATGTTTATATTAGGTAAGGGAAAATCCTCTTTAGGACAATATCTTTTGATGTCTTGAAAATTAATATAAATTATGATCCCTTCAGGCTTTTTACTAATAGGTACCACATTAGAGATCCAATGGATCAGATACATCTTGCTTCTAAGAGTTTTCCAACTCTTTCTTTACCAATATAATAATGTGAGGATGCATCTTACGTAAATTTTGTTTTACCAATTTGTCATTAGGATTAACCATAAGGTGGTGTAGAACCAAGGTGGGTTCTAAACCTAGTATGTCAGAATAGGCCCATGCAAAGATATCTAAAAATTATCTCAACATAGTTGTAAAGACATCATGTTCCTCTTCATTGAGGGATGCTCCTAATTTTATCCATTTTAGGTATAATGGAGTCCTGATATTTACCTCTATTGTATATTTGACTAGAAGGGTCAAACCATCTTCTAGGATAGTAGGCAATTACTTTAACTATTAAATTATGTCAGGGTCCTTTGTTAGGACATGCTCTTCAACTTATCCTAGGCATGATGAATCTGAGTCCCCTAATGGGAGATCTAGCCATGTGATAAAAATACTTGGAAATTATTGAATAATTTGATCAAATACTTGTTTTTGCTCAAAGCTAAACTTGGATCCATAGGCAAGTTCATCATTGGTGGTTTCCTAGTCTAAATTCAAAGAAGAATAAACACCCCCATCTAATGGCACCTAAAACAAGTCTTCACCACTAGACTGGCCTTTATCTTTACTTTTTCCCTAGTCAAAAAGTGCCTTAAAGAGGTTTTCACTTTGGGACCTCAATGTTTTACTTATTTCTTTTTGGCTAAGGGTGTTCACTCGCTCTCTAAAATAGTCTGCAAGATTTAATGTGATTAAGAATCCTGATTTGTGATATCCTAATGAAACATTGTCTCTAAGGCCTAAAAAGTCACATAATACCTCATCATTCTATAACTCATCAATCAGTATACTAGATTCTTTTTGGTCCTAATCTATAAGTTGGGGATAATATAATGGAAATGGGTTGTGATGAATATTTAAGGTAAGGGTACAAATGGCAATGTTATCAAATAGGTTAGTTTCAGTTAGGTCATCAAAGGTGGGACAATGATTGGACTCTACCTCACTATCAGCATCATCATCACTAGTTGCTAGTGATGGAATTTGAATAAGATATATGGGGTCATCCCTGGTAAGATTAAATCCAAGTCCATAAGGTCTTTCATACTTATTCATGGAAATTGGCTTGATGGTTCCTTATTAATTTAGTTTGAGGCCTCTTCCTTCATAATTTTGATGCTCCATGATCCTATTGGGAATAGAATACTTTACATTCTTATAAAAATCAGCTTGGTTGTCATTGTATAACCATGATTCATCCCCTTTAAGAGGGTCAAGTTCTAGGCTTGATGCTGGTACAAATGTGATAGGTCCCTTATCTTTGTTATTTTGTTGCTGATGCATATATGGAGTGACTTTAGGTCACCCAAAGGTTTTTAGATTCTAGGGAATATTGGAAATATGAAATATATCATGAGTCACATACTCTCTTGGTCCATTATCTAAAATGGTGAAATTATTAGAAGCTTTAGGAGGTGGCATGTAAGAAAGGGAATCCAAGGTATTATGATCTATGCAATTATCTGGTGAAGGATCAATAAGTATAACCTTTCCTTTATCCTATTTATAACTTGGATTCATGTTGTAATAATAATTATAGCTTTGAAATTTGGCCTCAAGATGCTTACAATGTTCACATGGATGTAAATCTTGTGAAATATTCACTTCTATCCTTGAGTGGGAAAACTTGATATATTGGTGTAGCATTGACAAGATTACATGAATCTGATGTAACTAAGGCTTGCCTAGAAGCATGTTGTATGATAACTCAAGATCAATCACATGGTAAAGTGTATCATGGGTTAAAGGCCCAATGATAACTGGAAAACTAATGGTGCCTTATGATTCTCTTTCTTGATTATCATAGGCTTTTATGGTTATTGTTTTTGGTTGGAGATCTATCATTGTGTACCTAAGAAGCTTGATGAGCTTCAGAGACACTATGTCAAGGTTAGATCCATTGTCTATAAGGAAAAATTTCACTTTATTATGTATTATATAAATTATATGTATAATGGATTATTATAGAGTTGGCTAAGAGAAGATATTTCACTTTGATTGAATGTGACTTGTTGGGCTAAAGCTAGGTGTTCAACCAAAACTTGAAATTTATCAAGGGATATATCACTATCAATAGTGGATTGGGTCAAAAAATCATTAAATATGTTATCTTGGATTATTGACATTCATAAAAAATCTAAAATAGAAATTTATGCTAGTGTCTTCTTTAATTGTTACATAATATAAAACTTCTTATCTTGGTCAATAGTGAATGGTTTATTCTGAGGCTAAATAGTTGGTTAAATGATAGCTAAAGCGGTATATGGTTTTGGGCTTGAGATGGTAATATTTGAATTCCAATTTATGATTTCAAAATCAAGATTATGTACTAGACCATTATTGCTAATGAATGTCGAGAATGGTATCGGACTAGACAAGATAAGTCTTAATTGCTAGTGCACTCACATGTGGTCACATGGTAAGGATGAATTGATGATATAAGGTTCAAAAGGGGAAGTCCTAGTTTGATGTTTTACCTATATACATTCTTAGGTTAAAGAAGGATTATCTATGTAATTTGGTTGAATGTTATTGTTTAACAATGGTCTAGGTTGATTAGTGCTTGTTATAGGATTAATGGAGATGGTGTTAATGTTACCCCTTATGATATGACCTACAACCCTATCATAATCATGTGCAAATAAATTGTAGGTTTATTGTTTATTACCATTCTAACCTTGGTTGTGTCCATTTTTCTATCATTTTTGGTTTTACTACTAATTTTACTGATTTTACTAGTTCAGCCTTTGGTTTTGATATTGTTGATTTTGTTGCTGCATTGGCCATTATTGTTTCTATTATTGATTATTTTTCTACTACTAATTTTTATGTTAGGGAAAGGGTTTTTGATAAATCCCAAGAGTTTTATTGGAAGTGGAAGCACCATTATCCAATGTTATCTCCCCATTATCCAACATATTCTCAATTAAATGTTTGATTTGGACACATCTTCATAGATTATGCTCATTGACCTAATGATAGTCATATAATTAATTTTCATGGTACTAATCAAGATAAGGAATGCCTTGTGGATAATGCTTTGGTATAGGCCAACTAATCAGATTAGTGATAGTAAACTTGTGAAATATAGACTCAATAAGTTTTCCTAGGTTACTAAAGACATGATGTGTAGGCACAATTTTCCTAAAAGGAGGGGTTTGTAATGGTAACAACTACTATATTTTTTGTGTATGTCTTGGTTGTTATGCTTATGGTATTGGTTGGAGAGGTTGTTGGGTAGGAGTAAGTAGAAAATATGGTGAAGATGATGTTTTCATAGTTTATATATGATAGGATTTGATTACTCCATTTCTCATAACATTCTTATTATGGTTGAATTGCTTCTATCTTTCTTGGTTATTGGTTTGTGCCAATTGTGATGCTCATGCTTGAGTGGGATGTTTATGTTGGTCATTTTCATATTTGGTACCTTGATTTTGATTAGTTGAATTAAGCTTGGTGACTCCTTTATTGATGAGCACTCACTCAATCAACAAGACTTTGTTGATGATTTCCTTGAAAGTATGTGCACATTATAGTTTCAAAATGATAAGTTATCTCACCATGAAAATTTATAGTAAACATAATGGATAATTGTTTATCTGATGAATTATGGGTGAAATGGATTGCAAGGGCTCTCCATCACTGTAAATAACTTGTAAAACTCTCACTATCTTTTTGCTTTCATTATGTTAAGTCCACTAATGAAATATCATGCTCGAGATTATATGAAAAGTGTTGCACAAACTTATCAGAAAGATCATCAAAATCTGTTACTAAATTTTTGGGAAAATTAAAAAACCACTCCAAGGCTTTTCCAACCAAGCTCCTTAGAAACAACAAAAAAAGGTATGTCACTATATTCCATTGGTTGACATATGATAAAGAATTCAATCAAATGAGCCTTAGGGTCACCATTCCCTTTGTATTTGTCGAACTTTGGTGGTTTGTATCCTAGAGGAAATGGTATCCACAAATACTCCATGTTGAATGGATAGGAAGATGCATCATCTAATTTGAAATTTTTAGTTTATTTACCCAATTGAATGGTAGTAATTGCATCCTTCATTTGTTTCAATTCTTGGGATAAAAAATCGGAAGGAACATTGGTTTGAGGTATAATATTGGTTTAGGAGGTCACAAGTGGGACATTTTGACAAAGATATGATGGAGATACCAATTGGGATATATTGGTTTGGTTGGGGAATGGATCAAGAATATGCATACATGGATTAGGATGTACTTGATATTAGACATTTGGTTGTGTGATATTATGGTTTGGGTTGGTGATAAATGTTTGACTTAGAGTATTTTATGGTTGGGATAGAGGGATATAGCTATACTATGCTTGATGTGGTTAAAAAGGGACATGTTGTCAACTAATCAAACCTTGTTATTGAGAGAGAACTTGTGATCCAAGACCCTGTCTCTAAATTTGTGGCACATTTTGAACCAATTATTGTCTAGTATGTACTTGAAAAACATGGGGACCTCCTTGTTGCATGAATCCCTATGAGGAAGTGAAAGTAGGTTATAGATTTGACATATATCACTAACCAATATTTACACATTATTTACTAGTCATCGCTTGGCTTTAGATTGGTATATTAGTCTATGATGAAATAGGTATGTTCATCATTACTTGGTGAGGTTGAACATTAGTTTCCCTAGATTGAGGTGGTTATGTATTTGTCCTCTATTATGTTGATACACTAGATTGTGCCTGTTGTTTTAGAATACTACTCATTAATTTTTGAGGAGGAGTAAGATTCATCGCATTCTATCATTGAAGAATGACATTATCTATTTTTTTATTGCCTAATCCTTTAGGTTGTACCCTTAAAGAAGAAACTGATTGAGGTTGGGGTGTAGAAACTCCCATTCACTAGTATGATGATCTACTCATGGGATTAACTAAAGGCATACATTGTTGGCTAGTTGTTTGTGCATTGGTGTAACTTTGATTAGGATTTAATGTTGTTTTCACATTGTCCACTAAGTTTGTCTCGCTATTCTGTGTAGATGATGAAGACACTTCTTCAATAATGGGCATATGCATCAAGTTATCTATCAAATTAGTTTGTATAAATGGGTCATAATTTAGATTATCTTATCCATTTAACTCTATCAATACTCTTGTTAAAATAACTAGGTCAATAAGAGACTTAATCACCATGTTCATCTAATTTAAATTATGTGCTAGATTCAGGTAGGTTTGATATGCTATTTGTATTTGGTTAAAGTGATATTCTATGATGTTTTTACCTTGATTAGATATATTAATGTCTTGATACGTTATTTGCTACTAGATCCATAGGATTATTATAAGAAGCCTATTGATCATAAATGATATTATGGGGCACTCTTCTTAGACTTGGTAAATATTCATGGGGAAAGTCTACTAGAAACTTGGCCCCTAATTCTATGGCTCTAACCAAAATCACATATTTTTTCTCTAAAAAATGTCTCTCAAACAAAAATGGATCATACAAGGAATCCATAATAGTATAATACAACTATTGAAGAACTAGCTCATCCACTATGGGTATTATAGCTAGGTATTGTGTGGTTTATTCTTGGTCTTGTTTTGAATAAGGTGGTGTGTTAACTAGATAGTTATCCAATGGATCTTTGTTTTATGATCCTAATTGAGTATTATAAGAGGGATAAGAATCCATCTCATAAGAAATATTATCTGCATAGGGGTCTTACACCATTTCTTCTTATGTAACTATATTACTAATCCCTAGATTATACATGAGTCCACTGCAAGCGTAGGAATACATGTTGGGATGCATAGTCAATATTTTGTGATAAAAGGTCAAAGAGCTATTCAAACTCTAAAAATGACAATGTCTAAAATAGATGATGTTCCAACTTGGTCTAGATTCATCAAAAGGATTAAAAGTTTTATGCAAAGATTGAGGAAACAAGCTAGCGTGAAGTATCTCATGTTTCACTGTTCACACAAAGATAAACAAGTAAATGGACCAAAAATCAAAATGCCAAACTCTAAGGTCAAAGTGTTTCAAATCAATATAATATAGGAATTAAAAATTTTCTAGGTCTTTTAGACAAATACGACATCAAAATCTAGGCTCAAACAAGGCATGCACTAAGACTCTTAGCCAAATGGCTTCAAAAGCTAGACTTTGAAATAGATGAACATTTTAATCTAATGGATTTGAAACACTTCTAACAAGCACTAGGCATTTAATTCTTGGATATGAACTTGATCAACTAGGTATAAGTTATGAAACAAAAGAATCTTTTAGAGATAGTTTATTTTCTCACAAAAAATGGTATAAAACTTGATTCTTTTGGCAAACAAGCTAGACAAAAGTGAAAAGTATAGATATTTTTTAGACAAAAGATCAAAAAAGTACACTTGAATCAATTTGTAAATGTAGGAAAATTTTTGAACTCTATGCAAGAGGGTCTATGAAATAATATTTGAAATGTTTTGGGTAGTGTAATGACACTATCCTACATAAAAGGTGTGACAAAAAAGTTTGTATCAAAAATATTTAAGGTAAAGACATTTTCCCATAATTTTGATAGCATAACACTAATTTTCTTGACTCAAAATGTTGTGGTGCATAGACTCAAAGTGTAAGTGTTTAGCACAAAATTGGTTAATTCTATCAAGTGATGACAATGATTATGAGTCTTAAATGACCTTCATCCCAAATTGGAAATTAAAACTAAATTCCCTCAAGTTTAGTGCAAATGGTGAAACCACTTAACACATAAACCTTATGAACTTGTAAAGGTGCAATTATAAATTTAGATTATAATTGAAGGACTTAAAACAACTTTGGTAAAGATTTAGACTCAATTGGGTAGCATAAATACACCAAAGTGGATGATATGACTCTCAATATTTTAATGAACTTTGAATAAGGCAAATTGATGATCTCACATGGGTAGCATAGTAGCTTTTTGTTCAAAGGAAAATTAGGACTATGTGTTTTGTTTGGATTGTTTGTTTACACTAAGTTTTGACTTCAAACAAGACTTTAATATAGGACAAGACAAACTAATTAATCACTCTTAGATCCTAAACTGACAAGGTTGCTTGGTATTATTAGAATCCATCAATATATGTCATTTGAGAGGATTTTAAGAATTTCTCCAAAAGTAAATGCACATTATATAGTAGGGTTTTTACACACCCCCTTCTCTCTAATGACAGTATTGTGACATGGACCTTGAGGTGCACCTTACACCAATAATACTTCCATGGAAAGTGGGGATTTGTCTAATATCTAACAAGTTTTCAAATGATCTAGGGGAATAAATTGCATAATGAATTTCACACCAAATAATGCAAAATAAAAGCACAGATTTTGGGTTCGTATCACTTGGATTATTGTAAAAAGGTCTAGTCCTTTTTGAAACCACTACATCCTATTGTTTGCTTAGTGTAGTTTGATGTCAAAAGTGCCACTACATCTTGTGTGTAACTCCAGTTAGGATCCAATTAAATTTAATACTGGGAGGTGAAACCCTGAGTCAAAGCTTCCCTAAAGAACTTGCAAGAGGTGATGAAGTCCCCCTCATAAGCCAAGTTTTCATAATAATAAAGAAATCATGAAATTAGAAGGATTTAGGGTCATTTTCAAGGTCACCCAAACTTTGACGAGTTTTTGTGGATTACTTTAGACACTTTATTTCTAAGCCTTGGACTAGGATACTTACAATAAGAATGGCATTTTGATTCCAAGGGTTCACTAAAGGAGACAAATGAAAGAGCATACACGCAACATCCCTTGTTTTGCCAAACAAAATTTAATATAAACATTTAAGTAAATACAAAAAGGTTTAAAAAGGTGAGTTCATTTTTAATATCAAATTGAAAATGAGGTGGTGTTCATTTGACCCCTTGGTCTTAGTTGCAAACTTTGAAAAACATTCACCATAAACATCTAAATTCTTTTGTTAAACACCAAAAAAAGGTTCCTAATTGATTTTTAAGCATGAAAAAGGTGATCTAAACATGTTTTTAGCAAATGTCAAGCTTGACCCTGAAAAAAAAATGTTAGTATATCCTTTGGACTTGAAGCTCTTTTGGGTTTGAAATAATGAACTTTAGAAAAAAAGCTCTCAGATCTATGTTTTAAGAAAAACATAGTGACTGACATCAATTTATGTAACCAATGATGGTTACATTTTCTAACCAATGTCAGTTATCCAACCAACATTAGTTATACCAATGTGACTAATAGTAGGTATAAAATTGATGTCAATTTTACTTACCGATGTTGGTTAATCTATGCAAATGTCAGTTTTACTAGCCGATGTTGATTAATGTGTAAACTTGTGGCAAACAAAAATAATAAAATAAAGTTAGAAAATCAATTTGTAAGAGTTTTAACAGTCCAAATGAATATTTTAAAGCTATAAAATGATCTTATTTAGGTGTAAGATGCATCTATTCCTACCAGGTGTGCCATATGTGATCTAGGAATTTGAATCAAGAGATGATGGTTAGTATGGTGTTAGTTTCAAAATGAAAACAAAATGAAAGAAACACACTATATAGAATAACATCTCTAGGCCTAGACACTAAGGTTAGCTTAGTTAAAAAACATGAATAAAACACACAAATAAAATTCAAAATAAACCCTCTTTTACCTTCCTTGGATGCTACAAAATGCTTGTTGTATTAGCTTTCTCATATTATGCTCATGAAGTCCTTGGAAATGGAAGTTTGGCTACCTCCATCTCTCCTTGGCACATTTGGATTGTTGATTGGATTGGCTTGGAATCAATTTGGCTTGGTAAGACTAATTTTAATGTATTCTTGAAGATATTCTTGCATTATAAATTTTCACCAAAATAGCTTAGAAATGATGTTCATGGCCTCTCTATTTATAAATTTTTAAGAATGATCAGAATCAACCTAAACCATCCATCTCAGGATTGAGATGTGTGTCTAAGGATTAATATAATTTTTCAATTAAATTTTATAATTATCATCATCATGACCTTGGAATAAATTGCAATTAAGAGGTATGGAGGTCATCATAGAAGGCATTGATGAGGCATAGAGGGCATGAATCCTGATATTTGTGGCAATTGTGGCCTAGGGATGTCTTCCCAAGAAATGAGGTCAGATGATGATGTATATATTCAATATTCATTTCAAAAAATAAGTATAAAAAAAAAATTTATGGAATTTTTGATTAGGCCTTGATTTTGGTTAATTAGCTCTTAAGCATGCTTAAGCACTTCATAAACAAATTACTCAAATTGATCAAAATGCTTTTGTATTGGTCCAAAATTTGAATGGATTGGAATTTGAAGGAAACATCAGATGAGTTGGATCCATTGTCCAATTTAGGATGTTACCAAAAACAAATAACAAAGGAACATGTCTTGTGTAAGAGATTTGATAGGAAAGAACAATCCAGAGCACCCAAGTGAAAAATTGGCATTTTGACTTGGAATCATCTGATCAAAGTTAGTTTTCCCATAAATTAAACTACCCAATTTAATGATACCTTGGAAAAAATCAGAAATTTAATATGTTATTTTCACTTCATTTTACATGTTTTAGTGTTTTTAGGCCAATTTGTGCATTTTAAGTGGAAATTGGCCAAAAGCATGGCTAGAGGTTATCAATGGCCAGTTTTAGGTGTCTACATAGTGAGGTATTTTATTTCTAATTTATACTTTCTATAAGTTTTTTTAATGAGGAAAATATTATGTTTTTTATTTGTTATTATCTTTATTTTGAAGATTCCACAAATCAATAATGTGTATAAAATTGAGAATGTAAAGAATGTGGCACAATTACTAGGTAAAAATGAAAGGTATAATGATGTAATGTATTCTTGTTGCAACAAATAATCTTGTGATGTTATAAGTGAAAATTAATTGCATTCATATTATGAAGATAATGAGAACACAATGTATCAAAGTTAAATTGGATTTTTCTCCTTCAAGAGAGATCATAATGAAATTAATATTGAGAAAATGATTTTATGGATGAGAAAGGATATGACCCTTTAATTAGGTGATTGGAATTTTTTTTATTTTAATAATTAAATAAAAGAATGGTAAGATACCTCTATTTATATTTATAAAAAAGCCCATGTTTTAGAATTTTAAATTCTATGCAAATGATTTTTTTAAATAAAACGATTTAGATAACAAAGAGGATATAATTTTTTTGAGCCATTTGTGAATTCATTTTAGTATTTAAATGGTAGTTTTAGTTGTGAAAAAATATTGGGGAACATATAAATAAATTTTGTAATGTAGATGTTCCCAATTTTTTAAATCAATAATTATATGAAAATTAATGATGCTTCTCCCAAATATTCTAATTTGCATGAATTTAATTTTCAGGATAAAAGTGGCTATGCATTGGATATTGAGATACAATAATATATTCATGAGGATGATGGTCAGATAAAAATTGATACATAGGTAAAAATTCTCATTCCCATTTAGCCTAGGTTTACAAATTTTGTTGTACATTATAATAAATTAGATATACCATTCATTTATCATTTATTTCATGTGATTTGTCATTGTCACTCAATAATAAACACATGTTTGAATTTTAATTCTCGTGCTTAACATAATAATGGAAATATTAATTGGAGGATTGATTCAATAAATAGAATTCACATGTCTATGTTTTGGAGCATTTAGTTACATCAAGATGTTTAAAATTTCCCAAATGGATTTGATACCTTAACCATTCATTCTAATAATATTTTGAGTTAAGATGAAAAGGGTAAAAAGTAGGGGATTCAAATTTCTAATGTTTATTTTCCATATTTTTCAAATTCAAGTGTAATGTGTAAATTAAATACACATTTAAGTGATGTTATTTTTTCTCCTTTATCATTTATAAAAATAAATTGAGTTATAAAAATGATTATGTAAATGCATTAAAAAATGTGAAAGTACACATGGGTAGATAAAAACTTGGGAATATATAATCTTTTTTTGTTATTATACTTGACAATATTGTACCTAGATGAGTGATTAAAATAATGATTTATCAAAAAAATGGAGTTCTTTTACATATATTCATTTGTATTTTAATTGAAAAACATTATCACTCAGATAGAAATTTATAATGGGGATATAATTATAAGGCTTAAAACAATGGTTAAATTCTTAACAAAATATCAAATATAGTTCAGAGGTTCTATTTCTCATTCTTGTTTGAGGTTTTTCAATGCTTAAAAGAAATTGACTCTGTTGAGATGGATCAAGGGATTGACAAGAAGTGGAGGCTATTTTTTGAATCCCATGAATGGATTTATTGAAAACATAGGTGAAAATATGTTTTATCATAAAAAGTGTTATTCTTGTATTTTACTCTGTGTGTTTTTTTGTTTTCAATAATTAACATTGCCTTCTACATACACGTGTTTTCATTTGATGGTTATGTGATCCATGGCCACCCAATACAAAATTAAGTAGTGGTAAATTTTTTTTAAAAAAAATGTAATGGTTTTTGTAGTTTGTTTAGTTTTTTTAGCTTGGTTATTAAAAATAAAAGTTAATTTATTCAATGACAATATTATTGGGTTATGTATGCTTGATTTGTCTAGTTTAATACACGTGTTTTTAAAATATCATAAATGTGCCACAATTATGTATTTAGTGTGTGTTGAGGTCAACATACCCCCATTTATAAAAAATGGGAACCCTTGTTTTAAATTTGGAAAATTTGTGTTAATAATTGATAATTCACTTGCTTAGAGTATCATTATGATGTTTGCACATTATTTTTACTAGTAAAACATCCACACCTATTTCTAATTTAGATCAATTGAAATATTTTTAAGTGATACTTATTTTAACCCTTCTAATGTTGCTAATGGTGGTTGCCTATGTTTTTGTATTGTAAGATCAATAAAATATCATTTGGAATGAACATGCTTAGGGTTTTGTGATTTAATTTTAAATTGATTTTTTAATAGCCTTTGGTTTATCAAAACTGATTATATCTACATTTAAAACACATTAAAACCCTCATTTAAATTTCCCTAGCCCAAGTCCTTTTAAATCAAATTCAAATTTACAAGGGAGCAGTTTCCATGGGAATAATTAAATATGTTATAGACTTAGTTTAATATTTATCCTAAGTTTTAGTCATGTTTATCAACACAACCAAAATTTAGTCTAAAAGTTTTACTTGGTCCTTTATGTCCCAAAAACCCCTTAGTTCGTTTTATCTCAATGTGATCTAACTAATTGTACAGTCCCTTTTGTTATATTGTAGATTTAACCTAAAACCTCATCCTAAAGTTTTGATTATATTTATGAATACAATAAAAACCCTCAGCTAAGACTTTATTCCATATATTTTATTATTCATGAGGTCCCCTTTTTTATGTTTTAAAACTTAGCTTTAAATTTTTATCCTAGGTTCTTATCGTGTTTATCAACATGAATAAAACCATAGTCTAAAACTTCAGCTTAAGTTCTTTATATCTCTTAAATTTGACTTAATTATTTTATTTGCCACAAGATCAATGATACACATTTACTCAAGAAAGATTGATCGAATAGTACATGTTGAGTCAAGACTTCAATAGAGACCCAAAATAGGGAATAAGGTGACAGGTGTTTCCATCACAAGAACCTAACAAAAGATCCAATGGAGCATGATTTATTAGCTGAAGATAATTTGACAATGTGTGATCAACATTGAATATTAAAAAAAAATCAGATCCAGTGTGGAGATACTAAGTTTCAAGCCCACAATGGATGATTAAAGCTCTAACATGTCACCAAAGATCGATGGTATGTGTCTAAGCATACACATTCTAATAAATGGTGCATATTGAGTTAAAACTTTAATGAATCTCTAGATAACTAAGAAGGTGGCATGTTCTACCATCACATGAACCCTATTATAGATCTAACATTGAGTAGAATGAAATATAGAAAAGGATCCAATGGAGCACATTGATCCAACTGAGAAAGATGTAATGGTACATAGTAAAAGTTAAAAATTCAAAGGATATAATGGAAATGACACATAACACAACCAAAACCATGAATTAAATCCTGAGCATCTACCAAAGATCGATGACACATAGCTCACATACACATTATGATCAATGGCTTATGGAGTAAGGTACATGATCTAATTGATCAAGATCAATGGAAAGTGATTGATCCACGTAATTGAGAATAATGATGTGAGATCAATGTTGACATTTAAATGAATCTAGAACCAATGTGACAATGACAGGTGTCATAATTGAAATTAAATTGACAAGGTAGCCAATGACATTTGAATTTTTGGATTGGGATCAATGGATTATGTTGATCCTTGTAAATAGATCCAATGATGCGAGGTGAGGTAACATTTTCAAAGGGACCACAACCAATAAAATATTAACATTGTTTAAGGATGATAAATGATCCTATTTTAAATATTAATGAGTAGCATGCCATGGAAATGCCATGGTAATTCCACATTGGCATACACGTCAATTCAAAAGATTTTGTGGACCTAGAAAGGTGATGGTATAAATGTACAAATCTAAGAAAAATATAAGTATCAAATCTCACATAATTCAAATACTTTCCACCATTAAAGCTTTGTAAAGACCTTCAAAAAAACCTTAGCAAATACAAGAACCCTCACTTGACCTAGTGATCATTGCAAATAAGCTAAGAAGCAAATTATCATCTATGTAAGACTAATTTAATCTAGAGCTAAAGTATAGTATATTAATGAGTAATTTAGAGAAATTAAAATCCATAGTATCTTAGAAAGGTGCTTTCAGAGAGGATGTACAACTCTATTTGACTTCAGATATAGAAAGGAGGATTTTCAAAGATATAGAATTCAATGATTTTGTATTGAATATAGAAGACAATAATTAGTTGAATCTTATTTGGAACATTGAAGAATAACCAGCCATCATTAGAGAGGAAGATAAGAATGTAAATTCTAGGAGGTGATACTACAACTTGGTTGCTATACAAATGATTGGTCTCCACTATACAGTGGTAAAGCATGAGATATTACACTGCATAGATATTCTTGCCCCTATTTTTAGAGATTCTAAAATTGATAAAGGGATGCTAATTAATGGACATAATTAAAATAAAATGCCCTACATTTATTCTATAGCCTTTTAAAAGTACTATAAATTGCCCAAGCCATAAATAAACCTATCTTCCATCAATGCTTGGCCCATAGAGAATGATTTTAAAAGCATCCATTTCCTATGACTATATTATGGGAATAAAATGTTCTCAAAATTTAATGGAAAAATTACCATTCGTCAATTTATACCTAAGATTTGAATGATCATGACTATGATTAATAGATTATGTGGGAATGCAACCACTAATTATGCAAACCAAATTTGGGTGCCCTTTGCCTACTTCATAGTTGATAAATAGATCACCCTTCTTTAGGTGTGGTGATTAGCATTACTCTAAGTAGACAAATAATTTTAATTGTAAAAAGGAATAAAATCTAATTTAATATGATGTCATACCTTCTTAATGCCCTAATATATACAACCAAGATTCCAAATCTTATAGAATGGTCACCTAGTGGTACACAAATAGTTTCACAATATTACTCCAAACTATACATATTCAAGTATAGGGATCACATCCAGTTCATATATGATTATGTCTACCCTACCATTATAGAGGCCATCAAAGGGATCCCAATGATGAGTGTTGTCCACCTGATAAAGAAAACTATTGAAGCCATAGGGAATATATGGTTATATATTTATTTCACTATCATCAGGATTAAGGGAACCCAATGCACTCCCCTTAGATTACCAGTCCATGTGGAAAATAAGCTTGTAGAGTAGGAATTAGTTTACCAAATATGTAATGGGATAGATGTTATTTTCAAGACCAATAGGAAGGGATTGCTTCATAGCCTCTCCATAAGCATTGGTAAAACTATCTTTACACAATGGGGCAATATTGAAGATACTTCAAAGCACAAGCCATCATTTAATCTGTAAATTGATTAATTGAGGCAATGGGATCCCTAAGTAAAAGTTAAGGAACATTTGAAGATAAAAGGAATAAATATACCTTATGACTACTAGTAGATTACAAGGAGATTAAAAGAACATAACATCAAACCTAAATCTAGGATGATAAGGAAGTAAAAGGGATGATATGATAAATGGAAATTAGGGCCAAGACAGTACCATTTTATAAGTGGTGCACCTTCTAGACCTTATAGACACAAGTTGAACATAGGCTAAAAGAGAGAAGGTCTGGTGAGATTTCATATTATTTAACTCAAGTAGAGGAACAAGGATCACCAATGCAGGAGGTTCATATGGTAGCAATAGACCCTAGTGAAAAAATTGAATATGATTTGAAAATTCTATCACTAGTCTATGAATCAGATGATAAAGAGATGGAAGAAGTAAATGAAGCAAAAGGGAAGTAAGTATTAGATATAGTTCCTATATATCCCCCCAAAAGAAAGATTGAGATGGCCATGGTCCCATCAAAGACTAAAAATCCTAAGGTGACTTTTACTCATCCTTTGAGTGAAGTCAACCTCTTTAGTGAATAAAATTTTATTCATGGACCAATCATTCTAGAATGGTTCATTTATGGTAAACTACAAAAAGTACCTATTGCAAAACACGCTTGGGAAATGGTGAAGGCCATCAATATCACAGTGCATGAAGAAGTCAATCCATGGATCCTACTCTAGAAAATGAAGATGAAATAAGGATGGTTTCTCCAAGAGAGTCATGTGGAATGAAAATGGAAGTTCTAACTCCTAAAGTGAACCAATCATTAGTTGGTGTCAATTTTAACCCAACAATAGTTGGATTACAGAGGGTATCAAAGAAAAAATTCATGATTAGTTGAGGGGAAATCACTTTCCAAAAGGTGGAACCATTAATTGGTTTGACCCCAATATCTGGATAGAGGCCTAGAGAGATTCAAATATTTGAGGAGAATATGATTGAATTATCCCAAGCACAAGTAGAATAATTACATATTGCCCTCAAAAGGGTCCAATAGTAAAAGGAAAACATGGAGAAACAATCTATGTTATCAGTCCCAGATAATATTATCAAGATGTTTTAAGATTCTTTATCTGGCATGTTGAATTATTTAAAGTTAATAAACTCTAAGCAACATATATTGAGCCAACAGGGAATTACATTAGGCATAGGGTCTTAAAGCTAGTTGGAGGAGGAATATTCCTTTTGTAACTAAACATGTATAATGTTTTGAAAAAAGAATATTATTTTTATAATGGTATGTATAACTTGTAAAGTATATTACCTATAGGTTAGTTATTTAGAGTCTTTTAAAAAATTTATAAGGATAACCATCCTTAGAATTTGATAAGGCTAACTGGTATACCTCCTTAGCATTCTATAAAAGGGGTATTACCATTTGTAAAGAGGAGAGAGTTTTTTGAGACAAAAAAAAAAATTGTAAACATTTGAGAAATTAATATAATCAAGGAGTTCTACAAATTTTGTCCACATTTTCTTGTTTGAATTATTATCTTAGATTCTCTCTCATTTGTCTAGTCCACCTTTCAGATTTAAATAGTTCTTGTAAATTATGGATGTGCATCTTTAAGATCAAAGTTTCTAATTTGTGACACTCCTAGATTAGTTGGAATTTATTAAATTAATTTCATTTTATTTAATTCTCTTGCATATGTTTTAATTTTTTTTGCTTTCAAAAGTAGATCTCTAAAGTGAATTTAGTACTTATTTGCATTATTTCATATCTTCCTTAGAAGTTTTACTAATGTGTGATAGGATTTGATCTTATGCTACTTAATATCATATATTGGTTAAATGTATGTTCAAAAGGAATTTGGACATTGTCATAAAGTTTGAATTGAATACCAACAACATATCTCTTTTCTACATTACCCTTCCTTTTTGCTCTTTTTTTTATCAATTCACTTTAGTTTAATTTCTTTGTATATATCCATGTTAGTTTAGCTTTAGATTTAGGTTTGATCATAATTCACTCTAATTAGAATATATTACCTTCATTTTAATAAAGATCAACTTTAGTTCATGGTTTCTCCCAACAACCAAACATTATAAATTTGTGGAATAGTTCATTTGATCTACCTCTATTCCACCAAATATAGCAATATTATCACAACATGAAATTCATGCAATGGATTTCTTGAGATTAGAAATGATAAGTGTTTATTGAACACTTTGGACCACCTATGATACACATTTAGGCATCAATAGGGGAGGAATTTTATTGGTTCTAGAAGGAGGGCCCTAGTTATATCTTTGTAAATTTGAAACATCTTTACTCATTTTTGAGAATTTTGCTCAAATATTAGTATATTCTTTTCATATTTTCATTTTTTCTAAGATGATTATGTAAATATCAATGATCTTTATGGTTTTAGACCCATATTTGTGCTTATTTATACAAAGATTGATGTATTTTGATGTTTGATGAGTAATTATGGTAAACATAGATTAAATTTTGAGGATAAAACAAGCTTGAGGTTGGTAATAGCTATTTTGTTCAATGACTAATAGATCCTTTGCAAATTTGAGTTTATTTGATCTTGGATGTGTAAGTATCCTTCATATTTATGTGTTTGGACATATGTTTGTGCTAATTTAGTTAAATATTGATGTCTTATGATGTTATTTATACATATTTGTACAAAATTTTCTTAATGTGCAATTTTGATCATTATTCTTTGTAAAGATAAGAGTTACACATCATATTTCAAATAGGGTTCAAAGCTCTCAAACTAGAATTTCCAAGGATAAGGACCAAGTCGTGTTCAGAGCTAAGGGTTCCCCTTCTTTCATTAGAAGTTCATAAGAGAGGTAGGTGAGACAAAGTTAAGCATAAACTTTCAAAGTCTCAACCAACTTCACCAATTCAAGGTGCTCCTATGTTTAACCCCTATCAAGGTATGGCTTGGATAGGTGGTTCTTCTATCAATGTGCCAAGTATGGTACATGAACTTCCTTATAATTCTAAAAAAAATATACCATATTTTAGTCCAAATAGTATTATCACATCTGAAGAGCACATTAAAATTTTCATGGTTGCTTTAAGATTGCTAAATATGGTTCATGAAGATGTGACATGTAGACTATTTCCATTTACTATCAAATATGATGCATATGAATGGTTCCTCAATATTCTAGAGAATTATATCACTAGTTGGAATGATTTTTAAGAAAAACCTTTATTGATCAATTTGGTAAAATCATAAGTCTTTATATTCTTTACCAATAATTCACCATGATGAAAATAGATTCTAGTGAAATAATTAGAGCCTTTAATGCTAGATTTTAGAAAATGTTTAGTAGAACCATATCTCCTTACAAACCTGATGAGGATTTATCCTTATAGATATACAAGGATGCCTTGGATCCAATGACTTCTATGTTTATTAAAATATCTTCTGAAGTCATTAACACATTAGCCTTAGTTTATGTTAAATATGAGATCATTAATGATTAGATACAACCCTAGGGCCAAATGACATACAATATTACCAATATTAATCCAAAATTTCCCATTATAAATTATATTCCTAATACTAATAATAATATGCCTACCTTAAATGAACTTCTAGTTCTGAACCAACTACCTTTAAGTCATGCTCATCCTAGCCAAAGCCTAAGATTATTGAAAAATGATGCAAGTGGATCCCATCCACAAGACCAAAGAGATTTAATGCTAACCATTAGCACTAATAACACTCAAGTTCATAATTATGAGGTCCCAAAGAATTAAAATGACTCTATCTTAAAGATGGTTCAAAATCTAAGCACTAATTTCCTTCAGCTACAAAAGCAAGTTGAAATACTAGTGAATGTTTCAACATATCTTTCTCATATCAAAGGTTCAATAAGCCTGATAAATAGTTTCATAATGGTAAAAATAACAATAATGAGTCATCAAGTAATAATAGTAACCCTAAAATTAATATCTATGATGTTGGACTAATTGAATATTGTAGGGTTCATAATACTTCCAAGCATGGTGAGTTGGATAGTCTTACATTTTGTAATGATTTTGAGTTGTTTCAATATGATTTAAATACACCTAAAAGTGTATCTAGTAGAGACAATTATACAAGTATATCTAGATCTTACAAGTCATCCAAAGCTATAAATGCAACCCTGATGGTGGAGTCCTTTGACTTCCCATTCCATGAATAGAATGAGCTTAAGGATACTCCTAAGGAGGTGCATGCCTTTCATTAGTATTTGAAGAAGATCAACCCTCCAAGGAATAGGGAGTAGAATCAACCCTTGAAAACTTCAATTCCACCCAATAACTTTGACACTCCTCCAGATCCAATAATAGATAATAACTCTAAGCTTCCAAAGGGAATTACCTCTAAACACAATGTTGATTAACCTAACTATTTTGTAAAGGGTGGATATAACATAGTTGAGGATATGAAAAGGGTTAAAGCTAACATCACACTACACGAGCTGAATTAAATCACTAATCAAAGAGACTTGTTACTTGAATCTCTATCTAAGAAGCCTGGAATATCACCAAAGGCTACAAATACTAATGTTGTTATGTACAAGAACAAAGCAAATATCACACATTTATTTCTAATAGTAAGAATATTTGGTAATAATTTGCATAATTATTTATTATACTTAGGTGTATCGAATAACATCATGCCTAAGGATATTTTTGAGCAACTTGGTTTGACTCCAATTAAATTTGATAGAGTTATAACTCAATTAGATAAATCCGAGGTGAAATTAGTTTGTGTATTATTAAATATTCACATGTAGATTACTTCTAAACCAAGGATATAATAGTTCACTAACATCTAAGTGGTGGATATTCTTGATGCATATATAATTCTATTAAGTAGAGACTGGACTAGATCTCTAAATGTTTACATGTCTACTGATTATTCACACATGTGGCTTCCATTGAAGGGAGTTTTAAATGAAATAAAGATAGATAGGGAAGCTAAAATGAATAATATGATTATTAAATATAATGAAACTAATGAGAAGGTCATCATGTTTAACTCAAATTTTGGGGTTTACACTCTTTACACCTCTAAGGTATGTGACTCTAGAGATAATCTTATTAAGCCTGGGATATCGATATTATTTTTTGATGGTGTACGATGTAAGTCTAGATAAAGAGTAGGAATTTTTTTAATTAATATTATTGGGTAATAATTTAATACTTCTTATAAACTCCAATTTTCATGCACTAACAATCTAGTGGAATATAAGTCTCTAATCTTAGGTTTACAATTTGTCATCAGGCACAAAGTCAAAGAACTGCTAGTCTTTGGTGACTCAAAATTGGTAGTTAATTATAAAATAATTAAGTGACAATGTAAGTTTTATTCCCTCAATAAATATAAGTTTAGATCATATGACTTAATAGAGTAATTTTATGCCTTTAACATTGGCTCTATTCCTAATAAAAATAACCAAGCTATTGATGAGCTAGCCTTAGCTATAACTAATCTTATAACCAACTAAGACTCTAAATTGGGAACCCTTAGCATTGAACTAGTTCCTTGTCCCTTAGTCCCTGATAATATCAATTATTTTTAGGTATTTAGTGATGACTAATAGATTTTAGACTTCATGAATAGTTTTGGAGTATTTGAGTCTCATATAATTGATGAAGGTAATGAAGATAATCTTGACAAAGCCGATATTGATGACATAATTGTCCATATAAGTGATAAAAAAATCCATAAGGGAATGATTTACCTAGAAATATTATTTTACATAGATAAACTAGCTAAAAATGTCAAGGTTCCCAAGGTAAATGGGAAAGATTACAATGTTGTTCACCTGGGTTCACAAGGTCAATCCCAACTAATCAATATTGGTACAGCTACCACTAGTGAGGACTTAAGAAAACCTAAAGATATATTAGCCAAGTATAGATATGTTTTATCATGGTCATATGAGGGCCTAAATATATTTGATCCTAGGGTCATAACTCATACCATACCACTAAAAGAATTCTACAAGCCTTTTTGACAAAAACAAAGACCTGTCAACCATGTCCTAGAACCTTTGATTATAAATAGGTCAAGAAATTTGTAGATGAAAGGATAGTGTTTCCCATTAGGCACTACACTTGGGTTGATAACTTAGTTTCAATCAAAAATAAAAATGGGGAAATCAAATTGTGCATAGATTTTATAAATTTGAATAGAGCATCTGAAAATGACAACTATCTTTTACCTTATCTTGACCAAGTAATTTATATTATTAGTGGTTATACAATGATGTATTTTTTTGATGTTATTTTAGGATTTAACCAAGTTATTGTAAAGAAGAAAGATAGACTAAAAACCACATTCACTATTAATTAGGGTAGCTTTGCCTACAAAAAGATGCCCTTTGGACTTATAAATGCAGGTGAAATTTTCCAAAGAGTAATAGGCCATGGTTTCAAGGGGATGATAGGTAAGTGAATTATAATTTACTTGAATGACTTAACTATATTTTCAAATAATAGGGAAGATCACATCATGTACTTGAAATAGGTATTTGAAAGGTGTCAAAGGTATGGAATTTATCTCAATCCAAAGAAAAGTATTTTTTGTGTTACTAAGGGAAAATTATTAGGACATGTTATAACTAGGGAGGTAATTTTTATAGACCCAAGAAGAGTAGATGTTATATCTAAAATAGAACCTCATAATAGTATAAAGTAACTAAAATCTTTCTTTGGGAAGATCTACTTTGTGAGGAACTTTATTTTTGGCTTTGCAAAAATATTGAGACCTTTGAATGACATGTTGAAGAAAGAAGCCAAGATCACCTAGAATGAAGAGACCAATAAGGCCTTAAAATAAATAAAATAATAAATTAGACAAGTCCCTATATTGATAATTTTAGACTTTACTAAAGAATTATATATTTATTCTTTTGCTTTTCACCATAATTGTAGTTGTCTTAACTATAAGATAAATGGATGTGATCATCCTGTTGCTTTCATGAGTACTAATTTTAAAAATTATTGATTGAATTATTCTCTTATTGATAAATAATCATGTTTTTTGGTCAAAATAATGAATAAATCTAGGCATTATATCCTTATAAATAAGGTACATGTAATACTATAAGACCCTGCCACTAAGCTCATGCTTAGTCAATGTGATCTTGGAGAGACAAGAGGTAAGTGGATGTCTATTCTCCAAGAATATGATTTAGAGATGAATAATAAATTTTTTGTAAGATTCTAAAGTTTAATGTAGTTAATTACTAATACTAATCCAAATATGAGTGTAATGTAGGTGGAATGACAAAATTTTCATCCCAATGATTGGTATGATCATATTTTTGATTTCATAATCAATGGTTATTGTATTGTAGGGTTAAGTAGAGAGAGAAAGAGAGATTTGAGGCTCAAAGTAGATCATTTTATAATCAAGGATGGCATATTACAAGTTTTGTTTCCAAAGATGATGTGGTTGAGATATTGATCACTTTTCATGAAAATCTGGGAATTAGTCATCCATCTAGAAGGACAACAACCAATAAGATCCTTAGGGCTAGTTAATAATGGCCTACTATCTTTGAATATGCTCATAATCATGTGAGAGAATTCCATTCATGTTAGGTATTTAATACTAAATATCCCAAGGCATATATGCCATTAAATCTAGTGATGATTGATAAACCCTTTACCAAATGGGGACTAAATTCTATGGGGGGTCATCAAACCTTATTCCTCTGATGGTCATAAGTATGTTTTAATTGCTACTGAATACTATAAAAGATGGACTAAATTATTGAAAACCAATTTGTGTAGGACTGAAGAGGTTATTAATTTTTTAGAAGAAAACATATGTAAAAGGTTTGGGACACATGTATCTCTAGTCTGTGATAATAGATCTACTTTTGTATCCATTGAGATGACTAAGTGGGCATATGACAACAACATTTTCCTCAAGTTCTCATCAAACCATTATTATCAAGGTAATGGAGTGTCAGAATCAATAAATAAGGAATTGATGAAATCCATAAATAAGTATATAGATGATAAACCAAGAACATGACATAAGCTACTTAAGTATGACCTTTGGGCAGATAAAACTAGAGTCAAGTAGTCTCTCAAAGCATCACCATTCTTGCTGGTATATGGTCAAGAACATATATTTTCCATAACACTCAAGATGACAACCTGCAATTTTATGTAATAGTACATGGAGGGGAATCAATAATTTACAAGTTCAAGGTTATTGGACATCATATAGATGGAGGATGCAAGAGAGGGAGCTTTTGCCAATTTTAGAAGACACCAAACCATAGTCAAGAGGTGGTTTGATAATCGTTAAAAGATAAATATGTTTAGATAAGGATATTTAGTTATTCTTTGGGATAAGGCCTTAGAATCAAAAGGAAAATATGGGAAATTCACACCCTTATGGATTGGCCCAGATAAGATTGTTCATACCCTAGGAGATAGCATCTATAAACTAAAAGACTTACAATGAGTTGAGTTCACATTACCAACTAATGGGTAATACCTCAAGCATTATTTCTCTACTATCTTACCTAAAGTCTTCATGGGGTGAACTATAATAATAGTTAGAGTTACTGTAGGTAGGCTTTAGATTAGTTTACCTTTTTATCCCTTGTTTGTGCATAGTGTTTCTATATATTTGTTTTCTTGTTTCCTCTATTTTATATTTGTTTGATTTATATGTTTTATTATTTTATTTTAATAAGTATTTTTATATAGTCTTCAACTCAAAATACATTTAGATTCTCAAAAGGAACTCAATAGTTCAAGAATGTAGGTATGTTTTCTCAGTTTTAGTTGATCATGAATTGTTGAAATATGAGCTAAATGCTATATTTTAGAGAAACTAGTAAATATTAATAAATAGTTTAATTTTTCCTTAAGATTATAAGACTTGTTTTGACCTAAGATTAATTTTAAGGATTGCACATGTAGGATAAAATATTGAATTATTGGAACATAATCATGTTTGCACTTAACAAACATCATTACTTGGGACAATGTTTACAACCAAGGATGTTTGTTTTAAGACCAAAAATTTGACGAAATCCTAAAACCTAGCTAACCTAGTTCCCAAATTTTCTAATAATTAAAAATGATTTGAAAAATAAAAAAACTAGAGATTTATTGAGAAATTTAAAAGATTTCTAGGCAAAGGTGATTTTGGTAGCCTCCATTGATTCTATGGACACCTATTTAGAAGTGGAGAAAGGCCTTGAGTGGAGTCAAAGGCATCTCTATTAGGGCTATGGATTCTTGACTACTAGTAACACAATGCCCAAGCCTTCCCTGAGCTAAAGCATGATCCTTAATACACATACAAATATTCTATAAATCAAGTGTTAATAGTTAACATCATGAAATATAGAATTTGTTTCATAAATCCCATGGAAAATAGTAAGTGGAATCAAATAAAACACACAACATGACTAGGTTTTGATGTTAGATCCCAATTCTACATGTGTATGACTTTTTTTAACCATGAATTGATCTTAATAATTGTACTTAATCAAATAGAATGAATAAAATAGTTATTGGTTTGAACTAGAGTCTCTAAATTATAACATATTGTTATGTTCTCCCTAGAAGTTGCCATTTTTTTAGGTTAAAATACTCTCATTTCTGAAAAATGGGGACCCTTGTTTTAAATTTGGAAAATTTGTGTTAATAATTGAAATTTCACTTACTTAGAGTACCACTACCCTCTTTTCACATTGTTTTTACTTGTATAAAATCCACATCTAGTTCTCATTTGGACTAATTGACATATTTTAGAGTAATCCCTATTCTACCCCTTCTAATGTTGCTAATGGTTATTGCCTATGTTTCTATATTTTAGGATTAATAAAATATCATTTAGAATGAACACACTTAGGATTTTTTGGTTCAATGCTAAATTGATATTTTCATAGACTTTGGTCTATCAAAATAGATTAAATCTACATTAGAACCATGTTAAACTGCTCATTTAAATTACCCTAGCCTAAGTCCTTTCAAACAAATTTAAATAAATGTGGGAGCAATTTGCATAGGAATATTTAGTTATGTTATAGACCTAGTTGAATTTTTATCATAAAGTTTAGTCATGTTTACCAACACAAACAAACCTTAGTATAAAACATTTTACTTGGTCTTTTATGTATTAAAAACCCCTTAGTTCTTATTATCTCCATGTGATCTAACTAATCATAGGGTCCCTTTTGTTATATCTTATACTTAACCTAAAGCCTTGTCCTAAATTTTTTATTGTATTTATGAATATAATAAAAACCATAGGCTAAGACTTTATTCCATGTCTTTTATTATTCATGAGGTCCCCTTTATTATGTTTTATAACTTAGCTTTAGATTTTTATCCAATGGTCTTATCATGTTTATCAACATGAATAAAACCATAGTCTAAGATTTTATATTAAGTTATTTATATCTCTCAAACCTAACATAATTATTTTATTTACCATAGGATCAATAGTATGCATTTACTCAAGAAATATTGATCTAATTGTTCATGTTGAGTTAAGTCTTCAAAATATCCCCAAAACAAGTGTGAAGGTGACAAGTGTCACCATCACAAGAACTGGTAATATATCTAACATTATGTATAAAAATATGATCCAATGGAGTGCAATTGATCAGTCAAAGATGATATGATAGTGTGTGAAAATTGACAATTCAAAGGAACTAAAATCCAACATGGATATGTCAAGTGTCAAGCCTATAATGGATGATTAATGCTTGAGCATGTCCCCAAAGTTCAATGGCACACATCTAATCATACACATTTTGATCGATGGTACATATTGAGTCAAAAATTTAATGAAGCTCTAAATAAATGCAAAGGTAATAGGTGTCACCATCATAAGAACCCTACCATAGATCCAGTAGTCAATAAAATGAAAGATAGAAAAGGATCCAATGGAACATGTTGATCTAGTTGAGCAAGATCTAATAGTGTGTAGTGAAATTTAAAAAGTTAAGGGCCATTACAAAAATGACACATGAGATAACCATACCCATGAATTAAAGCTTGATCATATGCCAAATATCTATGGTATGTATCTTACGTAGACATTCTAATCAATGGCTCATAAAGTAAATTACATGATCTGATTGAGCAAGATTAATGGAGAGTGATTGATACATGCAATTGAGATCAATGGTGTGAGATCAACATTGAAATTTCAATAAAGATAGAGCCAATGTAATAGTGATAGGTGTCACAATTGTAAGGAAAGTGACAAGGTAGCCAATAGTATTTGATTTATCAAATTGAAATTAATGGACCGTGTTGATCCTCAAAAATAGATCCTATAGTGTGAGGTGAGGAATAATTTTTCAAAGGGCACATAACCAATAAAATAATGACATGTCTAAGGATGATAAATGGTCATATTTTAAATATTAATGAGTAGCATGCCACATAGATGCCATAATAATTCCATGTTGGCATACATGTCAATTCAAAAGATTTTATGGACCCAAAAAGGTGAAGGTATAAATGTACAAAAATAAGAAAAATATAAGTACCAAATCTCACATAATTTGAATATTTTCCACCATTAAATCTCTATAAGGACCTTCATAAAAACCCTAGTAAGTACAATAACCTTAATTTGACCTGGTGATCATTGAAAATAAGCCAAGAAGAAGAACATTATCATTTTTTAAGAGTAATTTGATCAAGATCCAAAGTACAGTTTGTTAGTGAGTAATTTGGAAAAATTAAAAGTCATGACAACTCAAGAAGTGCTTCTAGAGAGGATGCATAACTCTATTTGAATTCAAATGTAGAAGGGAGGATATTCAAAGATAAAACATTCAATGCCACCATAATGAATATAGGAGATAATAATTTCTTGAATATTTTTTGGACCATTAAATAATTATTTACCATCATCAGAGAGGAAGAGAATAATGTGATTTCTAGGAGGTGATACTATGATGTGGTTGCTATACAAATGACTAGTGTCCACTATGCAATGACATAGCTTGAGGTACTCTACTACATAGACATTCTTTCCCCTATTTTTTGAGACACTAAAATTGATAAAGGGATTTTAATTAATGACCATAATAAAAATAAAATGTCTTAAATTTCTATTATATCCTTTGAAAACTTTAACAAATTGACCAAGCCACAAATAGACCTATCTTCCATCAATACTTGGGCCTGAGAGAATGGTTTTAAAAGAATACTTTCCCTCTGTATATATTATAGGAATCACATGTTCTTAGACTTCAATGGAAACATTTATATTGGTAAATTCAAACTAGGGATTTTAATGATCATGATTATGATGAATAGATTATGTGGGAATCCAACCACTACTTAGGTAGACTAAAGTTGGGTGCCCTTTGTCTACTTCATGATTGAGAAATGGATCACCCCTCCTTTAGGTGAGGTAATTACAATTTATCTAAGTAGACATATATTTTTAATTATAAAAATGAAAAAAATCCAAATTTATATGATTTCATACATTTTTTATTCCCTATTGGCTAAAACCAAGATTCAAAATCTTAGGGAATGGTCACCTAGTGGAACACAAATAGTTTGACAATATTAATCCAAACTACACATATTCAAGTATAGGGATCACATCTAGTTCATATGTGATTATGTCTACCTTGCCCTTATAGAGGCCATCATAGGGATCCTAATGATGAGATTCAACACCCTAATAAATAAATATATTGAAGCCATATGGGATATATGGTTATATCCTAATTGTACAATCATCAATATTGAGGGAACATAATGCACTCCCCTTAGATTCCTAGTCCATGTTCTAAATAAAATTTTAGAATAAGAAGTATTTTACTAAATATGTAATAGGATATATGGTATTTACAAGACCAAGAGGAAGGGACTACTTGACAACCTCCCCATAACCATTGGTAACATTGTCTTTGCACAATGGGATAATATTGAAGAAAGCATAGGACATCATTCAATATGTAAATTGATAAACTAAGGGAATGGGATCCCCAAGGAAAATTCAAGGAAATTTTTAAATCCAAAGGAATAAATATACCTTATGACCACTAGCCTGGTCCATTTGACCCCATTTATACAAAGGCATATTCATTCTCTAATGTTACCACGAGATTAAAAGAAAACATCAAACTTGAATCTAGGATACTGAGGGAGAAAAAGGGAGGAGATGATAATTGCAAATTGAGGCCAAGGTAGTACCATTTTATAATTGGTTAGCCTTCTATACCCCCACTAGATTAATTAGTCAGTGCCCAAATAGAGACACAAGTTAAACATAGGCCTGAAGAGACAAGGCCTAGTGAGATTGCATCTTCTTCAGCTCAAGTAGAGGAACAATGATCAATAATGGAGGAAATTCATATGGTAGAATTATACTCTGGTGAAATAATTAAATATGGTTTTAAAACACTATCAATGGCCTATGAATTTTCATGATGAAGAGATGGAAGAAGTAAAGGAAGAAAAGTGGAAAAAAGTATTGGATCTAGTTCCTATAGATCTCCCCAAAAGAAAAGCTAAGATGGCCATGGTTTTAGTGAAGAAAAAATAGCCCAAGATGAATTTTACTCATATTTTGAGTGAAGTAAACCTCTTTAGTGAATAAAATTTGATTCATGGACCAATCATTCAAGAATGTTTCATCGATGGTAAATTGCAAAAAGTATCTACTGCACAACACCCTTGGGAAATGATGAAGGCCATCAATATCCCAGTGCATGAAGAAGTCAAGCCATGGATCCTATATCTATAAGTGGAAGATTAAATAAGGATGGTTTCTCTAAGAGATTCAAGTGAAACACAAATGTAAGTTATAACTCCTAAAGTGACTCAATCATTAGTTGGTGTTAAGTTTGACCCAACAATAGTAGGATTGTAAAGGGTATCAAAGAAATTATTCATGATTGGTGGAGGGGAGATTACTTTCCAAATGGTGGAACCATTCATTATTTTGACCCCAATAGTATGACAAATGCCTAGAGAGATTCATATATATGAAGAGAATATTTTGAAATTATCCCAAGCATATGAAGAACAATTGCAAGTTGCCCTCAAAGGCATGCAATAAAAAATGGAAAACTTGGAGAAACTAGTTGTGTTATAAGTCCTAGATATTATGATCAATATGTTTGAAGAGTATTTATTTCAAATTTTAAATTATTTAAGTTCAATAAAGTTTGAGAAAAATTTATTGAGTGAATAGGGGACTACACTAGCCATAGGGTCTCAAAGCTAGTTGGATGAGGAATATTCCTTTTGTAACTAAACTTGTATAATATTTTGAAAAGAGAATATTATTTTTTAAAGGAATATAGAAATTATAAATTACATTACCTATAGGTTAGTCATTTAGAGTATTTAAAAAGTTATAAAAGGCCAACTGTCCTTAGTATTTGATAAGACTAACCAGTATACCTCCTTGGCATTCTATAAAAGGTGTTTTACCATTTTTAAAGAGGACATAGTTTTTTAGCTAAAAAACCATTTGTAAAATTTTGATAAATTAATATAAGGAAGGCTTTATGAAAATTGTATCCATATTTTCTTGTGTGATTTCTTATCCTTTCTTCTCTCTCATTTGTCTAGTCTACCTTTCAAATTTGAATAGTTCTTGTAAATTTTGGATGTGCATATTTAAATATAAAATTGATAATTTGTGCCAATGCTAGATTAGTTAGAAGTTATTAAATTAATTTATTTTTATTTACTTAGCTTTCATATGTGCTATGTTGTTTACTTGTAGAGGTAGATCTTTCAAGTGAATTTAGTACTTATTTGCATTATTTCATATCTTCCTTATAAGTTTGCCTGATGTGTGATAGGGTTTGAGCTTATGCTACTTCATATCATATATTGGTTAAATTAATGTTCAAAAGTAATTTGGACTTTGTCATAATTTTTGAATTGAAGACCAACAACATATATCTTCTCTTCCTTACCCTTTATTTTTGTTTCTATTTTATCAACTCACTTTAGTTTAAATTCTTTGTATATATCCGTGTTAGTTTATATTTAGATCTAGGTTTGATCATAATTCATTATAATTAGCATATATTACCTTCATTTTCATAATGATAAACTTTAGGCCATGGTTTTTCCAAACAACCAAACATTATAAATTTATGGAATGTTTCATTTGCTCTACCTTTATTCCAACAAATATAGTAGGATTATCACAACATGCAACTCATGCAATGGACTCTATAAGTTAATAAATGAGAAGTGTTTATTGAACACTCTAGACCACTTGTGATACACATTTAGGCATCAATATTTTGTGTGATTAAATAAAGTTTAGAGATTATTTGATACACTATTTGTGTAGTTTGGTCAACCCCACCTTGAATCTTATTAGGATATCATAATACACTATGGGGGGAAACTTGCCTTGAACTAGAACCATAGTTGGACCCCTAAATATACCCATACATATATGGTGTCATATATTTAAAATGGGGATAAATATAAGTTACATATGTGAGTTTTATTCATTCACATATTTAACTAAGGACAAGTGGATAAATAACTTAATGTATGCATTAGGGGTGATCTAAAAATTCAATACAATGATGTGAAATGAGAAATGTTTCTAAGTGAAAATGACAACTCTTTTTTATATGTGAGTTATTTTACTATTTTGGATTGTTAGTGAATAATTCATTCAATGCTAACATGTAAATGTGTTTTAAGCTTTTTTGTCACATTGGCACATATTATCAAATATTTTGAATTTAATTATGCCCATAAAAAATTTTGTCTTATGGAATAGAAAACTTAATGTCTAAGATTAAAAATTTATAATTTATTATGCAATATATATTGTTCAAGAATGGTTGAACACTAAGTTATATACAAATAATTGACAAAATATAATGTTTATTCAAGCATTCATTCATAATTGATGTATGACCCACATGACTAAGCTCAAAATGTTGATAGTCTTCCATATGGAATAGAAATATGGTGATGAATTTTATGGTTGTCAAAAGGATAAGATTATTAAAAAATTTCATGGTCATGTACGACAATTTTCTATCAGGGAGGCCTATTGTGTTTTAGTTATATATTTTGATCCATTTATAAGGTTCATAGGGACAATATTCTTATTTTAATAAATAAATATAGTATACATGGGTTTTCATACTATGTGTGATGTACTATTAATTTATTGGTTTAAAAAATGATGTGTGGAATACTCTCCATACCTAAGACATCATGAGCTTGAATGTGAAATATATTTTGAAAGTTTCTAGCTAGTTATATTCACACATTGTATGCCTTTAAATAGTCATTAAAATATAACTAACTATATTAATATATAGAAATTATCACTAATCCCTTAGTTGGGATTTATAAAGTGAGAATATAAATATAATATATTCCCAATGAATATCTAAGTTCAATGAGAATATACATGAGGATATATCTACGACTAACTACTAATTGTAAAAGTATATGTAATTTTTTACATATGAAAATTACTATATATTGGATCTACAATGAGATAATATAAACATAATAAATCTAAAATGAATAGGGAAATATCAATGAGAATCTCCAAGAAGATCTATATATGATTAATTACTAAGTGTAAAATTATATGTAATTTTTTACACATATAATTTTACACTTAGTGGTTAGTCATATATA